>OY987255.1:128201713-128733052 GCA_963920725.1 Rhamphomyia laevipes | reverse complement strand
CACAAATACTATTACGCAATACTCATTTCATTAGATTTTGTTATTGTAATCAATCAAAAGATGGTTTGATAATAATGCTTATATTTCCTAAACTACTGGTCGGAAAATACCCTTTACGCGGACTTTTTTGTAGGGAATTGAACTACCTTTATTAATATATATAAAAAAAAATAGGTTATCGCTGAAAAAATGGAAATATTTACTTTAGAAGATGAAGTAAATTTTATATGCAAAATATTCATATATTATGTATTCCATATTTGTATATGGATTTTTGCTTTGAATATTGAGCATAAAAAATATTAGAAAGCTTTTTGATGTGAAATTTACTCAATTTGAAAGCTATTTGTTTTGAAAGAAACTCAATTCTAAAACTTTTCTGAAACCTTAGCTAAACACGTGGTTTCTGGGGTACTATAAATTGAAATATTTTAAATATTTTTTTTCCAAAAAGAGGTATATGATTTGATTGCTCTGGATATATTTCTTTGTGCTAAAACATAAAGACGTTCTAATTACCAGATAGTTTAATCGAAGTATATGTATAAAAGTATTTGGTTTTTTTTATATTAGATAATAATGATAGCACCTAAAAATATGCAATATTTGAAATTATTAAGGAAAATCTTAAAATTTGATATATTTTTCAAAAAAAAATTAAACGAATAATAATAATAATTAATAATTTATAAAAATTGAATTCAATTTCATAAAATTTTATCTAAAATTTATTTTTATTTATTATCTTTTAACAAGAAAATTTAATATTTTGAATGCCAATATAAAAAAATCCTTTTTTTTTTTAACATTCTCGTTTACATCGCAATATTGAAGACTATAAATTTTTATATATTTTTTACAGTCTCTAATAATATTTTCAATTTTTGATTATATTTCTTTGATGAGAAAATGGAAAAGTAAGAAAATATATAGAGAAAAAAAATAAAAATAAAAAATTTCCCAACCCAAATTTATATTTAACAATATATAGTTAGACAGGAAAAAGGATCAAATTTACGATAGGTTATAAAAGTAAAAGAATTTTCATTTTTTTTTTTACAGTTTGTAACCAATATATTTTATACCGTATATATAGTAAATATTTACTGTTTACTTTACACCCTTCAATTCCGTTAAACATTTATTTTTATATTCCTCTAGAATTTTTTTTTTTTTTTCAAAATTTTCAAGGTGTGTAAAAATGTTATATGAATTTTCCTTTTTAATGGCGACATTTGATGGCAGTAGAAAATCATTTTTATCAATTTTATGATAAATAAAAAAATATAAAAATTTCTGGAATGGTTTGCAAAATTTTTTTTTTTTACACTTTACTTATTATTATTATATGTATTAGTAAAATGAAAAAACAAGTTTTTCCAATAAATAATTTTCTTTAATATTTTTTTATTTGATAAAAATTTTATTGTATGTAAAATATTTTTTTTAAAGCGTTAAATTTAAAAATTTGATTAAAAAGAATAAAAAATAAAATTTATATAAAATTTAAAATTTGTTGTTGACAGATTTACAATATTTTATATTTTATAGGAATGAAAAATTCATTTCAGGTGACAGCGGAGGGAAATAGTAGCGTTCTTTACAGAATTGCGAAGCCTAAAGCTAGTGGTAACTTGTTAATTTGTTTTGTTTTTGACTCTGGTACGCTTTTTCAGTTCTTCCTTAGCGAAATATTTTTATTTTTATTTTATTTATTTTTTAACTTATAGTTTTAGAACTACTTTAGTTCTAACAATTTTACTTTTTTACTTTTTTAATGATTTGAATTAGCAGTGGTGACGCCACAGGGAAGTATCGTAGCTTTTTTTCAGAATTGTGAAGCCCTGTGTAAGTGGTAGCTTGTTAAATAAAATTTTAATGTTTTGTTTGCTTTAATTTTTATATATTTATTTTTATTTTATTTATTTAACTGCTTGTATTAAACACTAAGTCTCTAATTTAGTAATAACTGTTTTGTTTTCGGTGGTGGAAATAGTAAATTATTTCTCAGTATGTGAGAGAGTGCAAGAAATCAAGCTTAAGGATAAAAAAATAATTTATTTCTATAGATATGTTTCTCTTTAACATAACATACTAACATTATCTCTCCTTATGATTCTTTTCGCTGATCCAAACAATTATTGGTCACTTTTTCGGGCCCCATTTTCTGGTTACGAGAAGATGGAGCTTGGCTCTTAGATTAATGAGGATTAGATACTCGATTACTAATAAGTTAAACCGGAGATAATATAGCCGCAACGATCAACAATGTATCGCGGAACTGCTTTGAAATGTCAAAAAAATGTTGAAATATATGAGAAAAGTCAAAGAGCGGTGTCGCTTTGTTCAACGGAATCGTTCGATTTCAACTTTTCAATTCGTTAGGTTTAAATTTCATAATCAATAAATTAAAAAATGAATAATTAAATTATAAATCTACTGAAACTCTAGAATTTATAAGTTATCCAGATCCAGTTGAAAATTTGTCAAGGTTTTTCCAAACTATACAGAATGTATCTATCTTTGAATTGTTGTAAAATATAGAGACAGTATTCTATACTATTTTCGAAGAAAACGAGATAAACACTAAGTTTTTAGATAATTATTCTTATTTTTTATAAAATTACTAGCATAATCTGGCATCATATTTGGATTTAGTGTGTCAAGTAACTTAAAACGTTTATCCATCACGTATTTTTTGATTACGTGTAGAAACTCGTACGTGTTGAAATGTGACATGAGTTTTTTTAAAACAGTTTTATGTCACGTATGTGACTCGAGTTTTGAAGAATTCTATACTGTCAGATTAGTGTTACGTACATTTGTGACATAAAATAGTTTGATTTCTTCAAATAAAGTAGATAAATCAAAATCTAATTATATAAATTTATAATTAAATAAATTTTAAATTTGTTCTATATGACATTCCGCAAACCGCTTCATATAAATTATGTGTGCAATTCTAACAGAAACTACAGCAAAGTTGTAGCTAATTACATTTCTTATAAAATGCGACCGTTATTGTGTGACATGAGTTCCAGGTAAAACTAGAACGTCATTTGTCAACTAGTGGTGAACATGTTAAAATTAAAAGTATGTTTTGTTAGTAATATTAAGTAATTATGAAGGTATATCGACTGCGAGGGTTGCCATTTATTTGCAGAGCTTTGTTATTTAGTATCACGTTTTTTTTTTAAATTCAAATATCAAGATTAATAAATAAAATAAATGAATTATTATAGATGAATTTAAATATTTAAATTAATAATGGAAATTAATTGAATTATTTTATTTTTTATTTTTATTATTATTTATAGGTCTAAGAGATAGAGGCTTGGCGAGGTGTAATTGTTCCGATTTCCATTGCTTTTGTTATTTTCTTTTAGAAGCTGTTCAACATAATATTTCCATCTGTAAATTAATTACCATTGGTTTAAACTAACACGTACCTCGTATATTAGGATAACCATGTCATTAAGAATAAGGAAATTTATAAACCTTAATTTAGTTTAATAAATTAACGACTAGGTTAATCATATAATTATATAATTACCCAATATGATTTAACAATCGATTTAAGTTACAAGGTGTTACGAATGTAAATATTGATTAGCAAATAAACGGTCTCTACTTATTAATGCTCAATAATATCAAAGTAATAGAATTTATTAATTTTGTTTTGTTTAATCAATATTTAATAAATCAAAGAAATTATAGCAAAAGATGGTTCAAAATATAATACTATGTAAAGCATCTCGTAAATGTCGAAATTCAATTGAACCTTTTAGATTTAAGACTTTTATTCATTTATTATCTGTGGTGAACTTTATAAATTTGACTTTATGACTATTGAACAGAATAAAATTCCTGCTGTTTCATTACCATTCACCAGCAATTAAGTTAAAGTTAATAAAACATTTTAAATTAAATCAAATCTATTAATTAATTTATGATTAACACAAACTGGAAGTAGTAAAATTAAATTTCCATGTTTCACAACCTGCAATTATTCTGCGAATATTTGAAAAAAGAATTTTCGGACCCAGTTAAAAGGAAATCAAATATAACGTATTTATATTTCGTGGGCTGGGCGTGACGTGATTTAGGACGGATAATAGAAGGTTAAATGTCAGAGCTTATTTTTTTATGGTGAATCTGATTCCAATAGAAATCAAATCAGGGCAGAACTAGACTGATAATTTCTATGAAGATTTGAAATTATGGTCTGATTATGAACCATTACATCAGATGGAACATGAGGTTAATTTCCAATTTCCACCACAAATGGTTGAAATACATAGCTAAGAAGAATTATTTACATTTTCTCTTATACATTCTTCAAAATTGCACCATTGAATATTTAAATATATAAATCAAAACCATAAAACATAAAACTTTTTCAATCTTTCACAATTAAACATAAATTTACATATAATTTGAAAATTTTTACTCGATGTTTTTTTTATAATTTTCTTTGTTAAATTGAAAATTTTCTGTACTGTTGAATTTTCATAGAAATTGTTTTCGTTTTTCCAGAAAATAATCTTTATTACATATTTTTTTTATTTTTATTACTAATAATAATATATTAATCTTTTCCACGAGCCTTGATACTATGGAGGATTATTATGCTGCGGCACGTGTATCTAAAAATAAAATATAAAATTAACAATTAACTTTATATTTAATAACTTTTTTTTGCAGTTGTTATTTCTATTTTGGATATAAATTTGATTTTGATCCTTTTTTTTCTCGTTTTAATAAACAAGGAAGGAAAACTAATTGAGGATATTTTTTATATTATGTTATTGAAATATTTTTATAGATCCCCGCTGACATTGTTTTGATAAACATAAAACATAATTTATTTTTATGTATTTAAGTAAAGTTATAATTTAATAAATTTAAATTTTTATATTTTAATATTTTAACTCTTAACTAGAAAATTAATTAAGGATACAAAGTTTCATAAAAAATTACGATTAAAATGGATTTAGAGTTGTTTAGTTTTTAATTTATATTATTAATTGGAAATCTTATCTAAATCTTGTTAATTGGAAAACTACTGGAGCGACATCTGTTGTGTCTGTTTACATTATCTCATTTCATCTATTAGATGAAACTTGCATTTCGTTATTCATCTATCTCTTTAATTAATACATAAATGCTAGCAGAAGGTAATAAATATATTTGGAAAAATAATTTTTATTTATAAATTATTTATTAAAATTTACTTACAAACAAATTAGAATAATTTCTGTAGAGTTTAAATTTAAACAGAATCGGAATTAAAACGCGAAGCAACAATTACAAAAATCAGTCGTCGATCAGTGACTTCGCTAACTGATAACGCAGCAAGAGCAACGACGGTTTACAAAATATAGTCAGTTTTATATTTTTAAAATGATATATGTATATATAAAGTAATTTATATGATGTATGATAGAATGATGGTACTAATTGTAACTGAACCATAAAAACCATCGTCGTCGACAATAACATTTTGCGTTGTTACTTGAGGCTGTATTTCTCACTCTGTTTAGTTCTTTATGCTTTCTAGTTAAAAGTTAAAATATTGAAACATCTACATTTTCGATATAGAGACAAATATTGTTTAGCTTGGAAGAAGCATTATACTAATAACAATATATTCTAATGATACCCTAATTTGTTATAAAATGCTGATGCTTTTTATTTTGAAAGATGCCTTATATAGGCAAGCTGAAAAAGCTGGTGACCATTATGAGAATTTTCCAGCGATTTTGCGAACGTATTCTTCTTAACCTATTTTCGAAATAAAATCACCTAATAACATTATTGTGTTTTTTCATATGTTTCGCCTAAGGCCTAAGCATTCATAAAAGGTTTTCTTGTCTTCCTCATTCGCTTCTTGAGAGCGAGCGTATTATAAACAGTTAGGTCACAAAATTTCCCTTTTCTTCTTATGCAGCATATTTTTCAATTTAATGGTGAAGACCCAAAAACGTTTTGATTTATATTCTTACTAGCAATAATTCCTGTTCCATAAATTCAATCATCCACCACTATAAAATGTTGTAAATGTATTTTTTCTTATCGATTCTAACTTTACCCTTCCATATTATTTCTTGTATTGCTATACTAAGTCAATTTTATATCTGATAATTTCGATTACAATTTTTTGCATCTCATCTAGTTGCAGTATTCTTCTAATGTTCCATGTTCTTAATTTTAAATTTGAAGGTCGCGTAACAATGCTTGTTTTATAGTATTCGGTTGTAAGAAGACAACCCCCGATTTGGAGTTCCGTAGCTTTTTACATGGTAATTTATTCCATATCGTGTCTTGTGTTAGTTAAAGTTATACCGCCAATACTCGGTTGTCATAACCGTTTGTATTACGACATTACACTACCGGGAAGGTTGACAGTTAGTGCAAAGAGAGGTTATGTATTCGCATTGAAATACATAGCCTCTTTGAAATCATTTACAGCATAATCATAATGCCTTCTATATTTCATTCATCTTTCACTAAAATTATATTCAAATTATAATTATAACATCTAATAATAATCCAATCTGTTTTTTTTTTTCTATTACTCCTAAATATATGCTATACTAAACATCATTGAAAGAAACAATATTATGCAAAGTATACAACTTATTTCTTCCTATATTTTCAGGATATCCGGTATACATATATATGTAAATAAACAGGATATTCATTATCATATATATCTAAGAAAATAAATATTACATTATGTACAAAATTTATAATATTGTATATATTAAAATATTCGATGACATAGTTATGTTCACTAAAAAATTCTACTACATTCACATAATAATTCGTTTTTTTTTTTTGTTTTTTTACGAAAATATAAAAAAAAAATCAATGAAAACCAATTCGTCCTTTTTTAAAAATCTGAATTTCCTTACTTTTTTTTTCTTTAACAAAATCCTTATTTTTTTTTTTGCTCTGATACTTTTGCTTTACTTGTTAAAATAAAAAAAATCATCTGAAAATATCAGCGAATATTTTTCTTTTTATTTAGCCAAATATAATTTGAATAAAACACAACTAACACATCCTATAGAAAGGAAGTGTCCTGGCAAACACTTTTTGTATTATATAATAATATAATACAAAATAATGAAAAATCTCATCTAGGTTTCGTATATAACATTGGATTTATATGTAAATTTTTTACTCATAGCATTGTACATGAAAATGGAAAGATGAAAATGCGTGACACTGTTATTCCAGTACGTTAAGACTACCGGAAAAGTAAAAAAAAAAAAAATTTGATATTCAAATTGAAACGAAACATAAATACGAAAAAAAAAATTACAATTTTTGTTTCCGAAACAAAAATCTTTAAAAATAAAAGGCAAACGCATGAAATTGATGAATAAAAATCAGAAATTCAATAAACTCAGGGGTATGTTGATATGGATGGATATATACATAGAGAAGAATAAGCAATCGATTCTAGCACTTTTTCAGTTGTACGGTTTATAAGCATGTTGAGGCTCCTTCACTCTTTTAACTGAATCTTACAATTGATTAGCAACTCTGAACACTTCGAACAGTTCGTACAGTAGAAAAATAAAGGAATTATGACCATAAAGATGATTCTACATAATAATGTATATCTCATACTGTAGTATTGAGTTGCCCAGGCAATGAACTCGACTGTCAAATAAACCGACTTTTTCTAAGCCGTATGTAATTCATTTTTGGTGACTACTTTACTCGGAATCCCACATATATACACGCTTTATAGCGCTGCCGTTATTACAAATATGATGATATAAATTGAATAACTATAAATTCAATTGAAGTATTTAAAAAAGTAATAATCCAAATTTAATAATTTCAATTGAAAGCAAACTTCTTAAAAATTAATTATTTATAAATACATTTTTTTTTTTGAATACTTTTAACTGAAAACTTATAATATTTGCAGAAACATTTTCTTTCTTTGTTCCAATTTCCAATGATAGGATTCAAAAATAGGACGAAAAAAAAAATTGAATTAATTTGAATAAGTTTAATCCGCCTGAATATGATTCCTTTATTTTATAGTTAAACAAATATAATAAGAAAATACTTAAAAAATCTGTGAAATAAGATTATTTTATAATCTGAATTTTTCCTTTTGGGTATAATAATTTTAATAAAATTTTGCATAAAAATGGATAAAAAATTTAGTAGAATTTTCTACAAATGGCTATTAAAGTTTATACAAAAAGAAAATTGATTATTTCATTGGAAAATTCGTTACAAAACAATATCAGGATAAAAATTTAGTTCAGTAATAAAATAATTATGTAAATGTAAATAAATGGTAAATTCATTATTCGATTTTGAGCATATTTTTAGGAGTCTAAAATAGTTTTTTTTTAGGTTTCATAATTTTGGTTACCTAGCGTTGGTGGAGGCCAGAAACTGAGCAGTACTTAAAGATAGTTCGAATGCGAAAACTTCAGCGAGAAATCTTTGCACATATATTTTCATAGAAACACACAATCTTCATCAGAGCGAATCCAAAAGTAAAGCTGATTACAAAGTTCTGTTTTCTTGCTTGATATTTCGTATTACACATTACTTATTTTCAGTTAATTAGATTAAACTTAAGAGGTTCAAGTGGTCCGGCCATGTGGCATAAATGCAAGAATCTAATCCAATAAAACGTTTCGGGCGAGACCGGTTGGAAGAAGAATATCTGGATGACCAAAATTAAAGTGGTATGATGGAATAAATTACTATGTAGGAAAATAGGTTATCAAATTGGTTCTCTGGCAGCACAGAATAAAGATGATTGGAGAAGCATAATACATCAGGCCATGGTACATCAAGATCTGCAATTATGATTGGATTAATTTTTTTTTTCTGATACTAAAATAAATGTTTACAAATGCGTTCAAAATTCCAAGGAAATGGTTACAATGAAAACGAATGTATACAAATGACTTTATTAAGCCATGTTCTGACATTGCCTTCCGCATTAATCAGCTGTCTGTCAGATTCGATAAATGCAATATCTTTATTTCAGAAATGTAAAAATAGTTTAGTACAATTTTAAATACACTTTCACGTCAACATTTTCGTAACGACTTATAATACTAAAAACTAAAAGTGTCGTTGGTATGTTCCGCCTATTCGTATAATCGTAACTTTTGTATGGCATATTAACTTTATTTAAACAAAACCAAATTTTATTAATGAACCATTTCAAGAAATTTATAAATTAATTTTTGCATACATTAAGGTGTTGTGGTACTAAATATATTATGGTATCAAATTAAATTCTGGGAGTTTGATTTAACCTACTTTCCGTAAGTTAGGTTTGGCATTGAAAATGAAAGGATTATTCACAGTACTAAATCACATTGCCACACTTCGTTAGCACACTTCAATGCCCGGACTTTAGATAAAACTATATACCGGCGATTCAGTGACAATTGCCACGTTCCATTGTAACATCATACAATTGCAGTGTACATGTACATGTGCTGTCGAAACATTCTCATTTTGCTAAAATCTACAGAATAAGTCCGCCGTCAGTCTGAAAGTTATATTATTCAACCAAAATGCATATTATAAGCTTGAGAAACAGTAGAAAAATGTAATAGGCTTTTGAAGAACTTACAAGTTGTAATCAACACTTCCGATTCGACTCTACTCCTGTTGTAGCAGTCCATCTACATATGTAGAGTAGAATTGGTTAATCAATCTTCGAAAATTGATCAAAAAGTTATTATATAATTGTTAAAATTATATACAGTGTTTATTATTATGTGCCAATTATTATATTAAACAGTATACTAATTATTATATTATAATTAATTTACTTATTTAAACATAAATCTTTAATTATTATACTTTTTTTTCTAGAAATATTTATTAAATATTTTTAATATTTTTGTATTTCTATATACTAATTATTATTTTCTTTTCTTTTCAGGCTAAACAAGCAAAAATTAATGACAAAAATTATTATTCAATTATGTATCGAATTAATTTGTGTCCTAAATAAGAAGATATCCGCCATTTTTCTATATGTTCCTTTAATAAGTTCAAAAAAAAAAAATACAAACAAAACAAATTTTGTCTAATAAATTAAGTATTTGTCAGGATATAGAATAATAAAAACCAGTAAAATATTGTTAAAATTTCCTATTCTTAATATTAAATTCAAAAAAATTATTATATTTTTTGTTTGTTGAGAAATTTATATATTATTATATCGTCAGCTGAGAATTACAAGGTTCAATATTCTAAATTGTATGTTAAACTTTTTAGTTACCGAATATTAATAAATATATAAATGAGATTAAGACTATGATCTGTAAGACTATTAGAAATGTTTCTATGGAAAATAACAATTTCGTATAAAACTTTGGAAATCTTAAAGAAACAATTTATAAAATAGTTGTATGTACAACCTTATAAAACTTTACACTTATGGTCCAATTGTAATGTGAGCGAGATAATTTTAACACAGGATGCTAAATTTGTTAAAAATCTTCTCATTTTTGACTACTTTTTAATGTAGTCAAAAATCAAAATATTGTTAAATTTTAATTAATTTTTATTCAACATATTATTAGTAATGTCGTTGTCCATTCAAAAAATTCTTTTTTCACAACGCAGATAAAATTTATTAATTTTGACATCAAAAATTATTTTGACAGATCTACAATTTTCTTCTGTTAGCATTTCGTTTGCCTTATCTTTTTGGTTGCGGAATGAAAAAATCTACATCTAGCGCTATCGGTTTACGCTCACATTACAATTGGACCATACTTAGAAAACAACCACAAACCTAAGTGGAACTTAAATATTAAAAAGATGTAGAAAATTATAAAAACCAGAAAATGATTAAAGTTTTTAAATCACACATTTTACATTATTATTTCGTAGTTGCATTTTATTATTTACTAAAATTAATTTCAATTTATATTAAGTTATTTTATTAAAAATATAAATCTAAGCTAGTTTTCCTCAAATGTATTGGACATAAGCTTTCCCCAAAAATCTTTCAGTTGACTATGTCCAGTTTCCTTTTGCTATTAATTATTATTTTTGAATTATTAATGATCTTTTGTAAATTCTAAAATGACTTCCAGCTGTTCGTAATTCATCGATATATTTATTTTCCATGATTTTATAAAGGCATAATTTATCCTAACTAAACGTACAGAATTCTGTACGTTTTCAGTTTCCAGATATATTTCATCCTGGTGTCGCATTGGTCATTACTTTAATAATTTTTGTTTGATTCATTTTCGGTCCAATTGTGTAAGTGTTTGAATAACAGACTTACAACTTGTGTATTCATTTAATTGCGGTCTTTTTTTTACGTTGTACTAATTTAGGGGTTTATACTGTAATAATTACAGGGTGGTCTTCAAATTCGAATTATACTTTATTAGGGGAGTTACAAGCTGTTGCTCAAACTATTTCTTATGAACTAAGTTTAGGTATAGTTTTATATGTTATACAACTCTCTAACGCAAACCATTTTTTAACGCTTAAGCTAAGTATCCTACTAGTACGCACTTCAAAAAAAAAATCCGAATTTTTATACAAAATTTTACCAGCGACAAAAATTTGACCAATTATAATTTTTTTTTATAGTATTCTCTTCGTATCCACTTCAAAAAAAAAAAGGTATTTTAGTAATTCATTTTCTGAGGTACAGGTGGCGTGTGTATAAAAAAATGTCAAATTTTTACCAGATATTTTAATAGGCAGGTTTGGTAAAACGTGGGTAAAAATTTATTTTACTCAGTCTTGTCAACAGATTTGATAGTTTTGATTAGTTGACTTATTTTAATTTTGACAATCAGCTGATTTTCGAATTACCGCCATCTATATACCAATCAGCTCAAACTTAAATTAAATTTTGTCCGATATTTTACTATCACTTTTTAACCGGCCGAGGTGCGTACCAGTAGGATACTTAGCTTAACCCTTGAGATTATCATTAGTTTTCTTAATACAGAATAAATTACATCAAAATGTCATTTCATGAAAATTGACGACATACATTCTTTTAATTCTCAGCTGACGATATGTCATTATTTAGTTTTTCTTATTGTTATGTTTATTTATATGTATATTTTCTACAATATATTTTTCTTTTTCTTTTTTTTTTTTTTGAATTTTCTTTTATTATTATTAGCATTATGGAAATAAATTGCCCTTGAATTCAATGATCCGTGCTTTATTAGTTCTTTATTTTCATTTTTTCCAATTTCTTGTATATATTTTTATTATATTTTAATATTATATATAAAAATATATTTTTTTTTTTTGTATTTTTCAAGAATTTTCTAATAAAATACCGATTTTCTTAGTTAATTGGCTTTTATTCATGTAGAAATTTTTATAATAAATTTGTATATTTATATCGATATAAAAAAAAATATTAATATATATTTTGTTTTGTATTTTTTGTTAACTTTTTCAAATTATAAAACATAATTTATTTTGTTAGGAAATTGAATTAAAGTTTTATTTTGTTTAAATATAATGTTGAAACTTTAAAGATTTGAATTTGTGGATTGATTTATATAAACAGAATATTTATCAGAATATAATTAAAATTGAATGACAAATGATGACATTGTCATCAGTAATATAATGACGAAATAGTTTAAAAATTAATTATAAGCCTAATGTTATAAGTCTAATGTTTATTAGCTTAGATCAGATTAAGTAAATAATTGTTATAGGTTGAATAAAGCTTAAATATTAACTGAGAATTTAAATACTAATCATTGTCTTCATCGTTTTTAAATCTGAGCTCTTTATTTATCATACTTTTTGAACTGAAATTGTAAAGGACTTTGCACATGATACGCGAACTGCGAATTGCGAACAAATTAATTATTCCATGTTTAATTAATTTTTTTAAAATAAATTTCTTAAATAAAATGCTTAAAACTAATTAAAACGAGATTAAAACAAATAATGTTATCAAAAAAATTTTAATTATTTTATGAAATTTATGAAAATAAACTATTTTTTTTTCCGGCGAATTGAAATATCTAGTTGCGAACTGGCAATCATTATTCGCGATCCACTCGCTTGTACAATATTTCTTTATTTATTTTATGGTCTTATGGTCTGCGGTATCTGAACTGCGGTATCGACACAAACTTTTTGACAAAATGAATTAGGAAATTTAATAGTCGAGGCGATAGAAAAAGATTAAATATTCATAATGCTAAATTAATTGACTATATATAATTAAAAAAAAATGTAAAATAATTTTATAATTTTTGGTGAACTGAATAAGCGTTTAGTATAGCTATCAAGCTCTAAGACAACAGCGTTTTAATTTGAATTACAAGCAAGTAAATAATAAAATTTACTTGGAAAATAACAATTTTAACAACGAAACGCTTGATAATGAATATTTTAAAGTGGGAAATTATTAACAATAATTTATACATTTAGATTTGAATTGCATTCTTAATTCAATAATTTACTAAAAGAAAATGTTTCTTGGTATGACAAACAGCTAAAATATTCTATAATATCAACAGGCATCCTGACTTGTGCCAAAAAAGAAAACCTTAAATCCCTAAAACTACTTTTTATCTATGATGAAAATCGAGTACGCCTTGTTTCAATTGTTAAGGATTTGTTGTTCCTTCTTTTTCACTGATATGTGTAACATGGTCATGGATCCCTACAGCTGTATAACGAACACAACTACAACCCTAGTAGCAAATGCACTACGCGGCCACGTTTTTATAGGCTTAATGGCTAGCTTAACCAAAAGTTTCCATGAATCGGTAATTAGACAAATTTAATTACTTACTTACTTACTAGGCACTTCAGCTCCATTGAGCTAGGGCCGAGCAATGGATAATGTTGTTTCCATTGGACTCTGTCCAGCTCAGCATTTCTAATTTTTTTATTCAAAAGTTTCTGAAAAGTATTTATGGCTAATTTTCATAATACGTGTAGCTTTACAAATGAATTTATTTTGCATATCTTTAGGTTAATTCCATATATTTGTGTAAAAATTATTTATCATTTAAAATAATCAACACGAAAATTTAATTTTAATTTGAAATAAATATAAAATCGCATGATATTTAATTTATTTAATTTTTAATATCGACATAAAAACATTTTATATAATTAATTTTCAAATCTAAATGCAATTAAAAATTATATTTTATTTCATCAATTTTTACTTTTTTCGTTTGTTGGTGTTTCCAATGTTTTTTTTTTACTCATCTTATAAATAATTCCATAAAATTTAAATGAGTTTTTCAATCGAATAATTTAACGATCACCAATAAAAATTATATTCATTTTAATTTTCATGGATATAGAGCAATTAAATATCTGTGTACTGTTTAAATTTGATGTAATGCTATAACAACAAAGAAATCTATATTGAAATGTTGACAGTGAACCACCTAAAATTTATATTCTTTGACATTACATAAAAATGTATATATATATTTATAATTATATAGTAGGAAAAACTTCTATCAAAAATTATAATGTAATTTAAATTAAAACCAATTTAAATGAAAATCCATTCAACTGGAAATTATGACTTTTACACCATTTTGCAAATTTTACTGTTTTGTATATTATATAATTAAAACATTTATTAATAGGGAAAAATGTTTTATGTGGATTTAAATTACAAAATATCGCAAGTAATTATTTTAAATTGTAAAAAGGAATTTGATAAAAGTAAAAAAAATTATATAAAATTTATTAATTATTTTATGTTCAGTAAAATAAAAATATTTGGTTTAAAATGTTTTGAATATAGATTAAAATAGATAATTGTTACAGGATAACTATCCGCCCTGCGACCTAATGGATCTATCCTGAATAATCCAGCAATTAAGATTCAGTGGGTGTCACAGTCTCTGGTTTCTGTGGCAGCTTATAGTCTTTTCGAAAGCTGTATCACTGACTGCTCGCAAAAGTTATAAACCTATTATCAAAGTATTTCGTTGCTTCTCTGGCCAATCTGGCTTCATATTAGAAAAGAATATGCTTCGCAGTTTATTCCACATCCAAACAGAATTAAAAATCCACTTTTTTAATTTGTTTTGTAGGAGGCTTAGCCTTACTAAAGTATGAATTGCTCCTCAGCTTTTTGTCTTACTAAAATCTATAAACTACTTCCGCTGTCGCTTAGTTGGGGATTACAGTAGAGTAGATAGACTCCCTCTGATTTCGTACAATGGATGCCTTCTGTTTTCATTACCGAAATTTTCATCCACATCAAAGTTATTTCATTATGATTTTCTAATCCCAAAACTATTGCGCTATTAAATGTAAAGTTCCAATAAAAATTTCGATTATTTATAAGTCTGGAACAATAAAAATCAACTCCTTCTTCGAAAATGTTATTAATGGTCATTAAAATTTTTAGATGATATCGATTTCAATAAAACTTTTTACGAATCATAATAAATTCCATAAAATTGTTTACAAAAATTATAATTTTGTAATTTCCTAATCTCGTTCTCCCTTGCCTCATTAAATTTAGGCAAAAATGAAGCTTAATTTTTTGGTCAATAAAAATATTTTTAATTTACTCGTATTTCACATCATTTTGGAGTTATAAGGAATATTTAATAGAATTTCATCTGAGTGAACTGGCACAGCTTCTTCTGAATTTGGCAAGTTCAAAAGAAAACAACAAAAAAATGTTGGGAAAATCAATTAATTTTAAAGAAATTACTAAAACTTTATTTATATATTTTTATTTAAAATAAATGAAAAATATATTTTGAAAAACTAATCTAATTTCTAAAATGAGAAAGTAAATTAATTTTTAAACTTTTGAAAATCATTGAATTAATTTCCCATTGAATATTATTATGAATATAAAATTTTCCATAGTAATAATATGTAAAATAAAAAATTAACGATTACAAAATGTATTTTCAAAAAAAAAAAATTATATTTTATATTTATTCTTATTATCCCTTTATTTAAATAAGAGTTTTTATTGGAAAAATGAAGAAAAACCATCATAAGTAATGCAGTTTCATATTTCGTATATTTAACTTAAACTGCACTTCCATTTTTTCTGGATAAAACCGAAATAATAGTTCTGTTAAATTTAAATGCAGGGTTATTTAAAATTTAATAATATTTCGAACACTTTACGCCATAGTTATGTCATATTATTTAGGCGTAAAGAAATTGTTTATATATTTTTCAAAAAAAAAAGTAGCACCTAATAATATGCACAAACAGAAATATTTTAGATAGGAAAATGTAATGTAAAAATATGTTTGAGATGAAATGCATAATGTGCATTCTATTTCCGAGAACTAGATAATCTAAATTTATGAATTCTGGACCATTGGTGCCTTAATAATGAAACAATATTAATTGCAATTATATTGAGATGATATTTGTAACCGATAAATTGAGACCATTCGTAGCATTTTCTCAATCTTAAAATCTCAATAAATAATGCTAAATTTATTATTAGTACTTATTTAAAGCTACATTCATGAAGAGTGATATTGATGTCACTGTCTCGGCTTGAACATATGTTCTGTTTTTATGCATTATAATATAGTGCACTACCAGTACGTTCACCACCTTGTGAACCCGTACAAAATTATAGTTAATAATGAAAATTTAATAATTTTGTAGTTGACAATTTTCGAAACATAGTACAATAATTTTTACATTATTTTCAACTTTAGTCACCCTTCATTTTTTGGTTTGGTCTTTTAGATTTTCAACTATTGATTTTCTACAGTAATATTATATAGTAATAATATAATTGGATATTCGCCAAATAATGATAATAAAACATAAAATATGCTTAAAGTTCCTATGGGTGGAACTTAAATATAGAATTTTCCTTTTTAAATTTTGTTTTAATGGTTTTAATGTTTTAAAAAAAAACTCTTATTACTGCAATAAATTGTATTTACAAAAATATGATTACTATATATAAAATATAATTAATAAAAACATTATAGA
This sequence comes from Rhamphomyia laevipes, assembly GCA_963920725.1. Lineage (NCBI taxonomy): Eukaryota > Metazoa > Arthropoda > Insecta > Diptera > Empididae > Rhamphomyia > Rhamphomyia laevipes. Next base: position 128,716,066 of record OY987255.1, on the reverse strand, counting down.
TTTTTATATTATTATTTTTGTTCTATAAATATAGTGATATTTATGAAATTTGATTGGTTAGATTTAGTTTTTAATATAAGGTTTATTTTTATTATTATAAATAATGTGTCTGAATGTAATTAAAAAAAGTATTTATTATTTTAATGGATAATGACTGAGATTGTTGAAAACCTTCTTCTTATAATTCTACGCCTCTGTGAATCTTATTCATCTGTTAAGGTTTTTCTCTGTAACTAACCACTCTACAAATATCAATGCTCCACATATTATATACCATTGTTTAAACAAGATTTTTTCTTTCTTCGCCTATTTCTAAAGCTTGTCATTTCACATTGCATATAGTCAAATGCAGAGTACTTTATACATTTTACCTAATTACTTGACCTATAAATATTAGTTTAAATAAAATTGATAAGAATTCATAAATTCTTAGTTTTCCCATTCAATTTATCACTTCTTCATTCGTTGTTCTATCTTGACATGTTTTTTTTTTTTTTTAAATACGGTCGTACTGCCATAGTTCGAATCAATTCTTTGTATATCTTCTCTATCTTAACGCCCATGTTTTAGCACCATACAGGAACGTCAATCAAATATAGCATTTTAGTATTTTCATTTTCAGTTTTACATTTAATCTTTAAAATCTACTAATTGAAATTTTTTTAAGTACTAATTCATTGCATACATTTAGGCGCAAGCATAATTCATTGAGTGATTAGTTTATCGATATTTTGTTGTCAGTGCTATTTTTAGTAATACCCTGGTCGGTTTCCCGGTTCATAGTTTACTTAATTACCGACTAAGAACGATTACATTAAAAATAAACTGAATTAATACTAAAATAGTTAATAAACAAATTGTTAAATATTTATACTTCTATCATAATTTAAATTATTCTACTCAAATAAAAATAAAATCTTCGATGCACGTAAAGATTACGTATCAATACAAAAGCAAACCCCAACATTGAAGTATATATTACAATGAATTACATTATGTTCACAGTTCATTGTTAAGTTAGAAGTTTCGGAACGAAGTTTCAAGCCAATGCTTAAATTAGAAATTGACCATTAATCAGCGAATTAACTGAGAACAGAAATTATTGTGCTTTAGTCGTGAACTAATCTTTTAAATTTCGTCATCCTTTTCTTAAGTTTATCTAATCTAGTTCGTATAATTAACATTAAGCTGCCAATGTCTTATTTATTTAAAAATAATTTTATATTTAGAATGGGAAGAATTAAGAATTAGGTCCTGCGTGCAACTCAAGGCGTCAATGTTGCTTTAACTTGATACAGCTTTATAAGTACCTCTAATAAAAATTTATTATATATGTAATTGTGATTTTAAGCCTGGGGAAAAGCTAACGGTTGAGAATATTTGCTGACACTAAATGATTGACTCCATATTGGATGGCTTTATGACAGAAAGGTTATTATAAGTTAAAAATTACACCTTTGTCATTAGGTTGTTGCAATTATGAGATCTAATCCATATAAAATCAATAGGACCAAATTAAAATTAAATGTCACGCAACTACAATCATTGAGGTCCATTATTATGTTCCCGAGTCGAAATTAGAACATTTCTTTTCAATAACTTACTATACTTTATCACATTTGCATTGTCAATATTTAATTTTACAATTATATGAAAAATCACACAACGCGATGAATTATTATTGATTATTTATTTATACATACAGAATTATATCTAAGAGATTTTACCAAAACTTTTTTAGTCTATCAAAAACTTTTTTATAAAATTTTCAGCTAAAAATTCTTTTATAAAAATAATCTGAATAAATTTTCTTATATTTTCACAGTATTTAAACAAATTATTGTTATCTAATCCTAAACTTCCATTCCTCTATATCTAAATAGTAAATAACAATTTATGCTGTGGTGGTATTTATAAAATATTTTTCCAGTTACTACTACACGTTCCCCAAACGTCTTAAATTTAAGTAAAAATAAATTGCTTTTACTTTATGAAAGATGAATAAATACTTTCATTATTTCTTTAAAATATATGATTTCTCAAAAAACGCTTTAAATAATTATATTTATAGGGTGATCTGAAAATTATACAAATAAAAATATTAAAATTTTGGCTGGACCCCTCACTTTATCATTGAAGTTTTCTTAATTTATGATATTCGGTAAAATACTTAATGCTAGAACCAGAAAGACGCAGTAAAGCGCGTTGCCTTTAAAAAGTGGCAAAAGTAGAACTGCAGTGATTATATGGAGTTATCCTAATGTAGCATCGCGTTGATGCGGCAATTTTGACGCAACGCGTGAGTAGACCTACTTTCTATTTTTGCCACTTGCCGCGTGTCATATCATAAATTTTCACTAAGTAGGCATGTGTCAATCGATCAAGAAATATAAAATGTAAATAAATAAATGAATATTTTAAGTTAATTACAATTTGCAGAATTATAAATAAATGTAATAAAAAAATAGAACACGATTTTTTTAATAAATTTGTTACAATTTTTTCAATGTGGTTTGCCAAAAACTCGTTTACGTCGCGTTTGACTTTATACACTTCAAAATTCGAAATGTCAAAAGAAATGTGACATTTTGCCGCGTCATTCTGGTTCAGGCATACTGTATACAAAAAATAACAAATTGACACTATAACAGATAAAAATATGCAACAGATCTAAAACCTGATAATTCTGTTATTTTTTTCAGAAATTTTTTAAACTTTGGAGTTTCCAATCGAATCACTAACAGAATTTCAATATTTAACAGCATTTCAAATATATAAGTTTTTTCTAATTTTGAATTAATGCATGAACCTTCAGCGGTTCTGTTGAGTTTCATGCATTTTGAATAATATAATAATCATACTCAACAATTTTATTCATTATCTAACGCTAGCCTCTCGATATGAAGAATGCCAGCTTAGGAATTGGTAAAATTTTTGTAGAAATGATTCATGTTTTAAGTTCTAGTTGGAGCCTTTTTACAAAATAATACCGATTGACTCTCTGTTTTCTGAATACGATACTATTGTATGCCGAAAATTTTCGGAAAAATATAATTAAATATTTAAGATTTAGCGTTGAGTTTAAAATGGTACGGAAACAAAATGTCGTTGATCCTTGATCGTATATAAGTATAATGTCATTTAAATTTTGCCATTAATACTATTGAGTAAATATCCAGTTTTATACTCAAATTGACCAAAAGTTACCGAAAGACCGAAATTTAACTAGGAAATCAGCAGTATCGAAAACGCGTGCTCGTACCAGGAAATTATATATATATATATATTTTGCTCGGTATATTACCATAAAGTAGAGTATACCGTTTAGTATTTACAAGTAATACATAATTTGTCAGTTACACCCTATAGCTAAGTACATTTGTAAATATATAATGTAATATTTTTGTTTTGTTGCTAATAAGTCATATCGTTTCGTTACACATTATACTTGAGTTTTGAATCTGACACAAAATATATAATAGAAAAATACTCGAGATTTTAAAGAGGCTTCTTTGGTATCGCACAAAAATAATACAAAGTAACAAAAAAAAGCTCATCAAAGAAGCTTAAAACTTTTATATATATTTAATAAATATCGTATATATTCTTATAAATATATATTTCTAAAAATATATTATTTTGTTAAATCTTCTTTGTAGAAAATATAATATATTAAATCAAGATACAAAAAAAAAGTAAATATATTAAATGAACCAGATCAAAAGTTAAATTAATTTTTGAAATAAGTATCAGATAGAACGAACCAAAAATAATGAAAAAAGCAATCATTAATTATGGATTTAACTTTCTTATTTGCTTTCAGTAAATTAAATTTTTTATATAATAATACTCGAATATAATTTCAAAGAAAGTTCAATTAATAATATGAACTTAGAACATTAAAAGAAAAATTTCTCGTGAATGTATTTAGTTAGTTTCAGAGAAAGAGGTTGCTCGCTGCTCCATCCGGATGACACCAGCATTAGCTCCATATGTGTCGTTTCTTCATTAATAGTATTTCAACTTCCAAACTATCCAACAGAATATACTAACAGATTTCAAAATCGAAAACCAATAGATTGAGCTTAACACCGACCGCATCGAACATGTAAGCACAAAGCACATAAATATCGAAGCAATTAGACAAATAAGTTAAGTAAAATTGCTGCAAATCTTCAAGGACGGTTCCTTAATTAAGGATAGTATAAGAGAAGGAGCAGATATTTATTGCGAAATATTCAGGCACTAGACGAAGGAACTTATGCAACCTAAATGAGCCAAGGACATAATTTAAGATGTAACAAACTAAATGAGGTCAGGAAATACAGCAGCAAAAAACCGCAATTATACTGGATAACACGTTGAATGGTTGAATGATAGCTTAGGACAAAAATGCATCCAATTAGTCAACAACACCAACTCTATCAAATCGATGATTACTTATAACAATCATAAACTGTTTCTCATAACTCATAAGGCTTGGACATTCACATAATATGTAACTTACTTCGTATACAACCGCAATATATTAACATCCACGACAGATCTCTGCCTTTTAACCATCTTTCCTAGTAGACAGTGCTTCATCAGCACACCCTCGAATTTTCATTCCACTATATTCGTTATTATTACTTCTTAAATTTTAAATTATATTACATTTTTAGGTGATTCATCTTTATTACTTTATATGCATTTACTATACAAAAATCGTTCACTTAATCAATTATCATTAAATGAATAAAATTTCGTTTTTTTTTTTTGTTATTTATTTTATTTAAATTTATTTGCACCATCAAATTACAATTAGATTTTAATTTTATAATTTGAATTCTGTTGAGTTTTAAGAAAAATAATGGAAAATTAAAATATATTGTTGTAAAGAAAAACAAAATTAAAAAAATGCCAATTCGAACAAATATGCTCTCAAATAAATTGTAATGATAGTAGGGTAACGAACGGTAGATTTAGTTGAATCATTTTTTTTTTAAATATTGAAAGACCCTGTATTGCGGAAATTAATGAAACTTTCCATTTCTGAATATTTATTTATGCCTAAATGTATGCAATAATTTTATTAAAGTTTAAAAATTCTTCGTAAATAATATCCTGAATTTTATAAGCTTTAGTATCAGAATAAAACGGTAATTGGAGTCATGAACAGGTTGGACTCGAGTCTCTACTTTAACCAACCCTCACTCGTTCTAGTTTTATATATTGAAAGAAATTTCGAAGTAACCGCAGAATAAGTGAATTGTTTACTGAACTCGTGAATTGTTTACGCAGAACAACAATTCAATCTTGTTTTACTAACTTCATAAACTTTGTAATCTGTGTATATTTTAAGATTTGCAAGCACATGTAATTTGTAATGAGCTGCAAACTCACCATTTTGTAGAATTGAAGTTCAGGTAACAATATTATTACAAAATTATAGCTTTTATACTATTTGCAGTTTGAAGACTTATTTAATTTGTTTGAAGAGTTATTTCATTCAGTTCAGAAGTTATTTTTATTTTCGGTTACATATTTCATTTTTTGTGGACTTACTTCATATCCGTTTATGAAGCTTTTTCATTTAAGAGTTATTTTACGGAGCTTATTTGAAAAAAATAAATAAAACTGATCAATTCACAGAATAACATTTCTCACAAGAAGCATTAGCAAAAAAGAAGTAAAATATGACTCACAGGTAACAAAATATAGCATGCCGCAAATGTTAGTATCAAAAACATATTGTGTAAATTGGTTTTTTCTTAATTTCATATAAAGTCTAAAGATTCAATAACTCCTTAACCATGATTTATTTTATGCTACATTTCTTTAAAAAAAAAAATTTTTAGTTTTTCTTGTTATAATTAATCTGTCCTGCTGAAATAAGAGCGGTAGTGGCGCAGTTTTAGTGTTCTATACTGTGATATATATTTCCGTGGCATCGATGTAGCTCTAAATTGACTAAGCTTAAAATGAATACGAATAATTAAAATTTGCAATATGTAACTATGATTTTTAGACTGGGTAAAATTCAAACAAGATTGAGAACAAATTAAAAGCCATACTATTAAAAACCAGTAGAAGTTAACATAATTTTATGGAATAAAACGAAAATAATAAAGTTTCTATTTTTCTGTATAGTCAAAAATTTACAATAAAATAATTAAATAAATATTATTTGATCATGTAAAATCCCTAACTTTACCTTACTATTAATAATTACCTTAAATAAAAAATAATTTTTAAAGCATTTTCATTACAAGGAAATTAAATATTAAATTATAACTAATTTATAGCTCTTATCACGTACCAACAACCAACCGAAATAAAAAAATAAAATAAAAAACCTTTTAAATTTCCATTAGTAATTCGGAAATAGAACAGAAAAATGGTTTTTCTTATTCTTGATGTAACAGCTGATGTGACTTTTAATTAATCTAAAAATTTAATTATATTTTATACATGATGGTAACAACAGCATTCAAAATATATAACTAAAAAAAAAATGTTTTAAAATTATACATTTTACAAGAAAATTCTTATTATTTTAAACCTTTATAATACAAGAAATCATTAGATATAAATTTTCATTGTCGTATTTTCACTAGCAAAAAAAATATTCATTAAAAATATAGTTTTATTTATAAAATTTCTGTATAAAAAAATTATATATAAATTTCAATTTGTCTTTAAATGAGTATTTTCTGCAAAAATAATAAAAAGAAGTAAAAAATTAATGAAATGAAAATAAAATAAAGAACAATATTAAAATATAATTTTCTAGTATTTTATTTCATTTTCAGTTTTTCCAAGAAATTTAATGTTTTATTAATATACAAAACGATTTATTTATGTCTAATTAACAAGAAATTAAAAAGAATAATAAGAAAAAATAATTGAATTAAAAATTTAAATAAAATAAAGATCAATTAAGTTTGTTAAAACTGTTGTAAAAATATAACAATATTATTTAAAGTATATTACAAATATGAAAAATAATGGATGATTTTCAGTGGACTCGTCTAAGATGCTGCTGTGGCGTGATTTTTCAATACGTGCTTATTCCCATCTTCAATATATATTAGCATATTAGCAAAAATCATTAAAAGGAAGAAATCAAAACATATATAAAAGTTATTGTATGGACGCAAATACACATACTTCCATAAAACCAAGAAGTATATATCCATATACATATCATATAAGTACTTTTTGGTTTTATTCTAGTATGTGTTTTCGAAAAAATGTTATGCTTGTGGGTTTTGGGATTTAGTGTTGGAATCCTTATATAAAACTCCATTTTTATATGAGTTTTGTTCTCTTTCTATAGTCTTTGGTCTTTGGTATTACCAAAACCATGTAGTACTGTATAAGGAAGGTATTCAGTAATGTAATAATTCATTATTTTTAATTAATGAAAAAAAAATTTACATATAAAACAAAACCATATGAATGTAAAGAAAATGAACTACCAATAACTTACAGCTACAAACGAACCAATTTAAAAAAAACATAATCAAATAAAGAGTTAGGAAATAGTAATAATTACAATAATAATTTATTGAAAACTCTAATATTTAAAACTGCCAAGACCAACACCAGAAAGTGTTCATGATCTTGATGAGGAAATGAAAATCGAAAACACAGAATTACTCTTAAATTTACATAGTTAATAAGAATGTTTTTTTCTGAAATGTAACAAACTTATTTCTTTATTTTTAGATTAATACATTTAAGGCAAAGGCATGAAAGATCTTTAGATAAATTCATAAAAAGTTGCCTTAACTTACTTCAAGCCAGCTTTTACAGAATAGAGCTTTGAAAAAAATGTGGTTTGAAAAGTATAATTATTGGAAACATGGCAAAAGGTGGTAAAAATCTTAGATTAATTTTCTAAAAATAACTACAACTGCTATGCTAAGTAACTAAAACTACTGCAAAATACAGTAATTGTTACCCGGTGACATTTCAAAATCATTTCATTTATTTAAGTAATGCTCCTGAAATTTGTAAGAGTGCAGATTAGTTTCCGAATAATGTTTGATTTATGTTCAACGTGCATGTAATTATTATTTAATCATAATGGAATTTGGCACACAGGTTGAATTCGTGATTAAATTTTTGTTTATAAAGTCCGTTCTTTGAGTAGATTTAGATTCATAACAAAATTTCAGATTAATATTTCATTATGTTAAATTATTTTCTCTTGCATGTAATTATTCAATGAAATTTTGGATAAACTAAAGGAAAGATGTAGCATTCTAACACGATTACAGCTTTTTTCAATTATTCTGGCAGCAGTTAAGAAATATAGGCCCCCCACTGATTTTGAATTACTGATTTAAGGGTTTTCTTTTCTGAAATTATTTTCACTGCAATTTCATTATATGACACAGCGAAATTGTGAAAGTTAATTTATGAAGAAAATAATTATTGATTATCAAGTGTTTGTTACTAACAATTATTGTATTAAGTAACTATAAATTTAGTAATAATGAACATCTAAACTTACCTACGGAATTAATTACATTTATTTCAATAAAATGAAACACAATTTTTTATAATATTTAACTAATATTTTAATTATTTTTAATTTTTGCATAAAATGTATAATTTTAACTATATGACTGCAATTGGCAACTGATTTTTAATGAGTAAGTTAAACTATATTTTTATACTTAATACGACAATTAACTTTACATTTTAAACAATTATCCAACTAATAGCTTATACATATATAATAGGTCTTAAATAAACCTTTACGTTAATAGAAGATTGGCTAAAAGAATGGAAGATAAGATAAGAGCTAATGAAGAAAAATCAGTGCACAACACATTCACCAACAGAAGGGAAAATTGTCCTATATAATAACACTAAATAACACACCACTCTTACATGTTCAATCTGTAAAATATTTTGGTATGCACTTAGACAGACGTGCTTTTGGGACGTTCATCACAAGAATCTTTAGAATGCAAAATAACTGTTATATAAAGCTATTTACGGTATGGAATTATGGGGTACCACTACCATTTCCAATATAGAAAATGTTACGTTTAATTACAAACACCCCCTGGTATGTCCGAGTGAAATGACCTATAAAGAAAAGATCTCAACATATCTTCTGTAAAGCAGACAAGATAGTCAAGAAGTAGCAGTTATTTTGACAGATTATACGACCACCTAAATCGATATAAATTGAAAATTCTGAATAAATTAGAATTTCGTAGATAATAAATTATAGAATTAGAATTTCGCCAAATATCACCTAAGTCATTAGAAAAAGAAGGATCAATGAATCTTCTCTTCACTAGTCATTCTACAAAATCATATTTTCTTACTTAATATCATTAATTCCACCTATAAAGCTGAGAAATTAATATTAAAGATGGATTGTAAAGATACTCCTATTCCTATAAAAAAAAGTTAAGTTATTAAGTTATTTAATTTAAAAAAAAAAAACATGTTTATATATAATACAATTTCCATTAGTACTATATAAACAGCCGATATAATGATTCTATAATGATTCTATATTGTTCATAATTGAATATAATAAAATAATTTTTTTTAACATATAATTAATATTAAATTTAGATCAAAGGAACGCTAAGCCGACTTTTTTAGTTTTAATAATTTAGTTTACAATTTCTAAATTAGAATAGGTATAATTTTATTACAGCTTAATTATGTCTAGATATTTTTATGTTCAGATGTTTAATGTACAATTTTAAGGGCATTTATCATCATACCTCTTTTGTTTTAATAATTTAGTTTACAATTTCTAAATTAGAATAGGTATAATTCTAATCTTGAATTATACCTAATTCAGCGAATCTTGATTTCTTTCTTCAATGATTCTCATTCTCAGTTTGCAGTTGATATTGACAATTTGTTATTTATAAAATAATATTAAGAAATTATTGTGATAGCTGCGCTTGCCGATATCTTTAATAAAATAAAATAAAAACTATTATCGCGACGTGATTTTAAATAAAATCGTTAGTATCGTACCAATTCTAATGATAACTATTTGTAAAAATTTGAACATATAAATATAAATTAGATGTACAAATTATTTCATAAAGAAGTTTTGCAAAAATATGTGATTTGATATCGATTAACACTATTAATAAAAAGTAATTTAAAATTTGCAATTTGTTACTTTACAAGTAAATTTGGTATTATTTATATTTATATTTTTTCAATTAAGCTTTATCTCTATCAAAAATTATTTCTTCCAAGTTTAATGTCATAATTACGCATACAAAATTATATAGTATATGTATAACCAGCTTGAGCTTAGTTTTGTGAAAAAAAATTAAATCAAAATTTGATGAGCCACTTTTTTTATTGTAATTTCAAGATACGATAATCATTTTGCAGATAATATTCTTAGTGGATTTAATTATTACTCCAGTAACAGTGATGGATCAGCAAAATCAACAGGTTGAAGAGGTAAAGTTGATTCAAAATTACAATTGTCTAATAATACTACATATAAACAAAATATTTATTTTAAGGAAAGGAAACATAAACGATTTTTAAATAATTTAAAGATACAAACTGAGGGAATGAAAAATATAATACCTGGCGTCAATTATCAATTATATTTTTTAATGTTATTTTTATGGCGAGCAAAAGAAAAGAAATATTTTTCATTTTGTTTAGGTACTGAATTGAAAGATGCTGAAAAATTTGATGATGTAGTTTTCCAATATCAACGATATCAAAATGAAAATTATAAGTTACGTTTTGTACAAGTGAAACATGTAGAAATGAATAGAAAAAGAAAAAGTTGTGGAACAACATGTACAAAGGACAATATTTTCGAAAAGGATTTGTTATCAAAAAGCGACAAAAATAATTATAGTATACAAAAATATTTTCGCTCTTATGTTAAAATAAAAAATGAGTGTTTAGAAAGGTCAAAAAATTCAATATTTTCAGGGAGTGAAATAGATGATTTAATTCTTGCTACAAATATTGATATAGACAACAATATTACTGAATATTTCGAAAAATTTCAACTTGAGAAAGATGACATATTAAAACTGAGTGATAAGAAAAAAAAAAATATCCGAAAGCTGCCATTTATATGTTTAAAACCGATATCGCCGAAGAACTTAAATCAATATTAATAGAAACTTCCGATTTTACGAAACTTATAAATGAACTTGCTGATTACGAATATCAACAAAAACCACTAGGAAAAACAGAACTTATTTACTATTACTATGCTTTAACTAAAAATGTATTTTCAATACAAGATAATTCTAAATATGCCAAATTTTTACCTCAATTTATTGAAAACAATTACGATTCAAATGATGTAGAAGTTCTGCAGTTTCGTAATGAATTAATTAAAAAAATAATATTTAGAAAACAAGAAAGAGTTATTGAAATAACTAAAGATAAAGACATAGATGATGCCACTAAAGAGATTTTAAAAAATGTACAATTTATTGTGTCTAATAATTTAGCAAAAGATTTCGAACTACCAACGAATCCTCAAATCATTGGCGTACAAACATTTGTTAATGAAATAAAAGTTATTCTTGCTAAAAGTAATTGTAAACTTATTCAAATTTCTGAAACTGAAAGTAACGCTGTATTTATTAATAATTTTCGTAAACTTGCTGGATATGTATTAGTTACAAAATTTACTAAAATACGATTCAGCACTTATTTTTTGGACATGGAGGAATTACCAGGTAACTTGAATGATTTTAGAATTTATTTAAAAAAATTATTAGACGATGCAACATTTAAATCACTTTATGAATATGAGTTCGAAATTAATGAAAAAATATTTAAAACTTGTGAGGAAGGAGCGCTACATAGAAAATTACCGATTTTATGTGAAGACACTGAAATTCAGGATTTTTTGAAAAAATTCAAACTTGTTGTTAATTATCCAAATGCAGAAGATATTGATAATATGATCGGTGAAGAAATGAAAATTTTATATAAGACACTTAATGTCGATGGAATTAAATCTCTTTATTTTGACAAATTATATAAATGGTTGGAAGATAACAAAGCTAAGTTTTATACAACTGAAAATACCCAAAAACTGTTTGATGATATAAATAGAGAAATGGTGATTCCACAAATTGATGGATCAAGCAATTCATACATCGGTAATGCTTTCAGTGATTTTAAATTTAATATATATAAATGCATTCCCGATTTTTTATGCAGCGAACACCAAATATTGGATCTTATTTTTCAAGATTTGCATCTAGGTCGTGCTAGAGTAGTTCAAACTCTTCAATCCTTAAAGGCAAGTAATGATAACGCCGACATTAATAAATACATTTTAGAATCGGGTCCAATGTTTAGAAATTTAGGACATCTAGAAAAAGAAGTAGTAGATTATTTTAACGATAATAAAAGAGCCAATTTATTAGTGATAGAATGTGATAAAGAAAATGAATTAAGTAAAGTCGAACAGTTGTTATTAAATACCTTGAAGCAAAATAGTCAGAAAAAAATTATTTTCATTAGACAAGCTGAGTTTGTATTATCTAAAAAAATTACAGAATTTAACTGCATTGCAAAAGAGGATAAAAGCAATTTTAGTGATTTAACTAATGATACACAAAAAAAAACTTCTAGAAAAGGAAATTATATTTCAAGGTCAAAAAATTACTTTAAACAGATTACTGGCTGGAAGCTCAAATTTAATGGAACCCAATAATTTACAGATTATTTTATCGAAGCTTTCAAAATATATTGATTCGGAAGTATTAAGTGAACTTATGAAAAATAATGAAATTATAATAGATTCTAATAACGCAGCTAATTTGGATGATATGAAAGAATATTTTATTGATCGGAATTATGATCTAGATTTGAAGATAGAATTAGATGAGAGATGCATTGATGGAAACATAAATGATTTATTTGTTACTACTTATGACAATGAGAACGAAGAAATTGATTTTCCAAGTTCTGACGGTGGTATAATAAACAATTTTCAATCGAAGAATTATTTATATATTCTAACAATGTGTGAGAGTCATAGAAGAAACCAAAGTTTTGTTAGTTCATCATTGAGAGTTACTAATAAACTGATTCATTACAAATATAAATATACTGACGAAAATCAAGAGCAATTATTTGTTTTAAGTAATTTTGTATCCGAGAGTTCGGCACCCGAATTTGATTCCATTATTTTAGATTTTTTCCTGTGTTACTTAGATTTGATGAATCAATACACAGATGAAGATCTTAATGTTCATTTTATTTTTCATATACAGGATATATGTATGTATTCAAACATATTCATACGAACATATGAGAAATATTTTGATGAGAAATATATTGATGATATTTTTTGTCGTCATGACAAAGGGAACAATTATAGATTTATTCCAAATCTGGCAATTAACATGTTTAATTATTTATATGAATATTCTGAACCACATAAATTAGCAAATGCGTTAGTCAAATGTATATTTGAGACACCTGATTTTGAAGATTGCAAAATACTTACATGTTTTTTTTGGCAACTCAACAAAGAAATAATCGACAATGCAAACAAAAAATTTCATTACAATTTTATTCATAACGTTTCATTATCTGACATTGCTAAAAATTTTAAAGAAATATTTTTATGTATGTTTAGAAAATTAATCACTGAGTCATTATTGTCTAAAGTACAAGAAACATTTTTGGAGGATTTTTTAAAGAAAATTAGAGAAGTTAACATTTCCGATGACGATATATGGAAGGAAATTGAAAAGATTCAACTTAATAATTTGCCAATTGTCTTTAAACTTTCAAACCCCGAGTTTGACGTTAATGCATTTACTGAGGAGTTTATAACATTATTAAATACTGGAACGGAAGATAAGAACATAAAAATAGACCTAACAAATTTGGGAACTGATATACACAACTTGGCTATTTATGTATTAGTACAGGATAATTTCTATGATAAAAGATTAAAATTTAATTCGATTTTTTTCGACAATAACATTAAGTTTCCAAATAATTTAGAATATTTCAGACAGTTATTAAAAGAAAAATTTGAAGGTTCGGGTAGAAGTATCAGTGAATTGAAGGATTACAGATTTGAAATCGAAGATTTTGAAACCTGTATGGATAATGACCATACTTTACCAAAAGATCTAATAAAAGATTTCTTAAAAAAAATAATATTTAGAGGTAGACAACCGTCAGATAATAATGATGACTTATTAATGTTAAATATAGATGATTCTTGTCATACAATAAAAAACTATATTGAAAAAAGTTTCCGTTATGAAATATTCAAATACGATATTGCTCAATCGTATTTATTAATGTTGTTTTTAAACAAAATTAAAGAATTTAACTTTAATAAATTTTGTTTGGCAACAAATTTGATAGATTTCGATAAGTTCACTGATGTTATTTTCAAATACATCGATAGCGAAAGTCAGATAAGATATATATTTGTCCAAATACAGTTGCTAGATGACTATAAGAAATTGAATTTTGATTACCTATTTAGATCTCACTTATTTGGTTTACAAAAGCTTTTTGACGAATATATTAATATAACACATGATGATCGGCTTCAAGATGGCTTGAAGAAATTATTTTTCATTTATACTGATTCAAATTTCGATGCAGAAGACTTGAAGCTTCATAGCATTCAACTTCAGAAAGTTAATATAATAGATGATAGGGGAATGAACGATGTAGCAAAAGATATCGGGTTGACCAAATTCTATAGATTAGACATAGATAAGAACCACAAAATTTTTGAGGACTTAATGCAAGCATCTCCTTTATATAAGTTAGCCAAAAACTTTCTTTCTTTTATATGTTTAGAAAGAGTAATTAATATAAATTTATTAAACCTAGACCTACTATTAACCATGCAAGTAATAGATATAAAAAACAAAAAATTACGTTATAATTTCGTTCATAATAAAGTAGTGTCAGAAGAAGCAAAAAAATTTCGAGAATGTTTTATATATGCTTATCGAGCTATATATGCAAAACAAAATACACGTGAACATATTATATGCGAAGAACTAGAAAAATTGAAACAAGATCTGACTTTATTAAATGATCAGACTTTATTAAATGATCCGACTTTAATAAATTATGACACTTTATTAAATGATCCAGCGTTCCATTTCATAAATGATGTAATACTAAAACACGAAAAAATTATAAATATCTGTTATACTAAATTAGATACTAAAAATAAAATACTGACATGTGAAGTAGAGATTCTAGATAATAATACAAAATTAAAAGTCAAAGTTTATCATTTTTTATTATCATCATTGCAAAACATAATGCACAGAATGTATTTGCCATTAAATCTTGATAATTTTTGCGACAATCTTTTGTATCCAAATTATTTATCCGAATTTGTAAAGCAAAAACAAGATCAGGTTCGTACAGCTGATTACGACTCCTATAACTTTTCTGACAAATATTTAATGAAATTTTTTCAAGATTTAATATTTGTTCAACATCCACCAGAAGTAGATAGATATAGTAGTGTTGAATGTTTTAGAACTAAATTTCCAAATAAAAAATTACCAATTTCATGTATCGAATTTCATGATGATCTGAAACGTCTTTTTTACAATAAAGTAACTCCCGGATTACGCTGGCTTCATCAAGAGGATATCAGTTTAACCAAACCTATTCGCACGACATTAGCTCATAATCTAAAACCAGAGGATTTAGCACAATTATTTGAAAGTCATCCAGATCATACTATGCATTTCTTGAAGAAAGAAAATAATAAATTTATATGGCAATCTTCCAGGGGGCCTTTGATAAACTTAAGAGAATTTATTACGGAAACGAAACATATATTCAAATCAAGTAATATCCAGGATAGAGTGGTAATTATTGCTGCAGATCCCGGAATGGGTAAATCTACCATACTAAAGTATCAAACACAAAACATAAAGAATTTGCATCCATATAAATGGGTGATTAAAATAGATTTAGTCAATTGTGAAAAACAGATAGAAAAGCAAGATGGACAATTTGACACAATAGACAAAATTATAAGTTTCATATATTCGGTTACGAAGCTACAAACGGTTCTAGCTGACAAATTTCTACGATTTCAACTTGAAGAGCATGGACAAATTATATTGTTTTTTGATGGTTATGATGAAATTTCAGATAAAAATAGAGAAAAAATTATTACGTTGTTAAAAGCTTTGAAAAAATACAAAATTGAAAAATTGTGGATAACTACTCGTCTTCATTTAAGAACCATTATTGAAGACGAACTAAGTATATTCTCATATGAACTTAAACCATTTGAAGACAAAGATCAAACGGATTTTCTTAAGAAATACTGGATGAAGGCATACGATTTAAATCATAATTCCAAAGTGAAAGTAGATGTAATTAATGAATATATAAGAAATTTAATTGATTCTTTTAAGAATGATACAAGTAAAACAGACAGGGATTTTTTAGGTATACCACTACAAAGTAAAATGTTAGCTGAAGCTTTTCAACAAAACTTTTGGGAATTTTATAATGCAACTTTACAAAATCAACAAATTGAATTTAATTTTCCTAAAAATATTAATTTACTTTATTTATACAGAAAATTTATTGATACGAAATACGAAATATATTTCAGAGATAAAATTCCATCTCCACGCTTTAAACGCCATGAAGACGTATTAACACGAACTTTTACTAAACTACATCGAGTTATAGCATTTAAGTTACTAATTCCTTCAGAAATAAATTTCTTAAAAAAAATCGAATTTACGCCAGACGATCAAGATATTTTAAGACAAATCGGAATTGTGCAATCACAAAATATAGAACTTAATTTTGTACACCGTACTTTTGCTGAATATTTTGTAGCCGATCAACTTTCAGATTGTATGAAAAAAGATAAAAACAATTCGAAGTATATAGAAACACTCGATTTTTTGAGAGATGTGTTTTTTAAAGATGAATGGAAAGTGGTTATTAAATTTTTTGATCGTATATTGGCCGAATCACATCCAATACTGGATGCTACAATAAATAATGATGCAAAGTTCTTCGAAAATGATGAATTTGATATAAAAATACTTGATGATCTAGGAAGGAATGCAGTTCATTTAGCAGCAGCATATAACAATGTTGGGATAATTAATTTGGCGCTGGAGAAAACCATAAATGTTAATATTTGTGATAGTATTTTTGGTTGGACTCCTATTGTATATGCTGTTCAAAATCATAATTGGGATATTGCAGATTTACTGCTGAAAGCTGATGCAGTTTCTATAAAAGATATTAAAAAAGTTAAGAATGTGAAATCAGTTGACGAGAATGGAATGACAATACTACATTTCGCTGCTATGCATAACAATATTTATATTGTGGAAAGTTTGTTAAAAGAAGGTATTGGTGTTAACGTTTCTGATAAAGATGGTTTAACTCCTCTGTTTTATGCTATTAAAGCTGATAATATGCCAATAATCAAATGCTTGATCGAAGCGAACGCTGATTTACAATGTCATAATAAACAATGTTTTAGGCCAATTTTTTATGCTAAAAAACTCAACAAGAATCATATTGTAAAATACTTAGCAGAGATACTCATAAGATAACTTGTATTCTAGATGTAAACTTAACTTCTGGGATGTAATACACAAATTTCAGGACCATTTACTTTATTTTTTATTGTCAAATATAAAAATTACTTTTTGTACTTATGTAAAATAAAATGTCTTTAAAATGTATATTTTTTCACAATTTTAATAATTTTATCTAATTTATAAAATGGAAGGTACAATAAGGCTATAATGATAATTATATGCAAATCTTATTCATTTCTAATTGGTAATTTATGTTTCGTTCAATTTTTAATATCAAAGGTAAGACATTTTATAAAATATGTCGATATTTTGTTTATAAGTAGATTCGTATTGGGGTTATACCAAAGACAATACAATTTTTATAAGATATTTCAACGAAGTTAAAATTACTAAAAATTATAAAAAATAAACTACCAACATCAGTACATCGAAATTATGTATACAGATTTTTTTTGTCTTTTTAAATTTTTGAGAAATATGAAATCCTTTTGCTCACTTAGTGAGATCGTTTTTTATTCTCTATATTATAGAGTTATAGAGTCTATACTCTATAATATGATAAATTCTTATTTTGCATTTGCTTGGTAATTATGATTATTGCGAGGGGCTGAAGAAAACAATTTTTATTTCTGAAATTTAAATATGTACGGTATTTATATTTTATTTTCTAAATTTGCGATTGCTCGTGTTTTTACAAAATTATTTTATGTATATTACAAAACGAAAAACGGAACCAAAATTATACAAAAGCAAAATTTGAAAAACAGAAATTCCTAAATTTTTTTTCTTTCTTCTTATTGACTCCTTACTTTTGTAATAAGAATGTACAATTATTTAAATTTTACTAATGCAATACCTAATTTTAATTCTATTTTGAATTTTGCTAAGCAAAGTTTATTTTATTTAGTTTTGTTTTGATTATGAATTTAGTAATAGAAAAAAAAACCTTTTCAGGGCTAAAATTAAATGTTGTACATATAAAAAATTGAGCTTTCCAAAAATTTAATTTTTTTTAGATTTTCTAAAAATAATGATATACTTTTAGAAAAATGGAAAGAAAATTGTAATATAAAAATTAAAAAAAAATTAAATTCCAACAATTTTTTTATACAGCGATAAATAATTATGCATTTTTTAATGCTACGAAAAGGCGAGTCCTTAAATGTTGCATTGAACAATGTTGTACTACAAATAGTCAAAATAATCGATTGTTTAGTTTTTCCAACTAACAAAATAACTTGTGATGAATAGATCAAAGCACAAAGCTTATTTTGTTAATAGTGATTTTAATATAAAAAAAGCATAAAATAATTTTGTTAAAACACGAGCAATCGCAAATTTAGAAAATAAAATATAAATAAATACCGTACATATTTAAATATCAGAAATAAAAATTGTTTTCTTCAGCCCCTCGCAATAATCATAATTACCAAGCAAATGCAAAATAAGAATTTATCATATTATAGAGTATAGACTCTATAACTCTATAATATAGAGAATAAAAAACGATCTCACTAAGTGAGCAAAAGGATTTCATATTTCTCAAAAATTTAAAAAGACAAAAAAAATCTGTATACATAATTTCGATGTACTGATGTTGGTAGTTTATTTATATTTTAACGAATTTTCGTTTTGTATAGCGTTGAAACTTCTTATATACGAAGTATTTATATATTCTTTGTGTTGATTGACACATCAAACAGCTGATCGGGTCATGATCGACCATTTAAGAAGTGAAGTTAGCCACAACTTATCTGCAATTTGGAAAACATTACAAAGGCAACAGCGGGAAACTTAATTCACCACAATCAATTGTATTTTTAATTTGCATTATATTTATGTAAAATAACGTAATTTAAATTCTATTTGAAATGTATAAATTGCTGGACAATTTAAAAAATCACTCTCTTTCGTTTTAGAAAATTGTCGAGTTATCATTAATTAATAAATAAATATTATAACGTTTAAACCGTCAAATAGATCGCCTTTTATTTCTTTTCATTTCTTTAATGGTAAAATTCAAATATTAGATTCGGGTTAAATTATTCACAATTAGTTTTATACAGTCCACTTTTAAATCTGACTCGAACATTTGGTCCATCGAACCGAATCCATTAAAGTTTTTGAAAAAGTTTTTGGCGCGAATTTATATAATTATTTTCAATTTTCACGAGTATCGCGTGTGAAAAAACAAAAGTTAGATAAATATAATTAGAATCATCAAGATCATCAGCAGCGTTAATAGCAACTGGATCATCAAAATCATCAATTAGATAATTCAATAGCAGAATCATCAAGATCATCAGCAGCGTTAATAGCAACTGGATCATCAAAATCATCAATTTTTCGTCAAATAAAACGAGAGCATCAGCAAAATTAGTAACTGGATCATCATTCAGCTAATAAAACAAGATCATCAGCAACTACGTTAGTAACTGGATCATCACATACCGTTGGCATCAACACCATAAAAAAAATATTAAGTATCATCATAGATCATAATATATGATTAACTAAGGTCAGTTATATTATACATATATTAAACACATAAAACTTAAATCCTACATATAAAATAATATATACCTATGTTATAAAATATAAATTCAAATAATTTATATATATATATATATATAACAGATCGTGAAATTTAAAATTTATAAATTACATACAAAAGTGCTTAAAAATTAAAAATTGTTATTAATTAAAAATTGTTATTAAAAGACAAAAAAAATTATAATTTTGTAAGATACAAAAGTATTAATTGTATAGACAAAGGGAGTTTCGTCATCGTGACGTCGGTAAAATAATTCAAGTGCATACAATAAACAGTATTTTAAAAATAAGGCATTGACCTAAAAGTGCGGGAAAAAAAAAGAATACAAACTAATCATATAATATAATTCATAGTGGTTTTCTATTGTATGGATTTACCGCCGCGTTAAAATTCATATAGAAAACAGCTGTTTTAATAGTTGACCTACTTTCATTTTAGTTTTCCGTTTTTAAATTACGTCACACAATTCATACAATAATTGTATCAAAAGCCGCCAAAAAATATCAAAGTTAGAATTTTTTCATATATATCGAATAACGCGCGTTTAATGTTATATTAAGAAAGAAAGTTATAAAATAAATTAAAAAACATTTTTTATTTTTGTACTGAAAAACGCACGTCGTAGGTTACTGGTACATTATATATATATGAGAAGTTATTTTGATACAAAACAATTATTTATTAAATAAAGTTTATTATATTTATTTTACTAACAAAATAAAATATTATACTAATTCAGTTGAAAATATAAATATTTCGTTCTGAAAATTTAAAAATTGATTTTATAAAAAAGTATTCCTGAACGTTCATTATTGTTCCTGAAAATTTAAATTTTTTGGTTTCTGAAATCTAACAGAAATTTTGTATGTTCCTGAAAATTTCAATATTATTCCTGAAACTTATAATATTGTTAGTTCTTGAAATTTAGAATTTTTTTTTGTTCCTGAAATTTAAAATATATTTTAATCACAATAAAAAAATTTCAAAATATAATAATAAATAAAAAATAAATTTGGTGTTTTATTTTTATTTCATATAATTAATTATTTTTTATTAATGTTTACAAATATAATATATAAATTAACAAAAAATAAATAGTATATTTTACATTTTTAAATTTATTTTTATTTAAATAATACAAAAAAAATATTCATAATTTACAATGGCAAAAACATTATCCGGTGGTATTGAATATGTAGAAAATTTATACGAACAAATTAAAGCTGATGCACTATCGTTTGCTAAAGCTGAAGCAAAAAAACGTCACGCTGCTTATATCAATACGCGTTTACGAGAACTTGAAACCAATTTTAATGATGCCAAAACTCTTCATGTAAGAATCTTAGCTGCAACAGATGAAAACGGTATTAGAGAAAAATATTTAAATAAAGAAGTTTACAATCGCTTAAAAGACACTTACTTAGATTATAGTGGTGAACTACAACAAGCGTTGCTCGACGACGCAGCAACAATCGTCCCAAAAGCGTTAGAAAAACCTGGTGAATTAAGATTACGTCAGATTGAATTACCACCATTCGCAGGTGGATATGAACATTGGAAACCATTTGCTGATTTATTCATATCACTTGTTCATTTAAATACTTCGGTTCCAACTATTCAAAAACTTCATTATTTAAAAACTTCACTCAAAGGTGAAGCAGCTCGGCTTCTGCAGCATATTTCCATAGAAGAAACGAATTACGAATCGGCGTGGAAGATATTAACTGAAAGATATGAAAATAAACGGGTTTTAGTTAATACGCAACTAAAAATATTATTCAACGTACGTAATATTTCCTTCGAATCTGCTGCGGGAATTCAAGAAATTCTAGACACTTCAACAGAATGTCTACATTAAAAATCTAGGAATCCCTGTGGATTCATGGGATGCAATTTTAGTTTTTATGTTGGCTGCTAAGTTACCACCTAACACTCAGCAACTGTGGGAAGAATTTCAAGCTGGTAGCAAACTTCCTGCAGCATTTGAAAGTTTTCGAAAATTTTTAGAAACTCGTTTTCGAACACTAGAATCGGTTGAACAAACTCAGTCATTTTCTAAGAAAAATAATAAAATAAATAATATAAATCAACCTATAAATTATTCAAGGGTTAATAAAAATTTTCATATTGGAACAAATTCTACTCACCTATGTCGTATTTGTAACGCCAATCATCAAATTTATAAGTGTGAAAAATTCCTAAAAATGAATGCTAAAGAGCGGCTAGAAATTATTCAAAAATTCTCAGCCTGTACAAACTGTTTGGCTTATAATCATATAAAGCCACATTGTCCTAGCAAAAAAAATTGTTTCACATGCAACAAACGACATCATACATTATTACATTTTAATTCTACACAAAATGTACAAAACAATTATCAAAATCGAAATAACAATTCACAACGTATGGTACAACATAATTTAATTAATGCTAATACAAATAATAATAATCCTGGTTTTCAACCCACAAATTCTGATACATATATTGGTACACCCGGTACCAGTCAAAATACAAATACAATACAAAATTATTATTCAAAAAATTTTAGTACGTCAAGGGTACTATTAGCTACAGCATTAATTAATTGTTTATCCCCCAGCGGAAACGTCCAGACGTATAGAGCATTGATTGATCCAGGATCCGAAGCTACGTTTGTCACAGAACACGTAGTGCAAAATCTAAAATTAAAAAAAATTAAAACGTTATTAAATGTCACAGGTATAGGACAAACGTCTGCTGGTACAGTAAAAAATAAAGTTTTACTTACATTATATTCGCAATATAATAAAAATTTCGAACTACAGTTAGATGCTTTCGTATTTCCAAATTTAACCAATGAACTGCCATCTGAAAAAATGAATTTTGTTAATTTGGATCATTTAAATGGTTTAGATTTAGCTGATCCACAATTTTATATACCTGGTAGAATCGATATTTTATTAGGAGCCGATGCATATTCAGCTATTATTTTAGATGGTCTCATCAAAGGCCCCCCAGATTCGCCTATAGCGCAATTTTCTGAATTAGGGTGGATCCTTTCCGGTCAGGTAGTCAATTCCCATCGTAAAAGTGTTGCGGTTCATCATCAGTCAATTGATTTAGATGCCCAACTTAAACGATTTTGGGAATTGGAAGAAGTAGTAGAAGGTCGTATCTTCACCGAAGAAGAAAAATATTGCCAAAATCATTACGCTACATCGCATAACCGTAGATTAGACGGTCGTTATGAGGTTCGTTTACCTTTCAGAAATGAGGTACGACCAGTGTTCAAAAATTCAAAGAAGTCTGCAATAATGAGATTGCTGCAATTAGAAAAAAAATTTATAATTAATCCAAAATTAAAAGAAATGTATGTTGATTGTATTACCGATTATTTAAAGTTAGGTCAAATGCAAGAAGTTCATGCTGCTGAAGATGGAGCAGTGTATTATCTCCCACATCACGCAGTCTTCAAGGAATCCACAACAACAAAATTACGTGTTGTTTTCGATGCTTCCTGTAAAGATATAAATGGTGATTCTCTTAATAAAAAATTATTAAACGGTCCTAAGTTACAAAATGAGCTAACTACCATTATCATGGAATGGAGGAAGTTTAAAATTGCATTTTCAGCTGACATCACCAAAATGTATAGACAAATTTGGATACATCCTGAAGATTCTATGTATCAAATCATATGTTGGAGAGATAATACGGCAGCGGAGATCAAAACGTACGCATTGAAAACAGTAACTTTTGGCACATCATGTGCACCATATTTAGCAATACGCACCTTACATCAATTGGCTGATGATGAACAACCAGATTTTCCAGTTGCATCGCACGTTTTAAAAAATAACTTTTATGTCGACGATGTGATGTATGGAGCTGATTCGATTCGGGATGCCATTGATGCTCAAGCAGAATTAATAGCTGCAACAAATCGAGCTGGATTTCCATTGCGAAAATGGGCCAGCAATAACGAAAAGGTATTACAACAGATTCCTGAAAATGAAAGAGAAATTAATTTACCATTAGATTTCGAAAAAGAAGAATACATCAAGGCGTTGGGCATACAATGGCATCCAGCCAGAGATGTATTCCAGTTCAAAGTTAACTTACCCAACGAACCAACAATAATTTCAAAACGAGCAATTTTGTCGGATATAGCGCGATTGTTTGATCCACTTGGCTGGATATCTCCTTGCATAGTGTCGGCAAAATTACTTATGCAGGAACTATGGTTACAACAATGCGGCTGGGATGATACTGTTTCATCTGATATACAACAAAAATGGTTAATATATCGTCAACAACTTCCGAACTTAGCAAAAATTCACATACCGCGCTGGATTCAAACCACACAAGAATCTAAAAAAATTGAGTTACATGGGTTTAGCGATGCATCGGAAAAAGCATATGCTGCTGTTATTTACCTGCGTTTTGAAGATGAACTCGGAAGTACTAAAGTCCAATTAATTACAGCTAAAACAAAAGTAGCACCATTAAAACGTATTTCATTACCACGTTTAGAATTGTTGGCAGCGGTTCTGTTGGCGAAGCTGATGAAAATTGTGCAGCAAGCGATGAAACTTCAAAATATGAATTCATATGCCTGGACAGACTCTATGATAACTTTAGCATGGATACAGTCACCACCTGCAAAATGGAAAACTTTTGTAGCGAACAGAGTTTCCATAATTCAATCACTTACCAATCCGAGCTGTTGGCGTCATGTTGGTACTAAGGAAAATCCAGCCGATGTAGCTTCTCGTGGATTACTTCCAGATCAGATGGAAAGCTGCAGAATCTGGTGGAATGGTCCCAACTTTTTAAAAAATCCAACTATTATAGATTGTCAACAGCAAAACATAAACGACACAAATTTAGAAAAAAAGGAAATTAAAATTTTATTAAATACAATAACAAGTTCATATATTCACGAAATTATAAAGAAATATTCACAATTTACCAAACTAATTAGAGTTGTTTCATATTGCTTTAGAGCTGTGCATAATTTTAAACGCACACATAAACAGCGTTTAACTGATCCACTTTCTGTTGTAGAAATAGAAAATTCGTTAAATTTTCTCATTCGTTTCATTCAAGATGATCATTTTAGTTCAGAAAAGGTAAATTTACTAAAAAAAACTGAAATTTAAAAAAAAAGTCATATTTTAACTTTGTGTCCTTTCTTGGATGAAAACAAAATTATACGAGTTGGTGGCAGATTGCAAAACTCAAATTTACCTTTTGCACAAAAACATCCAATATTATTACCAAAAAATCGCATTTTTCTGATCTAATTATTCAAGACGCACATATAAAAACTCAACACGGTGGTCTTAAATTAGTCTCGGCATATTTACAAAAAAAATATTGGATTTTAAATGCAAAAAATAATATCAAGAAAAATCTTAAAAAATGTTTGATTTGTTTTAGATTTTTAGCTAAAGAATCAACACAATTAATGGGAAACTTACCCGCATCACGCGTTCAAGTTGCTCGACCATTTTACAACGCAGGCGTCGATTATGCTGGTCCTTTGGAAATTAAAGCGTACAAAGGACTCTGTAAAACCTTTTTAAAAGGTTACATCGCTATTTTTATTTGTTTGTGTACCAAAGCGATTCACATAGAACTAGTCAGTGAACTTAGTTCTGCAGCTTTTATTTCGGCTTTTAGAAGATTTACTTCACGTCGCGGAATTTGTAAAAATCTTCACAGCGATTGCGGTACAAATTTTGTAGGAGCAAATAATGAATTTTTAAAAGACATGAAGCTCATCCAATCACAATGGTCAACCGAAATAGCTGATAAACTGACCACTTTAGGTACACAATGGCACTTTAATCCTCCAGCTTCACCCCATTTCGGCGGGTTATGGGAAGCTGGTGTCAAGTCTATCAAATTTCATTTAAAGCGCTTAACAGGTAATGCAAAATTAACATTTGAAGAGTACAGTACATTACTCTGTCAAATTGAAGCAGCTTTCAATTCTAGACCATTATGTCCATTAACATCGTCCGCAGACGATCTTAACGTCTTAACTCCTGGACATTTTTTAATTATGGATGCTTTAAACACGCCACCTGAAATTGATTTAAATAATATAAAATTAAATCATCTAGATAGATGGCAATATATACAGAAAATTTACCAAGATTTCTGGGATGAATGGAAAAATGATTATTTATCCAGATTACAACGTCGACCAAAATGGAACGTCCAACATGACAATATAAAAATTGGAGATATTGTCATATTAAAATCCGAAAATTCACCGCCAACGCACTATCCACTCGCGCGGATTACTGAAATCCATCCCGGTAAAGATGGTCTAACTCGCGTTGTATCGGTTCGGACTGCGCAAAATACCTTTAAACGGTCGGTACAAAAGGTGTGTTTATTACCGATCGTAGATAATTATTCCGACGAACAAAATATAATTAATGATAACACAAATTAATCAATATAATAACAATAATACAAAACCAAATATTTTAATTTAATATTATTGTGTTATAAAAATAAAAAACAAACAACATTTAATATTTGTGTTATAAATAAAATAAAAAATATATGAACTTTTATTTATTTTTATTTTAAGAATATACAATATATATATGAATTCATTTACAAACACTGAACTTTTTTATTATTAGTGATTAGTGAGAATACAAATAAAAACAATTTATTTACACATAAAAACTTAAGAAATTAATTATAAACATTTATTAACACTAATCACAACACTACCGAATAAGAATATTATTATTTTCTTATTTAAATTAATTTAATTTACGACATATAAATATAATTTTTATTTTTATTTTCATGTACGCGCACGAGGAAAAAAAACTTTATTATTTATTATTGTTTTTTTTTCGAACTAATTGTTCAAGGCGCCGGAGAATGTTGATTGACACATCAAACAGCTGATCGGGTCATGATCGACCATTTAAGAAGTGAAGTTAGCCACAACTTATCTGCAATTTGGAAAACATTACAAAGGCAACAGCGGGAAACTTAATTCACCACAATCAATTGTATTTTTAATTTGCATTATATTTATGTAAAATAACGTAATTTAAATTCTATTTGAAATGTATAAATTGCTGGACAATTTAAAAAATCACTCTCTTTCGTTTTAGAAAATTGTCGAGTTATCATTAATTAATAAATAAATATTATAACGTTTAAACCGTCAAATAAATCGCCTTTTATTTCTTTTCATTTCTTTAATGGTAAAATTCAAATATTAGATTCGAGTTAAATTATTCACAATTAGTTTTATACAGTCCACTTTTAAATCTGACTCGAACACTTTGGTTATACACAAACATTCCGAATAATAAATTTCAGAAAATGCTGAAGTTTTGCGGTTTAGATAACCATTATTTTAGTTTTAATAAAAACCTATATAGACAAATTTATGATGAGTCCGTTATCATCGTTTCTAGCTGATATATTTATGGAGGATTTATTAGCTTTTGTACTTGACAATCAATACTGCGAAGTAAAAGCCTTACATTTTAGTCTAGTTTCAAAGAAACATCTTCAGGTAGAAAGTTATGTTAAGCATATGAAGCTCCAACATAAGACACTTTAAAATTTCATTACGAGTTATTAGTCATTAGTTATTAGTTCCGAAATTTTTCATATAGACAATATACAAAAAGTTATGTAAAATATTACAGAATAACCATTTTCCGGACGAACTTATTTGAACCTTGATTGGAGCCACATCTGTAACAGCACATTTTAACTGAATAATTTTAAAAATTACAAATCATAAAATCTTTCGTACCATAAAATTAAATACTTAAATTAAGTACCATAAAATTAAATCTTAGTAAAAATATCACCTTTTAAGAACATTTGTTTGTTTGTTGGTTTAGCGCGTTAGCACCGTTTTTCAACCCCTCACTTGACTAAGATAGTGATTTTAGATCCACCTCGTGGCATTTAGGAAGCGTACCATAGCTGTAGGTTTCTTAGCCGCTTGTTCTTTAAGGTTGTTGAGGTTATATTCGCCAAGTGTGTCCTTCGTGGCGCTACCCAGGACTGGGCATTTTCAGGTGAAGTGGATTATTGTTTCTTTCTCATTCAGTCTGGTCGCTTCATTCACCAGAACTGAAAATAGTCAGCAACAGCTTTTTAGTATAATGTGTAATAAAACTAAAAACTTCCTTATATAACAAAATAGATTTATCCAAACTTAAAATACAACAACGAATTAACATAACTAATAAGTATATTTCACCAAATAAATCATTTACCGAAGGACTGCAAAAAAATAATAGTTCTAATTTAATTGACAAATAAAGCCTTGTCAAATCAATCTTACTGAAATAAATAAGACTAAGAAATTAGTTCAATTTAAAATTTGTTTTAACAATGTTTAATGTTATGCTATTTGTAAGAAAGGCACTTTCTTAAGTTGATATTTTCTTAAAGAAATGTTAATAAAATCTTTATATTAATTGGCTCTGGCTAAAAATCGAGATTTGTTAAAATTGATCTAGATCAAAAAAAAGATTGATTTTTTTGGTCAAAGAAATTTAATATTACTATAATTAATTCGAGCAATAAAGCTGGGAAAATTAATATTAAAGATGGCTTGTAAAGATACCCCTATAAAAAAACGTTAAAGTATTAAATTATTTAATTAAAAAAAAAAAAAAAATTTATATATTTTTATTAACAGTACTATAATAAACAGCCGATTATAATAATGATTCTAATAAAATGTTGCCAAAAAGTAGTTCCTCAGCAATAATTGTCGCTATGTAGTCAACCATTCGCGCACATTGTAGTTTGTCTATTGATTTCTTTCTTCAATGATTCTCAGTTGACAATAATTGACAGTGACAATTTGTGATTAATAAAATAATATAAACAAATTATTGTGATGGCTGCGCTAGCCAATATTTTTAATAAAATAAAATAAGGTTAAACATAAAAACTATTATCGCGACGTGATTTTAAATAAAATTGATCGTAAGTATCGTACCAATTATATTGAACACGTCCTTAAAAACTACTTTAATATGAACATATAAATATAAATTAGATCTACAAATTATTTAAAGAACTTTTATACATTGGCTGCAGTTTTTGAAACCACCACCAAAAACAAAAAAAAATTGCTTTTCCCCCACAAAAAACCGTGACTCAATTTTATCATACTATAACTTCTCAACTCTCCTGTCATTTACTCTAAGAGTAGAGCCAGCTTGAGCTCAGTTACATAGTGAAAAAATATACAAAAAAATGTATATCACGAGCAAATGTTTTAAGCAATAATTTTTTTATTAAAATTTTTAAATACGAAAATCATTTAGCAGATAATATTCTTATTAATTATTAGATAAGTGAGTTTAACCTTCAATTTTATTACAAATTTAGAAGTTATTCATCGGTAATAATTTATTTCTGTTTAAATATCTACAAAATTAAATTGGCTTAATAAAACAGCGTCTAATTTTTTATTTTATTAAAAGTTATAACAGTTTGTGCAGTGGATTTAATTATTACTCCAGTAAAGTAACAGTGATGGATCAGCAAAATCAACAGGTTGAAGAGGTACAGTTGATTCAAAATTACATTTGTCTAATAATACTACATATAAACAAAATATTTATTTTAAGGAAAGGAAACATAAACTATTTTTAAATAATTTAAAGATACAAACTGAGGGTGTGAAAAATATAATACCTGGCGTCAATTATCAATTATATTTTTTAATGTTATTTTTATGGCGAGCAAAAGAAAAGAAATATTTTTCATTTTGTTTAGGTACTGAATTGAAAGATGCTGAAAAATTTGATGATGTAGTTTTCCAATATCAACGATATCAAAATGAAAATTATAAGTTACGTTTTGTACAAGTGAAACATGTAGAAATGAATAGAAAAAGAAAAAGTTGTGGAACAACATGTACAAAGGGCAATATTGTCAAATCGGACTTGTTATCAAAAAGAGACAAAAATAATTTTTGCATTCAAAAATATTTTCGCTCTTATGTTAAAATAAAAAATGAGTGTTTAGAAAGGTCAAAAAATTCAATATTTTCAGGGAGTGAAATAGATGATTTAATTCTTGCTACAAATATTGATATAGACAACAATATTACTGAATATTTCGAAAAATTTCAACTTGAGAAAGATGACATATTAAAAATCAGTGAAAAATTATATCCGAAAGCTGCCATTTATATGTTTAAAACCGATATCGCCGAAGAACTTAAATCAATATTAATAGAAACTTCCGATTTTACGAAACTTATAAATGAACTTGCTGATTGTGAATATCAACAAAAACCACTAGAAAAACCAGAACTTTTTATTTACTATTACTATGCTTTAACTAAAAATGTATTTTCAATAGAACCAGATAATTCCGTAAGAAAAGTCAACTTTTGTGCCAAATTTTTACCTAAATTTATTGAAAACAATTATGATTCAAATGATGAAGAAGCTCTGCAGTTTCGGAATGCATTAATTAAAGAAATAATACTTAGAAAACAAAAAAGAGTTATTGAAATAAATAAAGATGTTGACATAGATGATGCCACTAAAGAGATTTTAGGAAAATTAAAATTTAAAATTTCTAATAATTTAGCAAAAGATTTCAAACTACCAACGAATCCTCAAATCATTGACGTACAAAAATTTGTTAAAAAAATAAAAAATATTCTTGATAACAGTAATTGTAAAATTATTCAAATTTCTGAAACTGGAAATGAAGATGCATTTATCGATAATTTTCGTAAACTTGCTGGATATGTATTAGTTACAAAATTTACTAAAATACGATTCAGCACTTATTTTTTGGACATGAAGGAATTACCAGGTAACTTGAATGATTTTAGAATTAATTTAAAAAAATTATTAGACGATGCAACATTTAAATCACTTTATGAATATGAGTTCGAAATTAATAAAGAAATATTTAAAACTTGTGAGGAAGGAGCGCTACATAGGAAATTACCGATTTTATGTAAAGACACTGAAATTCAGGAATTTTTTAAAAAATTCAAACTTGTTGTTAATTATCCAAATGCAGAAGATATTGATAATATGATCGGTGAAGAAATGAAAATTTTATATGACATACCTAATGTCGATGGAATTAAATCTCTTTATTTTGACAAATTATATAAATGGTTGAAAGATAACAAAGCTAAGTTTTATACAATTGATAATACCCAAAAACTGTTTGATGATATAAATAGAGAAATGGTGATTCCACAAATTGATGGATCAAGCAATTCATACATCGATAATGCTTTCAGTGATTTTAAATTTAATATATATAAATGCATTCCCGATTTTTTATGCAGCAAAAAACACCAAATATTGGATCTTATTTTTCAAGATTTGCATCTAGGTCGTGCTAGAGTAGTTCAAACTCTTCAATCCTTAAAGGCAAGTAATGATAACGCCGACATTAATAAATACATTTTAGAATCGGGACCAATGTTTAGAAATTTAGGACATCTAGAAAAAGAAGTAGTAGATCATTTTAACGATAATAAAAGAGCCAATTTATTAGTGATAGAATGTGATAAAGAAAATAAATTAAGTAAGGTTGAACAGTTGTTATTAAATATCCTGAAGAAAAATAGTCAGAAAAAAATTATTTTCATTAGACAAACTGAGTTTAAATTATCTGAAAAAATTACAGAAATTAACTGCATTGTAAAAGAGGATAAAAGCAATTTTAGTGATTTAACTAATGATACACAAAAAAAACTTCTAGAAAAGGAAATTATATTTCAAGGGCAAAAAATTACTTTAAACAGATTACTGGCTGGAAGCTCAAATTTAATGGAACCCAATAATTTACAGATTATTTTATCGAAGCTTTCAAAATATATTGATTCGGAAGTATTAAGTGAACTTATGAAAAATAATGAAATTATAATAGATTCTAATAACGCAGCTAATTTGGATGATATGAAAGAATATTTTATTGATCGGAATTATGATCTAGATTTGAAGATAGAATTAGATGAGAGATGCATTGATGGAAACATAAATGATTTATTTGTTACTACTTATGACAATGAGAACGAAGAAATTGATTTTCCAAGTTCTGACGGTGGCATAATAAACAATTTTCAATCGAAGAATTATTTATATATTCTAACAATGTGTGAGAGTCATAGAAGAAACCAAAGTTTTGTTAGTTCATCATTGAGAGTTACTAATAAACTGATTCATTACGAATATAAATATACTGACGAAAATCAAGAGCAATTATTTGTTTTAAGTAATTTTGTATCCGAGAGTTCGGCACCCGAATTTGATTCCATTATTTTAGATTTTTTCCTGTGTTACTTAGATTTGATGAATCAATACACAGATGAAGATCTTAATGTTCATTTTATTTTTCATATACAGGATATATGTATGTATTCAAACATATTCATACGAACAGATGAGAAATATTTTGATGAGAAATATATTGATGATATTTTTTGTCGTCATGACAAAGGGAACAATTATAGATTTATTCCAAATCTGACAACTTACATGTTTAATTATTTATATTTATATGAATATTCTGAACCACATAAATTAGCAAAGGCGTTAGTCACTTGTATATTTGAGACACCTGATTTTGAATATTGCAAAATACTTACATGTTTTTTTTGGCAACTCAACAAAGAAATAATCGACAATAAAAACAAAAAATTTCATTACAATTTTATTCATAACGTTTCATTATCTGACGTTGCTAAAAATTTTAGAAAAATATTTTTATATATGTTTAGAAAATTAATCATTAAGTCATTATTGCCTAAAGTACAAGAAACATTTTTGGAGGCTTCTTTAAAGAAAATTAGAGAAGTTAACATTTCAGATGACGATATATGGAAGGAAATTGAAAAAATTCAACTTAATAATTTACCAAATGTCTTTAATCTGTCAAATTCTAACCCCGAGTTTATCGATGTTAATGCATTCACTGAGAAGTTTATAGAATTATTAAATACTGGAACGAAAGATAAGAACATAAAAATAGACCTAACAAATTTGGGAACTGATATACACAACTTGGCTATTTATGTATTAGTACAAGATAATTTTTATGATAAAGGATTAAAATTTAATTCGATTTTTTTCGACAATAACTTTGAGTTTCCAAATAATTTAAATAATTTCAGACAGTTTTTAAAAGAAAAATTTGAAGGTTCGGGTAGAAGTATCAGTGAATTGAAGGATTACAGATTTGAAATCGAAGATTTCGAAACCTGTATGGATAATGACCATAGTTTACCAAAAGATCTAATAGAAGATTTCTTAAAAAAAATAATATTTAGAGGTAGACCACCGTCAGATAATAATGATGAAGTTAGACAACCGTCAGATAATAATGATGACTTATTAATGTTAAATATAGATGATTCTTGTCATAAAATAAAAAACTATATTGAAAAAAGTTATGAAATATTTAAATACGATATTGCTCAATTGTATTTATTAATGTTTTTTTTAAACAAAATTAAAGAATTTAACTTTAATAAATTTTGTTTGGCAACAAATTTGAGATATTTAAATAAGTTCACTGATGTTATTTTCAAATACATCAATAGCAAAAGTCAGATAAGATATATATTTGTCCAAATACAGTTGCTAGATGACTATAAGAAATTGAATTTTGATTACCTATTTAGATCTAACTTATTTGGTTTACAAAAGCTTTTTGACGAATATATTAATATAACACATGATGATCGGCTTCAAGATGGCTTGAAGAAATTATTTTTCATTTATATTGATTCAAATTTCGATGCAGAAGACTTGAAGCTTCATAGCATTCAACTTCAGAAAGTTAATATAATAGATGATAGGGGAATGAACGATGTAGCAAAAGATATCGGGTTGACCGAATTCTATAGATTAGACATAGATAAGAACCACAAAATTTTTGAGGACTTAATGCAAGCATCTCCCTCATATAGGAAAGCCAAAAACTTTCTTTCTTTTATATGTTTAGAAAGAGTAATTAATATAAATTTATTAAAACTAGACCTACTATTAACCATGCAAGTAATAGATATAAAAAACAAAAAATTACGTTATAATTTCGTTCATAATAAAGTAGTGTCAGAAGAAGCAAAAAAATTTCGAGAATGTTTTATATATGCTTATCGAGCTATATATGCAAAACAAAATACACGTGAACATTTTATATGCGAAGAACTAGAAAAATTGAAACTAGATCTGACTTTATTAAATGATCAGACTTTATTAAATGATCCGACTTCAATAAATTATGACACTTTATTAAATGATCCAGCGTTCCATTTCATAAATGATGTAATACTAAAACACGAAATAATTATAAATATCTGTTATACTAAATTAGATACTGATAATGATATACTGACATGTAAAGTAGAGATTCTAGATAATAATACAAATTTAAAAGTCATGAAAGTTTATCATATTTTATTATCATCATTGCAAAACATAATGCACAGAATGGATTTGCCATTAAATCTTGATAAGTTTTGCGACAATCTTTGTCCAAATTATTTATCCAAATTTGTAAAGCAAAAACAAGATCAGGTTCGTACAGCTGATTACGACTCCTATAACTTTTCTGACAAATATTTAATGAAATTTTTTCAAGATTTAGTATTTGTTCAACATCCACCAGAAGTAGATAGATATAGTAGTGTTGAATGTTTTAGAACTAAATTTCCAAATAAAAAATTACCAATTTCATGTATCGAATTTCATGATGATCTGAACCGTCTTTTTTACAATAAAGTAACTCCCGGATTACGCTGGCTTCATCAAGAGGATATCAGTTTAACCAAACCTATTCGCACGACATTAGCTCATAATCTAAAACCAAAGGATTTAGCACAATTATTTGAAACTCATCCAGATCATACTATGCATTTCTTGAAGAAAGAAAATAATAAATTTATATGGCAATCTTCCAGGGGGCCTTTGATAAACTTAAGAAAATTTCTTACGGGAACGAAACATCTATTCAAATCAAGTAATATACAGGATAGAGTGGTAATTATTGCTGCAGATCCCGGAATGGGTAAGTCTACCATACTGAAGTATCAAACACAAAACATAAAGAATTTGCATCCATATAAATGGGTGATTAAAATAGATTTAGTCAATTGTGAAAAACAGATAGAAAAGCAAGATGGACAATTTGACACAATAGACAAAATTATAAGTTTCATATATTCGGTTACGAAGCTACAAACGGTTCTAGCTGACAAATTTCTACGATTTCAACTTGAAGAGCATGGACAAATTATATTGTTTTTTGATGGTTATGATGAAATTTCAGATAAAAATAGAGAAAAAATTATTACGTTGTTAAAAGCTTTGAAAAAATACAAAATTGAAAAATTGTGGATAACTACTCGTCTTCATTTAAGAACCATTATTGAAGACGAACTAAGTATATTCTCATATGAACTTAAACCATTTGAAGACAAAGATCAAACGGATTTTCTTAAGAAATACTGGATGAAGGCATACGATTTAAATCATAATTCCGAAGTGAAAGTAGATGTAATTAATGAATATATAAGAAATTTAATTGATTCTTTTAAGGATGGTACAAGTAAAAATGACAGAGATTTTTTAGGTATACCACTACAAAGTAAAATGTTAGCTGAAGCTTTTCAACAAAACTTTTGGGAATTTTATAATGCAACTTTACAAAATCAACAAATTGAATTTAATTTTCCTAAAAATATTAATTTACTTAATTTATACAGAAAATTTATTGATACCAAATACGAAATATATTTCAAAGATAAAATTCAATCTACACTTGATAAAACCCTTGAAAACATTTTAACACGATATTTTACCAAACTACATCGAGTTATAGCATTTAAGTTACTAATTCCCACAGAAATAATTTTGTTAAATAAAATCGACGAAATTACGCCAGACGATCAAATTATTTTGAGAAAAATCGGAATTGTGCAATCAGAAAATATAGAACTTAGTTTTGTACACCGTACTTTTGCTGAATATTTTGTAGCCGATCAACTTTTAGATTGTATGAAAGAAGATAAAAAGAATTCGAAGGATACAAAAACACTCGATTTTGTGGGAGATGTGTTTTTTAAAGATGAATGGAAAGTGGTTATTAAATTTTTTGATCGTATATTGACCGAATCACATCCAATACTGGATGCTACAATAAATAATGATGCAAAGTTCTTTGAAAATTATGAATTTGATATAAAAATACT
Organism: Rhamphomyia laevipes; assembly: GCA_963920725.1. Classification (NCBI taxonomy): domain Eukaryota; kingdom Metazoa; phylum Arthropoda; class Insecta; order Diptera; family Empididae; genus Rhamphomyia; species Rhamphomyia laevipes. The sequence continues at coordinate 128,679,705 of OY987255.1, read as the reverse complement.
TGATGATCTAGGAAGGAATGCAGTTCATTTAGCAGCAGCATATAACAATGTTGGGATAATTAATTTGGCGCTGGAGAAAACCATAAATGTTAATATTTGTGATAGTATTTTTGGTTGGACTCCTATTGTATATGCTGTTCAAAATCATAACTGGGATATTGCAGATTTACTGCTGAAAGCTGATGCAAATCTTTTAGATATTAAAAATGTTAAGAATGTGAAATCAGTTGACGAGAATGGAATGACAATACTACATTTCGCTGCTATGCATACCAATATTGATATCGTAGAAAGTTTGTTAAAAGAAGGTATTGATGTTAATGTTTCTGATAAAGATGGTTTGACTCCTCTGTTTTATGCTATTAAAGCTGATAATATGCCAATAATGAAATGCTTGATCGAAGCGAACGCTGATATAAAATTTGTTAATAAAGAAGATTTTAATCCAATTTCTTACGCTAAACAACTCAACATGAATGATATTGTACAATACTTGGAAAAGATAAGCAGAAGATAACTTGTATTCTAGATGTAATCTTAACTTCTGGGATATAATACACAAATTTCAGGACCATTTACTTTATTTTTTATTATCAAATATAAAAACTATTTTTTGTACTTATGTAATTAAATGTCTATTTTTTCACAATTTTAATAATTTTATTTTGTATGCCATCTAATTTATAAAATGGAAGATACAATAAGGCTATAATGATAATTATATGCAAATCTTATTCATTTCTAATTGGTGATTTATGTTTCGTTCAATTTTTAATATGAAAGGTAAGAAATTTTATAAAATACGTCGATATTTTGTTTATAGGTAGATTCGTATTGGGGTTATATAAACATTCCGAATAATAAATTTCAGAAAATGCTGAAGTTTTGCGGTTTAGATAACCATTATTTTAGTTTTAATAAAAACCTATATAGACAAATTTATGATGAGTCCGTTATCATCGTTTCTAGCTGATATATTTATGGAGGATTTATTAGATTTTGTACTTGACAATCAATACTGTGAAGTAAAAGCCTTACATTATAGTCTAGTTTCAAACATCTTCAGGTAGAAAGTTATGCTAAGCATATGAAGCTCCAACATAAGACACTTTAAAATTTCATTACGAGTTATTAGTCATTAGTTATTAGTTCCGAAATTTTTCATATAGACAATAAAAAAAAAGTTATCTTAAATATTACAGAATAACCATTTTCCGAACTAATTTATTTGAAGCTTGGAGCCACAACTATAACAGTACATTTAAACTGAATTATTTTAAAAATTACAAATCATAAAATCTTTGGTACCATAAAATTACATACTTAAATTAAGTAGGTACCATAAAATTAAATCTTAGTAAAAAATATCACATTTTAAGAACATTTGTTTGTTTGTTGGTTTAGCGCATTAGCACCGTTTTTCAAACCCTCACTTGACTAAGATAGTGATTTTAGATCCACCTCGTGGCATTTAGGAAGCGCACCATAGCTGTAGGTTTCTTACCAGCTTGTTCGTTAAAGTTGTTGAGGTTATATTCGACAAGTGTGTCCTTCCTGGCGCTACCCAGGACTGGGCATTTTCAGGTGAAGTGGATTATTGTTTCTTTCTCATTCAGTCTGGTCGCTTCATTCACCAGAACTTAAAATAGTCAGCAACAGCTTTTTAGTATAATGTGTAATAAAACTAAAAACTTCCTTATATAACAAAATAGATTTATCCAAACTTAAAATACAACAACGAATTAACATAACTAATAAGTATATTTCACCAAATAAATCATTTACCGAAGGACTGCAAAAAAATAATAGTTCTAATTTAATTGACAAATAAAGCCTAGTCAAATCAATCTTACTGATAAGACTCTAAAACTACAAAAATATAGTAATATATTCAGTTAATGTTAACTCGATAGTTTTCTATTGAAAGACAACATTTTCTATATTTTTTTTATTTATTTATTTGTTTAAATCAAACAAATTAAAGTAAATACATTAATTATATTTTATAAAAACAATTACATAAATTAATTTAAATAAATATTTCTGACATTTAAAATACATAGACAAACATATAACTGAAATTAGTTCAATTTAAAATTTGTTTTAACAATGTTTAATGTAATGCCATTTGTAAGAAAGGCACTTTCTTAAGTTGATATTTTCTTAAAGAAATGTTAATAAAATCTTTATATTAATTGGCAGCTCATGCCGAAAACGCTAACTTAAAATGATATGAGATATTAAATTAAAAATTATCCCTTATAAAAATAGAATAAACTGGGTCATTAAAATGAACCCAATATCCGCAACCACTCTTCCTAATTCTAAAGATTTGAGTACCTAAAGTTGTAGGCGATCGCTTTAAAGTTGTAGCATTATTGGATTCGCCATGGTAACTTACGCAAAAGCTTCAAATATATCAGTATGATCACGTTGATCAGATGACCACACTTAGCTAGCATATTCTAGCATTGGACGAACAAGAGAAGTGAATAAGGACTTTAGGATGTACGGATCATCTCTATGCCTTAGAATTTAATGAAACCCAACATAGTGTTTGCATTATTAATGATAGAGTCTAAATTCAGTTTAAGAGATAATTTGTCATCACAGAAAACACTTAAGTATAAGTGATAATCACCAAACTAGTATTACTTAATTATAGGTACGGTACGACGGCTGTAAGTAATTAAAGCACACTTATAAATATTTAACATAAGATTCTTAGTATTACACCAGTTCCAAATTTAAATCGTTCTGAAGCAGAATAGTGTCATCAATTGAATTAGTTTTATTATGGATTTTCATATCATCTGCATATATTCCAACTTTACTATTTAGTTAGAATAACGCAATTTAGATCATTAATAGAGGCAATAAAAATTAATGGGCCTATGTGATTATCCTGTGGAACCCCGGAATGCGCGTAGTATGATTCCGATACAGCAGATCTAAATAAAATACAATATCTTATGTTTATTAGATATGAATTTATCCAAATAATCAGGAATGATAGAAAAGCTATTTTTTTAGTATAATAGTTATGACAGACACTATGTGGTATAGAAGATCGAAAGTTTTACTCAAGTCTGTATAAATAACATCAATTTGAGAACCAGCATCCATCGTATGTAGAAAAATAGAATATGATTCAACTAGATTACTTACAGTAGCAGTAAATTAACATTTCATATATCCATGCTAATTAGGTGTTAAAAAACCAGACCAATGAGTGTAAATTTAATCATAAACTATTAATTTAAATAATTTAGAAATTTCTCTTTTCGAATCCTTTTTCTAATAAATGATTTTTCTTTAATTTTAAGGAAAAATTCCCATTTTTAAGAATTTTTAAATTCAACTGAAGGAAGCTGTTTTCCTTAATACAGAAGCTGTTTTCCCATCAATAATAGAACATTTAATAAATTTAGTACTTATTACGCACCTAGTATTAGTAGATTAAGTTATAAGAACAACATTAAAAACTACAGAATTAATGACTGATACTATAGTTATCTTCAAATAATTATTTTATTTAAATTTCTTTTTTTATGTAATTATGTTATGTTAATTTATGTAATACATTTTATAAAATGTCTGTAATTAGATATCAATAAATACAAAATAATGGAAACCTGTTTAAGCTAATTTGAATTACAGTCATATTTAAGAGTTTATTCAGAACTAGTGACTGTAGGGTTCGGAATCAAAAAAGACAACGGACGTTATTTTGGTAAGCGAAACAAAATTTAATCCATTTAATGCTTTCGAAATCGAAAATTACTCATTAATACATAACGACAAACAAAGTGGAATTAATGAAGGTGCTAATGCAATCTTTATAAAAAAAAACATAGTAAAAAGTCAAATGTTTTAGCTCTTCGTATTCACCATTTACAAGCACACATAAATGTTGGTGTCCTTAATTGTTAATGTATTCATTTCAAATGTTACTTAATGAATGCTATGAGCTCATCATAAAATCTAGATATAGTGAATAATTTTAAACTCATTGAGTAGTAAAATCAAAATAATATAAAAAATTCCAATTTGTTTTACAAATAAATAAAGAATTTCGGGTCAAAATAGATTGTCCAAATTGAATACCAGATTTTCTTATATAAACAAATTATGTTTTTCCTTTATCAATTATTTCACAACTGGCAAAAAAGCAAATAATATTTTATAAAATTGGACAAAAATTTAGTATAAATTTAAACTTCGTACAAAAAACAACTGATTTATATTCATATAAAATAATGATTTTAATAAAATTTATATTAATTATTATATTCAGTAGACAAATTATATTAACAATACCAAACATAACTCATTATGGTCCACAATGTGAGCCAAGATGTGTTCATGGTAATTGTGTTGGTAATAATAAATGTGAATGTTTTACTGCTTATATGCGAAAATCAAATACAGTTTGTGAGCCAATTTGTGTTAATGGTTGTATAAATGGATATTGTATTGCACCAGAAAAATGTGCTTGTCCACATGGTTTAATATTAATTAAACAAAAACTTGAATTTGAATCTGGTGTTTGTGGTTATAATTGTAAAGATGATTGTTTAGGTGGTGTTTGTATTAAAAATGGTATATGCAAATGTCAACGTGGTTATGATTTTTTGCCATATTCAACAGCTGGCTGTCGTGCTAAATGTGATAGACCATGTGAAAATGGTTTTTGTAGTAGACCAAATAAATGTAGATGTTTACCAGGATATACTAGAGTTAATGATTATACGTACTATATATATATATATAGATTTATTAGTATTCAATAGATTTTTGAAGAAAAAAAAAATTACTTTATTTTTTAGATGTGAAACCATAGCCCAACCAAAGCGTCTTAAGTACAGGGGCAGGTATTAAAAGTGGAGTAAAATTACATAATAAAAAAAAGGTTTTCTAAAAAGAAATATTTAATAGCAGTTTAAGAAAAAAAAAACGAAGAAGCGAATATAAACTTAATAATTGAAACTTATAAACATAGAAAATTTAATATTAGATTTTACGAGATTAATAGCCTCGCAAAGCATCATTTTCTAAATAATAATAATTAAAAAATAAGCTATATATTTATATTTATTTTTTATTATTAATTATTATAAATAAACCTATATTAAAAAATAATGTGCAGAATTTTTTGAAAATTAGCTTGACCAGGCGCTGCTAAACCATTTTGTCCAGGAGGTTGTCATGCTGCTTTTATGTAAAATTATCAAATACTTTATTTTAAATAAAAGGTAATAATAAAAAGATGTTAAATTTTTAGAAGACAGTGTGATAAATCGTTAATAGGCACTATTAATTATACTGGACATAATTCACTGTTGAACCAACTACGAGTAATGTCCTTATCCTAGTTAGCAGCTTTTTTTCTATTGCACTTTAAAAAACGTCAACATAATACCTTTTTTAATGGTCATGTCCAATACAACACTGCTAGTAATTCTAACTAGTCATAAAAAGCGAATAAATTTAGTTCCTTATTCATTATGTTTAGCTGAAAACATCGAAACTTTGAAGTGTTAGTAACAAAAGTAGCTTGTTAAAAAAAATTATTATTAATTTTTTGTTTTTATTAATATTTTCAACATCACCATCATTTATCATTAAAAATTTATTAAAACTTCTAAAACCTTGATCACCATTGTTTAAATGGAATAATCTTAATCGACTTCAAGTTGAAAATTAGTTGAACCAGAGATCAGGTACGCATCACAAGTTTAATTTACCTAAATTTGAAATATTTATAAACTATATATGTCTTTGAAATAGTTCTCCCCTAAAAAGACGACAAGGAAAAAAGGCCGATATGGACAAAAAGCCGACACGAACAAAAGAGACATATTTTATTTTACCAAATGTTTGCGAAAGAACAACGCAAATCGAATTAGTTTTCAAATTTTCAAAATTCAGAAAAACCCTTTTTTTAACAAAGTAAATAAAAATAACTTATTGAAAAGTAAGAAAACAATTTCTGAGATAAGGATTTATTTTCAAAATTTAAAATTGTAAAAATTTAATAATGGCATTTTTGCGGAAATATTTTATAGGTTTATAAGAACGTCATACAGAAACCAAATACTTTCCCAGATTCGCTTGAAAAAGCACGTTGAAAAATCAAAAAATATTAATAACTATTTAACTCGAGCTATACACTTTCGAGTTATTGACACTGATATTATCTTGGGGATACAATTAACTTAAAAAAAATCAAAAACATAAAGAACTTTTTGTAAATACATTTTTTTAAAGATTACTTTAAATTTTAGTAGTCGTACGAGGTGTGATGACGCAGGGCGTGTATAATTTATTTCACTATGTTAATCAAATTCAATTATTCTTATTGTTACGAGTTCGTCACGAGATTTTCAAAATAAAATTTTAAATATTTAGATATTAAATACATATATGATTTTAAATACATATTTGTAATTCAATATAATATCAGAAAAGTTTTTTATATTTATGGTCGGACTTTTGGCTGTCGGCGTTTTGGCCTTTCGATAGTATACGCGTTGAAATAAGTTTTTTGAAATATGTATACAGATGTGAGAACGGTTCTTTTAGTGGGTCCATTTTGTTTATGTGGAGAGCAATGTTTTTTTATGTTTTTATGGAAAATTACAAAATAATTTATACCACAGATTTCGATGAAATTAGTTGGTTTCAGAGCCCCAGCATAAAGAGGGCCCCGAACGCTTTTAATTGTATATCTAATTATAATTATAAAGAACGAAAAAAAAACATTAATAAAATATATTTACTTATAACTAATAAGTCATTATTAAATGTAGTGTCATGAATATAATTCTTAAATAAATGTAAAGTGTTAAGTGTCATTCATAATTAAATAAAATTTGAAAATTTATTGTGGTATTTTTCATCAATTTTTGAAATTTCTAATTAAGTTGGTAACGTATAATTTTAAATATGTTGATAGAGAGATAGGGAATTGGGATTTTAATTTTTGGTAAATTCTAGGAAAATTTTAAAATTTAAATAATGACGGGACAAAAATATTTAATTAAATTTTATAATTTTTATTATTTTCATTTTATTTTGTTTGTACTCTACATTTTATTTTACTTGAATGAATTAAAATAAATTTATATTTTTTCAAATTTTATTTGTAAACTTTTCTAAACATTTTACTTATTGGTCGAATTCGGGGCCCATAAAAATACTTAGCTTTGTGCCCCATAAATGGTTAATTCGCCCTTGCTAGTTTGTGCCTATAAAATTGAGGGCCAGTAGATTAAGTTTTTTTTTTCTCCTTATTTGTTCCATTTACGAGGAACATAGGGCGTCTACCACGTTCTTCCAGCTTGTTCGAGTTCTTGCAATTCTCTTTACTTCTTCCCAGCTTTTTCCCACGCTTCTGAGTTCGTTTCGAACCGTTCCGCACCATATTGAGGGTGGTCTTCCAACACTACGGTGTCCTTATGGGTTCCAGTCTAGGTCCATTCGTGTTATATCTGTCTGACTTTTGCGCAGCGTATGACGAATCCATATCCACTTTCTTCTCTTCATTTCAGACTCAATCTTACTTTGATGCGTTACTCGCCATAATTCCTCGTTGGATATTCGTAACGGCCAGAATATTTTTAGTATTCTTCTAAGGCATTTGTTGCTAAATATCTGGAGTTTTGATGTGTCTGCTGTTGTATACTTCCAGGTTTCGCAGCCGTACAGAAGTACTGATTTTACGCAGGCATTGTAGATTCGTATTTTGTGTATTCTGCTGCTGAGGTATGTTGAATTCCATATCTTGCATATTGATCCAATTGCCTGCCTAGCCTTATTTATTCGTTGCATTATATCTTTTTCTGTGCCTCCGTTTTCTGTTATAGATTAAGATTAAAAAAAAAATTAATAAGTTGCAAAGATAACTTTGTATATCATGTCAAACACTGTTGGACATAAATCACTGTTGAACTTAGCATGGAGTTATCTGTTCCCCACTGCTGGCACTTTTTTTTTGTATTTATTGAACTGAACACCCAATATAAAACTAATTAACATCGCAATTGATGAAAATAATAGATCATATCAAGTTATTTACCACCAGATATCGCATTAAGAATAATAAATATTTGCTTGACATTTTGTTAAAATGCCAATTATGTAGATTTAATTAAATTTTATTTAACCTTTTTAACACAGCTTTGCTTTCAACTCCGGTTAAAATGAATGTGTATATAATTTAAGTTGAATTTATTATTATTATTATTCATTTGACATATATTGGTCAATTGGTAAAAACTCATCGCTTAACTTAAACCACAAACTACTAATGTACAATTCGCTAATAAAACCTGTTTGGTCGTATGGATGTCCACTATTGAAAGCAGCTTCTAGTAGTAATATCAATAAAATCCAAAGATCTCAATCAAAAGACTTATTACGAATGCACCATGGTACGTTAAGAACTGTCACATTCATAACGATTTGAGGATTAATACAGTAAAAGAAGAAATTGATAAACTCAGAAAAAGCTACGCTATAATATTGAATCATCATCCTAACTTTCTCGCTAGAAGTCTACTAGATATTTCAACAAGAATTAGATTAAAAAAATCAACTATGACAGTCTTCTAGACCTAGAGATAGACACTCTCATAAATCAGGATTTAGTACCAACTGATCCTTTCATCCAAACTTAGTTCTAGGAGTTGCATTAAAATTAAATATTCAACCTAAACTATTTAATGAAAATTCATGTAATATTATTGTAATTTTCTGAAAAAAAATAAAGATCCAATAAATTAAGTGTATGTTAAAAAAAATCATTTTATTGAACAGTAATAATAATATCCATCCTATAACTACACTTTACATCTCTACCGGGTACATTTTCGTTGGTATATGATCTATTTTGAGATTATGCGATCTACAATAATTTGTCATATTAATCCGATTTGTAGCAGTTTTTTTTAAAATTATACAAAACAACCTGCAAAAAAATTAATTCATTTTAATGATATTTTATTTTATTAATGATTTATTTTCTTACATTAGATATTATTATTTGACATTAATCTCTTAAGGAACAAATAAATAAATAAAAGTCTATTTACGATTATCTAACTAAAAATTCTAAATGTTCACACACAATATACATATACATATATATAAACAAAATCATAATATATGAAATGAATGGAATATATACAACATTATTTTATCTGTAAATAATGATTATTATATGTACAACATTATACCCCACCCACCACCGCATATCATGTCAACCATTAAATATGATTCCTAAAAAAAGATTTATATTCACACTATAAATTATTACTTTCAAGAATATATCACTATTAAGTGGGAAGTATAATAAAAAGATGAATCTTTCTTTTAATGGGCAAATACTTCTAATATTTATGTAATAAAATTGTTACATTAAAGGATTTCTGTATAGGATTCTTCTTTTCCATAATAATTTTATAAAGTTATAGTTATATGAAATAACTATTTAAGTGTTGTGACGGGGCTTATCTCTTGATCCATAATTGTTTGTTTCGGTTCAGTTATTTTTTTAACTTTGAGTATAGTTCATGCTGAGTGAATCCTAGCTAAAATCTAAAACATATTAATTGTTATCCGATTAACAATTCAGTAATTACATCAGTGGTTCCATGCTAAAATGTCCTATATTTCATGTATTCTCTATAGCAGTAGTATTCCACCTTTTGATGCCTTTAGAAGCCTTCTAGTTGATAGTATTATTCGTGAAATCCTATTTTTGGAAAAATCACCAGTAAGTTTACCTAACTACATTTTATAATTATATGTTTAATATACGTTGGATGAACCTGTTTTTTATTACAAATCATATTAAAATCCGATGCATTTATTATAATATGCAGCCATTTGTCAAATTATGTATTTAATTTCTATATTTCGACAAATATAATTTCGATACATACATATATATATAGAACTCACACACATATAAGTCGTAATCTCGTAGCAAACGGTATCAAATGTCCATGTGTTCAGAAACCTCGGAGTATTCGGTTCAAATTTAAAACCAAAAAATTTAAATCTCACTTTTACTAAAATGTTGTTTACAAAGTATTAGAGGCTCAAATTCCATAAATGGATTTTGAATGATTTATATTTTATATATTAAGGAAAATCTACCAGGATTATTTAAATATTAGTTTCCTCCATCAAATTTTCTCGTATAGAAGAACCTTTAAAACTTTGTATAGAATCAAAGGGTTCCGCGGAACACAGATTGAAAAATACTGTTCTAGATCAGTTGTTCTCACTGGTGGGTCGCAAGCTGACTCAATGTTACTCAATGTCAGCAAGCTGACTCAATGTGGGCCGACAAAAATTTTATTATTTATATTAAAATAGAAAACGGACCCATTCATCTCATTAATTAATTATTTTGATATTAATTTTGCATTTTTTGCATAAAATTCACTTTTTTACATTTTACTTTTTTTTACAGGGGTCACGAGAACCTTACGGTTTTAATGAGTGGGTCGCGACTCGTAAAAGTTTGGGAACCCCTGCTCTAGATAACATTGTACATATAGTAATTTTATAATTGATTTCAATGGAATTTTCTGCAAAGATAAGTTTCATTATCTATAGTTGGTGCAGTTACGCTGGACACTTGCCTTCAGTATCAGTTATCAGTAAGTCTCTTTTAAATTTTCCGAATAATATTAAATACAATATTTATATGCGTTATAAGATCTGCAATTTTATTATATGTTCCTAAATTTCGTGAACTTTTTTACAATATTATCTTTTAGAAAGCATACTGTTAAATGTATCTACAAGTATTCGGTTACCCCTAGTTTATTTTTTTCTACTATATTATGTTTCTTATAAATACAAAATATATTTATTTTTTTATTACTCCTCCATAAAATGAATTAAAACATTTATTTTAATTTCTGACGCATTGGCAAAAATATTTTCCGAAAAAATAATTCATCTCTCTAAATCAGTATTTCTCAAACTGTGAGCCGCGGCTCCCTTGGGGGCCGTAGAGCTCTGACAAGGGAGCCGCGAAATATTTAAGTAATATACTCTTTAAAAAATTTTAAATTCGTATTTAAAAATATAAATAAATTTATATGAAAAATTATTTCTACATTTATACTTTTCAAAACCGTTGAGTTTCTTACCACCAATGAAATATTAATCTCAACTTCTATTAAAAAAATTATACTAAATCATATTGACGAATCTAAAGCTAAACGATTTTTTACTAAATATTTTCCAAACATAAATGAGGACCGAAAATACGACTGGATAAGAATGCCATTTGCTAAAACATTGAAATATGATCATATTACTTTGGCGGCTAATGAAGAATTGATTGATATCAGATCAGATAATTCTGTTGAATTGGAGTTTAATGAAAAAAGTCTTACAGAATTTTGGATAAGGCGACAGCGAGAACATCCGTCCATCGCAAAAGAAGCATTGCTAAATTTAATGCCTTTTGCTACAACGTATCTTTGCGAAACTGCTTTTTCTTCATTGCTAATAATTAAAAATAAACATAGATCGTGCCTTTCATCGAACGCTTTGGAGCAAAACCTTCGAATTAGTATTTCTGAAATTTCACCGGATATTGATTATTTATGTAAAAATATACAATCACATCCCTCTCATTAAGTAATTATTTTGGTGGGAAATTATAATTTTTTTTTATTTTATATAATATGTATTATTATTGTAATAATTTTGAAAGTTATGTGGTTTAAAAACTTGATTTGAAAGAATTTTATTTTTGAAGTAATATATAGATATTAAAAATATTGCTTAAAAAAGTAATGATAAATGGTGTTTTATTAGTGTTATTTTTTGGGGAGGATTGAATTTTTTTTTTCAGCTTTAGGGAGCCACAATATAAAAAAGTTTGAGAAGCACTGCTCTAAATCACTAACAATAACAGTAACAAAATTGTATTTGTATAATAATTTTCTATGTCGAATTTTTTTTTTTTTTTTTTTGGAAAATTTGTGGAAAAAATTGCAAAATATTTTTTTTTATTTTGATTTATTTATGACATTTTTATTATTTTTTTTGCACGCATAACATAAAATTCAGTTTACAAAAAAAAAAAAAAAACGAAAATAAATAAAATAATTTTTATAGTTGTGATAAATTGTTAAATTTTATTCGAATAAATGATCAAATTTAGTTTTTTATATATTAATATTTTTTGCGGTAATTTATTTATCACACTAATAATATATTACACCTAAATATATGCAAATAATTTTGGTTTAAGTATAATTTAATGAACCTATTGCTAATAATTTCATTTAGACATTTAATTAATTACATTTTATATTTATATATGGTAAAGAAATTATATGAAGGTTACAAACTCTAATCACCATTAGTTGTGAGAGCTTTAACATAATTCTTTATTTGTCTCTTATATACTTCAATATATTTTGTTTTTTCTTACCCAGTTCCTGAACGCTACTTTACTTAGATTTACTTCATTTTTGATGATCCATCTACTATATATCGATCGAATTGTGTACCTATGTGCACCTAATTTCAGTTCCTTTCTGGTTAAATATCATTTTGGTTAAATGTCCAACCCATTTTACCCTCTGTACTTTGGCAAAAGATACTGTCTTCTCCATTTATTTAACTAAGAAGATCCAGATTTGTTCACCAAAATCATTTATTTTCGAACAAAAAACTTTTCGCAGTATTTTCTTTTCAACTACTTTAAGTTAGTGTCCATAAACTATGACTTTAGTTTATTATTACTAATTCATCTGTATTACAATTCCACAGTAAAAAATTTAATTAATTTTAATTTATATTTGATATGTTATGAACGGATATAAACCTCCCACGGATATAAACTTCCACTTTTTCCTGTCTCTACATTCTGTCATATAATTTATGTTGAATATTATTATGTCGTCTTTCCATCTTTTATTTTGATACCTTCTAATAGAAGCCACTCAGTTACAGTTTATGTATATCGGTCGTCATTTTGCCGTATTATGTGTGTCGTCCAGTTCTAGTTAATCTGTTTTGTTCATTTCGACAAAATCTGTGTTTCCGATTCTTGCTCTGACAGTTTAGTTTCGAACTCGTTGTATTTGTCTTACGTCTTACCTTCAGAATTAAACGCTCCATTGAACTTTGAGATATTCTTAATTTTGAGCAAGATTTTGTTAGTGCGACATCAAGTTTGTTTGCCGTACATTAGCATCGGTAAAGTTACAAAATCGAAAAATATTTCCTTGTGTTTGACAAAGGAAAATATACATGTCTCGGCCAAATATAATTTCCTTCCAAAATCAACATAAAGTTACAAGGTGAGGTGAATAAGAAATGCTTAGATACAATTTTGGAATTTAAAAACTGCTATACGGAAACAGAACAAAGTTTCAATAGAACACATAAAATACATTTTTTAGATATTCTTATTTTTAACCAATTTTAACATATAGGCTTTAACATAAAAAAATATGAAAAGCTACGAGTAGTATATCAAAAATCTATGAAACGTTTTGTTCAAATATGTAACGAATTAATGCAATTACTAAAAAATTTAATCTCTGGACATTTAGGTAGACTCAAAGACAACAAACAGATGGATTAGCAAGGCAACGTAAGATGGATAGATGAATTAAACAATATATCAAAAAAAATGGAACAGTATTAATCAAAGTTGGTAACAACTGAACGAGTCTTTTATACGCAAAATGAATTTAATTTAAATGAATTAATTATATTAATTACAAATTTTTTATTTTATCTATAACATATTGTTAAAGGGTGCGTTAATGGCATTTCATAATACTAATAGGTTCACATAATAACTCCCTACTTGTATTATCTTGACTGTCTGCATTGTCTCATGTTTTTATAATTTACTAAAGTTCCACATCTAAATATTTGAAATTGTTTTCTTGTATTTAGATTTGCTTCTTTGCTTTCCATTCCAGCGTTCTAGGTACTACAGTGTTTTTACTAATTCACCCGGTAATTTCTTGACATTATTACAACATCATCAGCGTTGGCGGTCAATTTCATTACTCTGTTCCTTCTGTTTTCTTCTCTGGAGTCCACTGTGAATGCATGTTTAGAAGTACTATCGATAAAACATGCTCATAAACATTATAGAATAAAAACGTTACACTAATAATATTTATTAAATATAATTGCATAACCTTAGGCTGGCTTATATAAAATTATTGTTTTTCCAGTGTATTTGTAATTAAAATTAACAATTTTTAATAAATCAAATGAGTTTAAAAGTAAATTGGTAATAAAAATAAACTGTGCGGAAATAATTTAGGCGCAATATGTGTTTGGGAACATTCAGTAATTTAGTTATAATTAAATATTAATTACTGGTTATACATACCATCTGTATAATAATTAATAATATTTCTTCCGTAAAATTATATAAATATAATTTATTATCAAGTTTTTCATAATTTATATACTTTTTCAAAAACTTATGGTAATTAATATTTTTTATACTTGCACAACAAAAAAAACTGGGTATATTAACAATAAATTTGGAATAATTTTTCGATTTAATTTATTTGACAATAATAAAATCGTATAGTTTTTTTTCTGTTTTAACAATTTTTATTTAAATTACAAATTACAAAATATATGTAAAAATATTTCGTCACCTTACAATAATTATTTTTTTTTGGATAAAGGTGATTTAAATGGAATTGATATTCATCATTAATTTCTTCAATATTTCATTTTATGTATTATAAGTTTGGTTAAATTTTCATTCCATAATTTTCTCATATTTCTTATTCCTCAAGATCTTATTTCACAATTTTTCCATATTTGTATCATAATTGATTGTTACCTCGACCAACTAACCTTCATATGGTTGTATAAAAAATCTTATATCAGCTTACCTACAGAGAACTGAGATCCAATCTTATACAATCTTAATTACAATATCTGAATCAAAGTATTTTACATCTTCTGTAGATTAGCGAGCGGTCATTTAACACAAGAATTATAAAAGTCAAGGTATACCAAAATATTTAGAATTTAGCATCATAATTGCAAAAATCAAAATTTACAAAATTACAACTTAAGGGGCTGGTCCATTAGTATTTTAAAAAAAGTGATAGAGTTTAAAAAGGAATGTAAGATACTAAAAAAAACTTTGTGAGTTTTCCATTTCGATAAATGGAACACAAAAGTTAGCACAGTAACATTTTTATGGTATTTTTTTTTTACAATATTTTTTTTTTCATATATTTTATCTCACTCCGTCATCATTTTTCCTATGCTATCTCTTTCCATCTTAAAAGTCTAATATATAGCAAACCCTTTAATCTTTGAAAAATTCTTCTTGTTCATCTCCAAAGATATCAAGCAAAATAATTGTCTGGTGATGATATGTATTAATAATTGCCGTACACTGTATTGGTTTCATGCAGAGAAAAAAAAATTTAAATTATAAAATATTTTAATAAATTACAATATAACAAGACAAAAACTTCCCACAAATTCTGGATAATTTATAAAACATGTAAACGATAAATTTTATTGGAAAATTCAAATTCAAATAAAGTACATAAAAAGTAAATAAAAAATTATACAATGTTTTATATACGAAATATTTAAATATGTTTAAATTAATTTTACTTTAAATTAAAGGTAACATTTATACACATAGGAATTTTAAGAGAATTTAAAATATAAAAAATAGTTTATAATATTCAAATATTTTCTAATTGGGAGCTTCATAGATGAACAGTATTATAAGACATGGCCGTTCTAAGTAAATTAGTAACAATAAGAAGCTGTGTTGCTAACCAACAATTCCTAACTCCTAATATTCGAGCCTTTATTAATGTTACTATACACCTTCACCAGGAAAATTAAAATCGTACCTTCAATCCACTCTATTTTGAAAATTAATGTTTTGCTCATGAATATTTGAAATAGAAAGTCGAGTGTTGTTTTTTAAATTGCTCATTGATAGCATAGGTTGAGTTACCCTACTCGTTAACACAGTTTCGTAACTATTGACTTATAAAGAAATATAAAAATCAAAGATATTATAAATATTATTTTCAGCATATGGAACCATGACTCAAAAACTTGAAATTTTTGAAAGAAAATAATTGAGGAAAATGTTTGGATCCAAAAATCAATTAAAGTAAGGAATATGTCATAAGAACAAACTTAAAATTAGATGAGCTAAAAAACGCTTAGATTTTTTTTTTTTTTAATATGTATTTTAAATTAAAACGATGGGTGGACCATGTTACTATAGAGTGCCACCACAAAGGCCACCGAAATGAAACTGGGAAACACGAGATAAGGCGGCAACCAAACTAACGATAGTTTGACGAAAGAGTGATTTCACAAAATTAGGAGCTAATAATTGAAAACAAAACGCTAACAATACATGATTTATGCAGAATATAACTGACGAAATTCATCTAGAACTATAGAGCGTGGCTAAGATGAAGAATGTTTTGTAATAACTAACTCAACCTTTTATCTTACATTTAATATTGAGAGTATTTCATATTAGTTTTAAAATTATTTTAATTCCGATATTTTTCGTCGTGTAATATTTCATTGAAAACACAAAATTGTTACTAGCTAATTTTTTTCATACCTGTTACTCTTCGACATGATATTATTGGGATAATAATCCATCTTAGATAAGATAAAAGAAATTTTTATAAATTTAGGTAAGTATAATAAATATAATTAGATAATTTTTTTTTAAATAAAGCAATATGTATATTAAAAAGTCGGTAATTTATTTTCATATGACTTCACATATTATTTATTTTCTACAGCTTTAGTTAACCTGGGCCGAAAAAAGAGAGTTGCTCCAAAGGATCCTCACATGACCATTAATTCTCTAGCTTCTGGTTATGTTAAGTATTCCAACATCCCCTTTAACATCAACCTTACACCGAAAATTCGGTCTTCCTCTACTGCGTCAATCATCAGGTTTGGAATCAAAGCCAGCTTTTACTGGAGAGCTGTTTCTTGCAAACGTACGACATGATCTTGCCATCGACATCTCTGCATCCGACTATTTTCCACTGAAGCTGATGAAGGTAATGTTCACTACAGGCATTTAATGTGGTGCTTTTTTATGAAGATATTCTAGAGCTTGAATGTTAGCAATATTGTTTTTTACCTTTTAAAACTGTTAATTTGTGCATTATTGCTACTGTTTATTTCGATTTGTTGCTCATTTGAAATTCATTTATTAATATGATCTTCGACGTCCGTTAGAACCAAATATCGCATTTGCTCTATTCTATGACAATAAAATATCGTCATCAAAATTTTTATTGTCCAATGGAATAAGCACTGAAATCAATTTCTGCAGGTATAATTTCAATTTTATTTTCTGTGTCGTTATTATCAACGTCTTCAAAATCTTCTATAATACAATTATCATCTGATTTAGAGTACCACCTAAATGATTTGCAAAAAATTTATCTACCATCCGTAACGATAAAAATGTATTATAACGTATTAGCATAACCCCGGCTCGATTCTGCCGGGGGTGCAAAAGGTGCCCCTGCACGTGAGCCGCCAACGTGAGTGACGGCCGCTGACTTATTAATATATATATAAAAAACGGTATACTATATATTTATACTTTCTTGAAAAACATTCAGTAACTTCTGTGGGTGCATGTTGAAATTTCGATTAATATTTCATAAGTTCAATTCTCTATCTCTGTCATACAGTAATTGCTATCTAATTTTTTTAATGACATTTCACACACAGTTTGTTTTTGTGATATCATATAGGTTAGTTCTCCTGAAATTTCCTAACTCCAGTAGATTCATTATCAGGTTAACAAGAGTGAATCCAAATTGTGAATTAAAAATTATAGAAATTAATCAATAATTGTATATTATGTATTGGCTGGGCTACGCATTTCATCCTGTGAACTATCAATTATTATTAAAGAAATTTTATGAACTGGGAGGACTGGGGAGTCATAAAACTTCAACTTTTTGAAAGTTATTTTAGTAATAGAATTATTACAACTAAAATCAATGATGAAATGATCAAATCAATGATTTATTTGTAGGTACTTTAGTTTTTCGTTTTCCAAGCGTTTCGCTTATACTTTTCTTATATGCGATAAATATTCTTGTCACTTACTAAACAATTTCAACAAACTTAAAAAATAAAATAATAATTTTAATATTTTATTTGGCAATTGGTATCAAAAATACAATAATTCATTTACCAATAGTGTTGTAAGTTGTAAGACAGAATTATTATGACCCTTCCATTATATACGAGATACGTTATCGAATTATTTCAATAATCCCAGCAATATTTACCCATGTATCTGCAAACAGTATTTACTCTGAATTTAAATTGTGTTTGCTATAATGTAAGGAAATCTAATATATTTAGGAAATATCACAAATTCTATTTAAAATTGAAATTGAACCTATACGAATATGTAATATAATTATAGATACATGTGGGCTGAACAATTTTCACTGCTGGTATATAAGAAAGATAAGGATCCTGTTTGCAATGCCAACAATGAGATTAACGTAATACTAAAAAAAACATCCAGTCACAGCTAGTTATTGCTGCAAAATAAGATTAGGCATATCCAATTAAATAATTTTCTTTTATTTCAGAATGAAGATTAGTTTTAATTGTTCACTGTTAGTTAATATAACAATCTTATCGTTACCCATTTTACCAGCTTTTTCTTTTTGTAAAAAAAATTACGCTGCGGACAGGATTCGAACCTGTGCGGGTAGAACCCAATGGATTTCAAGTCCATCTCCTTAACCACTCGGACACCGCAGCTCATGTGATCATCTTATCAATTTATCTATTTTTCATATCAGATAAAAAATATATTATTATTTATAATTGATTAAAAATTTTCATATTTTTAATATTAAATTTGAATTTATATTTCACATTTTCAATTGAAATTCTATTAAAATTCATCAGAAAATTTAGTTTTGTTATTTATAAAAAAAAAGCTTTGGTTTTATATTAAACTAAGCATAAAAAAGCTTTTTTTTTTAAAATGACAATTGTGTATCGTAATATAAATTTAACAAAAATTATTAATTTTGTTTAAAAATTTTTGTTACCGCCACGATATCAAATATTTTGCTATGTCATTGTAAAATGATTTTAGTATTATAATGAAAACGTAGAACAAGACGAAACATTATTTAATTAAATTAAAAAAAAAATAATATTTAATTGTAATTAATAAAAAAAAACAATGTAAATAATGAAATCAAATTAAATAAATTTAACTATAAATTATGCTAAAATTCAAATTCAAAAGTTAATTTATTTATCAAATTCAAATTATTATTGAATGCGAAAAATGTCATTTCCAATTACCTTCATAAATTTTATAACTATATATTTTTCACAAATAACTAGCTAATTTATGAAAAAACTAAGTTAAACATGCTGCGCAGTTCGCAGTAGAACCACTGCACATCAGTTTCATAATTATGGATTGTTTTTTATAGCTCTGAAGGTATTGTAGTATTGTGACAATTATATGAAAATCTTAAATTTTAATAATTTTCAAAAGTAGTATTAAAGAGAGTAGGTAGTACTTAAGAGAAGCCTAGACGTGTAACACTATTTGATTTGACAATATGTTATCCTGTCGGAATATTGTCTATGTCTGACCCGCCTGCCTTTTGTTTATGTCTCTCTTTTGTCCCATGGGGTATATGTCCTGTGTTCTTCGATTTTTTGAACATGATGACCTTTTGTACGGTCGATCTTTCATTTTGTCGTTGTCGGGATTCTGTACTGTAAACCATTTGTCATTACCGTCCGCCTTTTATCATTATCGGCCTTTGAACCTGTTTGCCTGTTGCCCTGTTGACTTGTTGTACTAGCCAAAATATTATTAAGTCGGTCTTTTGTCCATCGGTTTTTATACATAATGACATTTTGTACTGTCTTTTGTTCTGTCGATCTTTAATCCATGTCGGGTACTTGTCCATGTCGGTATTTTATTAAATTGCGCTTCTTTAATTTTTCCTGATTGTTATTTTTCGTTACAAATCATTACCGAGAAATGGTCGCATAGAAGCCAACTTTTAAATATATGTCCAACGCCAAAATATATCAATAATTTAAGTTTTATATATAACCAATAATTTACTATGTAAAAAATGATATATAAGTTAACACCGGACGGACAAAAGCGTTAACATTTCAAATTATTAACTTTATTTCGATCAGAATTTCTTTATTTTTTTTTTTTTTTGGTTTTATGAAATTGATTGACTAATTATTCAATTTTAGAGTGTTGAGTTTGGTGTGGCCTAATAAATCCACGAGAAATAACTCGTTATATACCATTGTGATTTGTAATCAGCAGTGCTTTGTTATAGTTTTCACTTCTTTTAAGAAGACACCAATATATTTATATTGGAATTTTGATAGGGACCCTGAAACTACCACGAGTAAACTACAGCTAGATACAAAAAACTACAACCTATACCTATAGCATCTCCTGTTATATTATACTCTTCTAAGATAATAAGGTAGGGCGTAGGGGTATAACAAGGACTAAAAAATATTGGTATTCTTGAAACAAATCGTTATAAATATGAGTAAAATTATAAAATTACAACGGGAGTGGTGAAATAATCAACGAATTAGAATGAAATAATTTTCTGACATACTGTGAAATATAAATTTTCACGCGCTGTTTTTTTAAACTTTATAAAAATACACAATATTCGGTTTTTTGAATAAACTCGCTGGAGTTTATGCAACATCGAATGTATAACCGCATCAGAATGTTTCAGTGTACGTTTAGCAAATGATTTCTTTAACATATCAACTTTTACAACTTTTATAAATTTTTTAACACAGTACGAACAGATTATTTCTGCACATTTCATTTTATATCTTGCCATTTCTATAATTTTAAAAATAATTAAACTTTATTAGACTAACTAATTTTTTTTGTTGGCATTTGCAAAAAATTTCCCTTCTCTTTTTCCATTGATTATCAATAATTTTTTATATTTTTGTTTTATATAAAACTTAATTTACCAATTACCAATACTTTTAAATATAAGTTATACTTATTTTAATAATTAATATAAAACTTGTAAAAATATGAGTATTCAAACCAAACCCTATGTTATTTATTACGCGAGAGTAATACCCTTTCGGTATTTACCATAATTGACAGTATAACGTATTCTATTCATCTTCTATTCGTTATGTATGGTTCAGTTCCCCTATCTCCATTAAAATTGATTAACAAATATTGTATGGGGTGTAGCTGTAGATTGTAGAATATATTAAATATAATTCGGACTTATTTTCGAACAAACCTCTGCATACTCAGATCGACGTTCTTTTGCGCAGATTCGAAATCAACGACCTCGAAACCCTAGAGAAAAACTAATTTTAGCTTTTTTTTATTTCCATTGCAACACTCATAGTTATTCTAATTAGTTTCACCTACCAACTAGCAGGAAAATGTGTATGATGGGAAATAACTCCACATGAGAATGTATTTGACGAGTAGTTCTGATCTGAACAGTGAACACACCGGTAAAATATATATTTTCTAATTCAAACAAGGCCCATTTCTTTTTTGGAGATATAGTAAGCTATTTCCTGGAAAAGGTTATTGAACTATTTATGGGATATTGGACAGATAAACACTAGAATGTTACTTTCAAATAAAAAGCTATTTTAATGTTGCTCAATATTATATTATACAAACTTTAATAAACGTTGAATATTGGAATCTACAACAGGAGCAGAAATACAAAATAGCCCAAAATTCATATAAGCCGTTGAAGTACTCAGGTTATAACGTAAATATATTATTTTTTGTTAATCATATTTTTATTTATTCAACTATAATTTTAATTTATTACAAATTCAAAAAGATTTTATTTTAGTTTCTAAATTCGGATTAAAACTAATTATATTTAAATTATAATAAAAACATTTCTTCAAACCTTCAAATTAAGGTTTTATATTATATTAATATTTTTAATATTCAAAAATTAATTGTTTTTATATAACCGTAAATAATACAAAGAAAAAAGAAAAAAAAATTAAATTTTTTATTGATTTGGAGATTAAAAAATTTTTTTAACATTTATAAATAATATGCAAAATAATCTAATATTTTATTTAATGTGATTGAGTAATTGTATAAATTAAATTTAAGAGAAAAAAAAAAAATCATTATGTAAATCTCATTTATTTTAATAATAATTCTATTTAAAAAAAAAAAAAAAATGTAATAATTTTTCTGTTTAATTAAAATGTATCGCTAAAATTACGAAATTTTGTATTAATTACTCGTAATATTTCAATTTGTAAATCTGTAAATACAACTGGTGATAATTTAGCATGTCGTACTTTCATTGAAATTGCTTTAAAGAATGCATCAACTTCATCTTCCTCAGCTGTTTGGCCAGAAGATGTTGTTGGTGTAAGACCGCCACCACTAACAGTAGTTAAATTACTACCATTTAATTGTTCTATTTTACAAGGTGTTATTTTTAATTGTGTACCATCTGTTGTTTGTATACCATGCATTTGTTTTTCATCAAAATCATTTAATACTTCATCATGTTCTATAATATAATCAATGTCCATAGTATCATTTTGACCAGTTGCATTAGTATCATCAGGATCAGGTTTAAATCTGAATATTTATAAAATAAAATATAATTTAATTAATAAATTTTTCTTTTTTTTGGTTCCTGTTATAATATTAATTATAAATTTTACGTACTTTCTTTCACGTATAAATTCTTCAAGATAACATAAAGCATCATAGTGACGCCATCTTGAAGTATCTTCTATTTTAATTGGATGTTGTAGACTTTTTCGTTTAAGACGTTTAAATTCACGGGTGTACTGATCTCGAAGTGCTTTCCATTTTAAACGGGCTTGTTTAACTAATTGAAAAATTAATATTGTTTAATTAAATTTATATAATAATAATTACGAAAAAAATGGAGATATATATTTTATTTTCTGTTAACTGAGATTTTTGTTAAAACCTGAAAGTTGAGCAATAATTTCTTCTATGTTTTTGATATTTTCGATATTCCCACTTTATTTATGAATTAATTTCGTTTTTGTTTTTTTAAGTTATGTATATATTCCATTAATTCTAATTACATATTATTCATAAATATTTAATAACATCACATTTCAATAATTTATCGTTACTTTTAAGCTTTAGAATTTTAATATTAGTACGTGAGTCGTAATTTAGAATTGTTATCGAGATATTAAAGAATCCAAATCAAAGTTGTAACACTATTCCATCCCAAAATTTGAAATGACTTATTTGTAGTATTAACACAAATTGATAAAAACTTAACCATGTTCATTCAACAGCGTAACAAATTGGTGTGCAATTTGACGGACATGAATTATATTTAAATAATTATATTTAAATAGCTGATATAATATTCAACAGTCATATCATGTCACACACAAGTCACGCATAGCATACAAAATAGCTGCTGATATGAAATTTTATAAAAGTCTCCAAATTTACTAAGGGAATATCAAAATTACAGACTATTTGTAATTAAAGTAAAATTTTCAAATTTTCAAACCAAAGTAAAATAATAATTGCTAATAATTTTTCTTTTTAATAATAATAACATTATTCAATGAACATGAAGCAGTTTTGATATCAATAATGCAGCTTTAATTATTGACGAAAGGAGGATGATAAAAAATAAATTACGCTAAATGTTTAGGGGTGTCTGGTGAAGGGAATTCCTGCCTCTTTAAGCCATCAAATTGTCAACAAAACTCCATGTTTGTTTCCATAGTATCAGGAATGTATTTGATGTAATTTGTAAATTTTGATATGAATCCTCTATAATTATTTCTATCATTTAATTGAATTATAAATTATAATTTTATAAATCATTACAATTAAAACAAGTTGTAGTTCAAAGTCAACCGATTTGCACATAAATATTAAATTAAAATCGGTGTCCTATATGTATATCTATATCGCTTCATACAATCTGTCTCATATTTAATATTATCAGAATACTAAGTTGATGTTCAGACCATTATATGAATTCGCAGTCTATGATCAAATCATTAAATCAAAATATTGTTATTGGTGAACGTTGTATCGAAATTAGTTATGAATTATAATCTAAATTTAGATGGTCAGATTAACCAGCTGGAATTGAACTAAGATTAAGACCAAAATGCAACAGTTTCTATTGCATAAGCAAATTTGTAAATTGATTATGTAAATATTATAAAAACGTAAATTCTGTTACAGAAATTTATTTCAATTTTTATAAATAAAATATCCTTACCGGTTGTTTTAAGTTTATTAGCAATCTCTTCCCATTTTTGATTTTTCACATCATAATTACGATATTGTGGATGACGACGATTATATAAACACGGCTCTGTTTTAACCAAACTAATTAATTGTTTTTCAAAATATCCTTCAATTTTTAAAAATGTATGTATAGAATCATCTTCTTCTTCATCCTGATGTGGTTGCTGCAGTTGCTGATGTTGTTGTTGTGTATTTATATTATGTTGTTGTTGCTGAAGTTGATGATGCTGCTGCTGTTGTTGCTGATGATGTACAACAATTTCTGTTGCTGTTACTACCTGTGACTGTGATTGCTCAGCAGCTTGAACTAATGTACTATTATCAAATGTTTGTTCATTAAAATCAGTT
The DNA here is from genome assembly GCA_963920725.1 of Rhamphomyia laevipes. Taxonomy (NCBI): domain Eukaryota; kingdom Metazoa; phylum Arthropoda; class Insecta; order Diptera; family Empididae; genus Rhamphomyia; species Rhamphomyia laevipes. The sequence goes on along the minus strand of OY987255.1, from coordinate 128,654,963 downwards.
GAATTCGCGGCTGTATCTAAAAATTCCCAATTTTCTTCATCTTGTTGTGATTGATGTTCCTGATCTTCATCATCATGCTGTTCATCAACTAATCCATCAACATCATTGTCAGTTGACACAAAAATTGTAGGTTGATTTTTCTTATTTTCATTTAATTTTTTTTCTTTTTTGGTATTACCAGTACCAGCAGCAGTTGCGGTGAGCCTACCGAAAAAAAATGTTATTAGTATCCTCCATACATCAGTGATTTTAATATTAAAATAATTTAAAGCTTACTCTACTCGTGTTGTTATAAATTTCTTTAAAAAATCTAAATCATTATAATGTTTCCAACGTACAGTATCATCTTTATATGTTCTTGCTAAACGTTTTAATTCTCTGGCATATTGATCACGTAAAGCTTTCCATTTAGCTTTACAATCTTTAGCTAAACATCAAATATATATATATGTATATAAAAATAAAATTCAATAAAATGCAATTATTGCTTTTATTATTTATATATAGATACTTACGAGTTGAATTTACATTTGCTGCAATTTCAATCCATTTTGCATGTTTAGCTGTATGATTACGATAATATGGATGATAACGATTATATAGATATTCTTCTGGTCTAACTAAACTAATTAATAATTTTTCATTTTCAGTTTGTTCTAATTTGACAACATTTATTGGTTCCACTTTTATAGCATGGATTGGAATTAAATTATTCATTTTGTCGAGTGAATTTTTTTTTTTTTTTGTTAGTTTGTTTTTATTTATGTTTTATTATTTATTTTGTCGCCACTTAAAGAAACTACAAATTTTTTGTAGAATCTATATTTTTATGTTGGAAAAGTTAATTTTTTTTTTTTAATTTTGATTTTGTTGTTGAAGGATTGACGCTTTCTAAAAATAATATTTTTTTTTTCTATGAAATACGACACAACATAACCACGTAACACAAAACTACTAGTAGGCCACCACTTGGTGGCGTAACACACAAAATGGATTTACAAAAAAAAATTACTTGGCGAAACAGGAAATGTCATTTTTCGCTAAATTCGGTAGCGTCGGTTAATTTTTTGCGCTAAAACAAATTCTTGACGACATTTATTAATAAAAAAGTAGTTGTTATATAATTTAAAAATAATAAATAAAAAATAACTAAATTTCATTAAACATTATAAAATGTTTTTATTTTTTTATCTACAAAATGAAATATTTCCTTTAACAATAAGAAGCGGCATCTACAGGAAATGGAAATAAACTAATTAGAAAGAACCAAAGTATTCATCAGAACGCTTCCTTTCATTGCTACAACATAAAAAGTATGATAAACGCAAACTAAATTTCCCTGTGTTGTTCCCTTTTCTGGGATATTTTTTCAAGTTTATAATTAAGAATAGGAAAACGGAAAACCGTAATATTTATTGAAAATAAACATTTCCAATTTTAAATTTTTAGACTCACTAAAAAAACATTCAAACGTTGCAAAATTAAATTCTGAAATTGGTTTCTTTTTTTGCATTATTAAAACGCATATTAATTCCCGAAAGTTACAACATTTTTTAAGCTAAATTTGTAATATTTTTATATTTTATGGCAGAATTTGTGACTTTCCTGTGAATGAATTAGTCACATTTATGCGAAGACATTTTTCACATTTGGAAGTTTAACTAACAAAGTTTAACTTAGAAATCGTTTTGTTGATTTCCTTTTCGTATCTGAAAATTTTTATAGTTTATTAAAGAATTTGCAAATCTATTTCAAATTTCCATATTTCAAGAACTAACTAATAATATAATCTTCATTATAATAATGTATTCGTTTTGAGTGATGTACATAATAACCATAATGTCGATATTATATGAAACAATCAAACTAAAATATTTACCTCTATTTTTATATGCCTAATCCTTTAACTCAATCAACAAAGGAGAATTCTAAATCTACACGCGCACAATGTTTTTCGACCGTTGTCAAATTTCGTGAAGTTTTTGTCACCCATAAATGTGAATTAATTATATTTATAAAGTTTTGCAGTTATACCATAAAAAAAATTCTTCGGTAATTATGTCAATAAATTTTGTTCCGTAACAAAAAAAATTTGACAATTAAATTGTGAGTAAAAATGTCAAAAAACCGAAAGAAAAATGTCATAACAGGTTTCTGTTTGCTTGCTGGTTCCTATATCGTATCTTAGAGTTCGAAGGTTCCTATTCCTTAGCTAAGATTCCTATAGTTGTTATTGTTTGTTTTTTTTCGTATTTTTATATTTTACTATAATTATAGCCGGAATTATAGTTATAAGTTTAACTAACTGCCATTTAACAATGAATACATAATTGTAATATACTTAGAGAGAAATTATTGAAATCTTTAATTCAATTCAAATTTGTATTTTCTGAATCATAAAGTTAAAAAAGTATTTCACTTCCTACGTCAAAAAAATGGACAAAGAATCATCTTTTATGTCGAACTCGAACATAACAAAAAGTTCACAAAATTATGATGGTAATAATATTGAAAATGGTCATGATGACAATAGCATTATCACTGCCACTACAAACAATGAACATTTATCAAAACCTGATATTCGAGTAAGTGAATGTGATATAGTATTTATAATTATATCAATTATTCAACGTATTATTGCTGTTGGTTTAAATATATATGTAGCCTATGATTACTATAAACTTGAAAAATATAATTATTTTATTTGGACAATTTGTTTTATCTTAATACCATTAATAATAACAACATTTGTCTATTTAACTATGTTCCAGCAGGATCAAAAAACAACATCAAAATATAAAAAATTAAATAATTATGAAATTTTCTTATATATAATAATATTTCCAATGATTTTTCGATATGCAAAATCACTTTATTATTCAATTAAATGTAAAAATGCTGAAAAACATAAAAATATAATTAAACAAAGACGTTATTATAAATTAATGATACAAGAAGATAATGATATTGCATTAATACGATTATTTGAATGTTTTTTGGATGCGGCACCACAAAAAATTTTACAAATTTATATTATAATAAAACAGGAAAATGGTGAAAATATTTTATGGAGTCAATATGCAGCAATAATTGGTTGTTTCTTTAGTTTAAGTTGGTCAATGGTTACATATAATAAATATAATCGTTTTGGACAATCTGATAAATTAACATTATCAATGCAGGCATGTATTTTTCAAACGTTATGGTATTTTTTTACAACAATTTCAAGAATTTTATGTATATCAATGTTAATATGTTTATATCTAATACCAACAATAATTTTATATATTATACATTCATTGGTATGTTCAATAATATTAATATTTTATGATAAATTAAATTTTTGTACAAATAATAAATTTAAATCAATTTGTTTTTGTTTAATATTTGGTTTAACTTATATATTTGTTTATATAATGCCGAAAGATGGTGTTTCAACAAAATTACGTTATATTTATTATTATACAATTTGTATTATCGAAAATGTGATATCACTTGGAATTTTTATATATTTTTCACCAGAAAATATACGAAATTATTTTTTATTCATACCAATTTGTATATTATCAAATTTATTATATATTATTGGTATTATATTTATGATAATTTATTATTTATATTTTCATCCGAAAGTGGGAAAAAATAATTGTATTAATATTAAGTAAATAATGAACTTTATTTTTTGTAATATAAGTTTAAATATACTGTATATAATTTATATCAAATAACATATTCGCAATCAATTGAAAATACCAAAAATACCATAAAATTTTTTTTTTTTTTTCTGCAAACAGTTTAAAATAATTGTTAACAGCGTTCAGCAAATTGAATAAAGCAAAAAAAAAAAAAAAAAATCCAAAATAAGTAAATACGAAAATCTTATGAAAAATATCTTTTTTTATTTAACTTAATCTGAAACGATGTATTAGATATCTGCGAAATGAGCAGCAAATCAATTTTATCAAACGAATTTATGGATATGTTAATGATGTTATATAAATCTAATAAACCATTTTTAAAATAGCATATTTTTACTAGGTACTTGTTTTTTCAAAAATATTAACAATACTTCCAAATTATAACGAAATTATCTAAATTAAGTTCCAGCAATCATTTTTTTTTAATGTAAAATATTATTTTTAATTTGACTAAATTCATTAAGGACCGAAAGGTAACTAACCCATCATTGAAATGTAAGTAAATTAACAAAATACTTTACAAATATACCATGGTAATTAAAGAAACTGATTAATAAAAGCAAATTTATCTTAAATCAATTTACATTCTATCAAATTTATATTAGTTCAATTATGAATTCAGTTAATTAATTTCGAAAGAACTAAAAAATCATATTTTACTATTTTGCTCTCAATTAATATTACATACGTCCGTACGTGTACGTTGAAATGGTTTCAACCATTAAAACAAATATTGGTAAGTGTGCAACACAAATTAAGATATCTGAGAATTGATACCCGAATTTGTAAAGTAAATTACCTAATAGTAAATTGCCTTCTCTAGTCACTACTAAATTTCAATTTATTCATATCATTCATTTAGATTCTAGGTTGGCCATTGGGATATCCTAAGCAAAAATTATTTAATTATTTCTTACATGTTAACAATTAAATTTAATAATAAAAAATATTCTTTATTTCTAACAGAATTTATTTTCTCACTATTTTTTTTTTGATTTTTTTGTAGGCTGCTTGGCAGCTAATTATTTATTTAATATCTTATTTTTTTTTAAATTAATTTTAAATATAAGTAAAGATAACAAGCGCTGAAAAAAAAAAATAAAAGAATTCTAAAAATTTAAAAATATTTTGTTAAATAATTAATTTAATATTTATATAACAAATTTATTATATAACTTAATTTTTTCATTTTTATATATTTTTTGATTTTATAGTGTATATTTTAAGTTTGTTTATTTTGATATATTGAAATAAAATTTTATTAAATTATGTTTGTGTATTTATTAATAATATCCCATATAATTCCAAAGGCTTGGATACAAAATCATAGTTTCAAAATCCAGGATTTTTTTTTGAAAAACAGAATTTTGAGAAACCACAATTTCAATACCGATACCATTTTCAAAAAAAAAAAAAAATGTAAAAATATATTCGCATTAATATAATAAAAATAATTTTATTATAGTTAATATTTAATATTTTGTACAAACATTTTTTAAACATTTTCAGTAAATTTAATTTTTAGTTTTCTTAATTTTCAGATTGCAAAAAAATGATTTTTTTTTAATAGTATATTTCTTATTATTTTAAATATTTAGGTATATAAATCTATCAGCAAATCTATTATTTTTTTATATTAAAATATATTTATAATTAGATTTTTTATTTAGCGTTATTTATATTTAATTTTTTTTTTTTATTTAAGCTCCAATATGCAAATTTGTATTTAAATTCTTCAAAGTTAAATAAAAAGGAAATAGTGTACAATATTTTAATAAATATTCTGCGGTTTTGAGAAAAGTTTTACCACCAAATTGATTATATGAAAATAAAATTTAATAAATTGAAATTTCGATTTTGAAAGTAATATTTTAAATTTCTTCAAATAAATTAAAGCCTTCAAAATAGAATTTTTAATGTTTAAATAATTCCCAGTACCAAGAATGTCAATTAGAACCAAAATTCTGCTACTTGTTAAAACACGGAAGTTTTTTTTTTGAAATTGACTAGATACAAGAGTGTAAATTATAATTTTAATTTTATAAGAAAGTGTGGAATATAAGTGATCAAATATTTTTATAACTAGAGTGAAAAAAAAAACATACAAATTGACTTAAATTTATTCTACTAAGTATATTTTTTTTTCCATTTTGTAATAATGTCTATATCTATAATATTTATTTGAATATTTCAATATATATATATACAAAAAGAAAACCCAGAATTACAAACATTTTATTATTAAATTGCTTAAAAATTAAAAACCAAAATTTTGCAACTAAAAAATCAAATTATTTCATATATTTTGAAATTTCTTACTGTCTTATTTAAAAAAAAAAATATACATATAAAACAATTTTACTAATCGAAATATTTGATTATATAAATTTTTTTAAGTGATGCTAATTAATATTTTTTGTTTTAATTTTTCTCATTTATGAAGAAACTATTAAAAAATAATTGATTATTATTTAATTACTTAAAATATTGAAATTGTCTACACATTATTAAAAAATTTACCTTTTTTTTTAGCATATATTCAAAATTAATAAAAAAAAATGGTGTAATTTTACCTAAAAATTGAGAAATTTTGTAAAAAAAAAAGAAAAATTATTTAAATTAATTAATCCGGCTAAATACACGAAAACAATTTATCGAATGCACATTTAACCGAATACACAATTGAGTGAATTAATTCAAAATTAAACTAAAATAAGATTGACCGAATATAAACACAATTATGTTCAAAAATAGTTTAAATAAAAGTTTTACATTAATTTGGATAGTTTGGTTTATAATGATTTCTTTCAATTTTCTACCGATTCGTTTTTATTATAAATCTGCTGTTTTTGGACGATTGTGCATTCGGTAAATTCACATTTTGTTCGCTCAATTGTGCATTTGATCAATAATATTCGCTTAATTAGTTGGATACCATTAAAATTTAAATTTAAAACAATCAAAATATATTTTATAAGAATTTATTTTACTAAAAAATTAGGATTTCTATTATAATTTGATTGTTTAAAAAAAATCATTTATATAATTAATTTTTTTACATAATATAAATTTCTTAAATATGCATTTTTCTATTATATTAAATTTTTATTTAATATATTTTGTTTTTTTTTTTTAATTTTAGTTCACCTATTCTCCTTTTTCGAATTATCTTTTCCGAATTCTTTTGATTTTGTTAATTTTAGAAATGATTTTTTTTTTTTATTTATTTTAAATTTATATATTTTTATTATTTTATATAATATTTTATTTTCACATTAATATTTAAATATAATTAATATTTTTGAATCTTTTTTTTTTTTTTATTTTTTGGGTTGAAATAATTAATATATAATTTTTTTTTTTTTTTATTTAATCTAAATGTTTATACATATCATCAAGTTGAGGTTTAAAGTAACTTTTTAATTGTGGTCGTTTTGTTTTGAATGTTGGTGTTAGTAGACCATTTTGTACCGAGAATGGATCTGGATGTAAATATATATCTTTAACCTTAAAAAAAAAATATTAAAAAATAAATAATATTAAAAAAAAAAAAAAAATTACTTGTTCAAATGATTTAAGTCCACATTGTTTACCCCATGATAACATATCTTTTAATATTAATTCTTTAACTTTTGAATTATTACATAGTACTGTTAATGTACCAGGTACACGGTTTTCAATTGCCCATGATTTAAGTACATCAACATCAGGAACAATAACAGCTACAATACAGCTCTATAAAAATATAATAAATTTATTATTATTTACATATTATTATAATATTTTTCAAGAAATTTTTATTATATACCTTTAAACTTTCGCCATATACAAAAACTTGATTTACATATTGACTGCTTATATAAATATTTTCAATTTTTTCTGGTACAATATATTCACCTTGACTTAATTTAAATATATGTTTTCGTCTATCAATTATTTTTAATGCACCAGTTGGTAACCATTTACCAATATCACCAGTATGATGCCAACCATCTGAATCAATAGCTTCAGCAGTTTTTTCTGGATCTTTATAATAACTAGAAATATTAAATGTTTTTTTTTATATATTGTGAAATTAAGGAAATTTAATAATCATTTATTAATATTTAATTTTACCCATGGAATACATTAGCACCGCGTACACAAACTTCACCAGTATTTTGATTAGCATAATATTCCATTTCAGGAACATCCACAAGCTAAAATAATATGAAATATTTATTGTATCATTTTAATAAAAGATTTAGATTATGAAAAATATTCAGTTAATTGACCGACAATAATTGAATTAATTGACAATTGAGAAAATTCACAACTGACCGAAGGTAAATTGACCCATTCACAACTGATTAGATGTAATTTACCGAATGAATACAAATGTAATTTAAAATCAATTGACAATTAATCGATGGATAAATGATTTAATGAAATCAGACTTATGAATATCTAATTTATGCACTTCTTCCGGTCAATTGTGTTTATATATTTGCTAAATTTACTTGCAGCAAAAAATATATATAGATAGAGATCAAAACTGATATAAAAGTTTTTGTATGGAGGCAAATTTGGATATGAAATCCCACAAGCATGAAAGATTATTTTCAAATACTTGTAAATACAAACTTCACCAGTATGTAATGGGTATTTTTTGCTTATATCGAGCATGTCATAATAAGCAAAATTCCATGGTCCATGCAGAAAAAACTACGTGGTTGAAAAACTTGACGGAGTGGTGCAACATGACGACAGAAAACCTTATAAGAACAGTAAAATCTAAACAAGAACTGTATTCGTTGGTGAATTGCATGCAGAGTGGATAGTCACTATAAGAAGAAGAAGGTCCTGGTCCATTGAGGCGTTTTGACACCTTTCGATTATTTACTGTGGGGTTACGTGAAGTCAGTGGATTGTGCGATTTAATCTTGAAATCTTGAGACTAAATATCACAACAATTTTTTTTTTTATATAAGTTTTGATCTCTTTCTATACATACTTTTTACGGTAATTTTATTTTCACTCATTTCAACAATTGCAAGCATTGCAATACTCGCTTTTATGTAATGTTTAAAATTATAAAACTTTAAGATATTTCAAAATCTAATTTACCTTAACTGCATTACAAGAAACTGGTGGACCAACATGATCTGGAACATAATCACCTTGTACTGTTAATGATATTGCTCCGGTACATTCAGTTTGACCATAACCTTCAACAATTAAACAACCCAATGCACAACGCATAAATGTTAAAACATTAGCAGCTAATGGTGCCGAAGCAACAACCATTAATCGAAGATTACCACCAAATGCTAAATAAAATTTAATTTAAAATTATTTATTATTTTTTAAATTTAATTTAGAATTAATTATATATTCTTAAATTCTTTTTTTCTTTTTACCTTCATGAACTTTTTTAAATACTAATTTATCCCAAAAACCATTTCTTCGCATTATACCACGACTAATTTCAGCTTGTTTTGAACTTAATGCCATACGGAATAATGTTTTTTTAATTGGTGAATTAGAAATATCTAATTGAATTTTATCATAAACACGATTTAATAAACGTGGTACAGCTGGCATTACAGTTGGTCGTAAAGCTTTAAAATCATTTGTTAATTGTTTAATATCGCCTGAATAGAAACCAACAGCACCGCCAACATAATACATTCCATTTTCACAACATCTTTCGAACATATGAGCTAATGGTAAAAATGATACCATTATATCAGTATTTCTTATTCTATGGTCACCTGAAAATATAAATATCGAATTTTCGAAATTAAAATAATATCGATAAAGTTTTAGTATTTATTTTTATAGGAAGAAAATTAACGAATTTTCAAAAACAAAAGAATTTCAAAAGAAAGTCTTATTTATAGTAGTATTTATTTTAGATCGAAATTTCGAAAATTTGTCATTAATACGAAATTCATATTTATCAACATTTCGAAATTACTATTATTTTCGTAAATTATGAGTAATTTCTTTTATAGAATAAATATTTTTCTTTGGATTAAGTTAACGTTAGAGGAAATTTGGCTAAAATAGGTTGAAACAAAGAAACTGGTATATTCTAGTCTAGATATTTGTATCCTCCGCCTTGCTCACTATAGTTTATTCTCCTTTATTGATGTAACACACTAAAACATCCTAACGAAACCAGCGTGGCCGGTTTAATTTACCCAAGAACTGAAATTCTAGATACTTCAACCGGACAGTGATACAAAAGATGTTAACGCTGGCTTTAGCTCTTGAGATACGCTAGCTTCGGAGAAGAGTTTCGAAAAGTCAATAGTTTCTTTATATTTTTTTTTGTATATGTATAAGGATAATGATATTGTGATTTCAATGCTTTGAGTATATAAAGGACTTAATATACTCAAAGTTTCAATGAGCATTGAAATTTGAATTTGAATTAAAAATTACGTAAAACTGGCGTTGACGTAGTTAATGGAGTTCATTACTATTACTATTTGGATATTAAAAAAAAAGGAATTATTAATAGAATCTACGATTTCATCTTTAAAAAATCCAACCAATAAAAATCTTCTCTAACAGCATAGTAAGACGAGACTGAATATTCAGTTGTGTCTGAAGTATGTTGAAAATTATATTATTAACTAAAGAAAACTATTTTTTTTAGGCTTAAAATTTAATGTTACAAATCTTACCTAATTGCAATATAACTGCACATACACCAGCTACAACATTAGCATGTGTTAACATAACACCTTTTGGATTACCAGTAGTACCAGATGTATAACATATTGTGCATAAATCTTCTGGTGTTGGAGGCACTTCTGGATTATTTCTTTGGGCACCTAATTTTTCAATTTCTTCAAATGTATAAATTTCAACGCCACGATTTTGTGCACGCTGTAATGTTGCTGGCCGGATTTGTTTAATTGTAACTAAAATTTTTAATGATCTTGGTGCTTTATCTAATAACATATTTGCTTTATTATCATCTTCAACAACAACTAATGCCATATCAGTTTGACGTATTATAAAAGCACATGCATCTGGTCCAAGTGTATCATATAATGGTACAACAACTAATGAATAACAATAACATCCTTGTTCAAATAATATCCATTCTGGACGATTTTGTGAATATATTCCAATTAATTGTTTTGATTTTATACCAACCGATATCAAACCAGAACCAAAATTTTTTGCTTTTAATAATGTTTCATCATAATTCATCCACTATACGAAAAAATAAAAATAAAAATTATTAATAGTCATATAGAATAAATAAATAAGTAAATATAGTTTTATATTACCTGATATGGTGTATTAACTGATTCACGCCATCCCAGACATGGTCCATTATTAGAATCATATGCACCTATACGAAATGTTTGATATAATGTTCTAGCATTTTCATTAATATAACTAACAAATTTGCCATTTTTTGATTCTTTATAGAATTTTGATACGTGAATTTGTTCGGGGCCCTAAGAAAATAGAAAAAAAAATAAATATTGTTACATATTAAAATAAAAAGTATAAAGTTTCATCTGATACAAAACTAATAGTATATTTTTTATGTTAAAAATTTGTCAGTCAGTCTGTCGTAATTTTTTCTAATCATTATTGAACCAGTTCGAATTTTAAAATATGCGTTCACTACTGTGACCCCAGTAAAATGTACAATTTGAAATAGATTGCTTAGCCAAATTCATTATGGATCTCTGTTACAAAGTTTATTGAGAGCAGAAGAAAATAGAACGATAGTGTTAAATCTTCGCCACGGGTTCATGAAGAAAAGATGGATTCGTGTTGTGTATAAGGAAAGGACGACTTGTGTTGTGTATAAACATGTTGATTAACATTGGTTTCCCTATCTGAAGTTGTTGTAGTGAAGTAAAAGAGAAGATTTATAACAACAATCGCGGAATTTATGGAGGATCAAAAATTTTATTAAATGAAGCAGACTATTGTGAAATATAATATGTTAGAAACTCACTGTAATGATTTATCCTTCTCAATCTAACTTAACCTATGTTTCATTTTCTCCGCTATGTGGAATTTTATTATAATATATTGTTGATATTTTGGAATTGTGGAATATTTGTGTTACATATGACCCGTAAGAATACTATAACTTTCAACTTTCCTACAAGTTTTTCTCTTCATGTTTTATTTAATTTAATATGATGCCATCAATTTTTATTTTCGAATATGCAGAAATCCTGTAACTAACTATCAGTGTCAGTATTAAAAATACTTTTTTTAGGATATTATTAAGAGAGATGTTTCATAAGATATCAAGGCGGATAATTATTTGGTAGTTTTAACAAATCAGAGTTTGCTTATAAGTTATAAAAAGTTAAGCGATTTTATACGATTTTATGGAATTTTACCCGTTGTGTGTAATAATATTGAAAATGAAAAACTTATAAGGTACCAAAAATCTGGATGGATCGATTACATACTTTTAGTTTTCGAATTGTGTCGGTATAGACATAGAGTTTGTAAACAGCTTGTGTATTACCACTTAATAAGGGATAACAAACGGACAAAGTTAAACTTTAATAGTGAATATAATCAGCGAATGTTTATATATCACTTTACACCGTAAAGCCGAATAGAAGTAATTATTAAAAGATTAAAACTTTTACGGCGTTCAGTATAATTGATTCCATAAAATTTCATATATTTTAAATTTTTTTTTGACAGGTCAAAAAACGAGTGGAATATCTCAACTATAAAGCACTTTGTACAAAATTGTATAAAAAATTCAGTGGCGTACTTTAAACACAAATATTGATTAACCAATTTTACTAACAATTAGATTAATAAATTTTATATGTAATAGTTTATTGAGTTAGAGTCTGCGTTACTACTGTACGACGAGTACGATCTTAAAAATCTTCAATTAAGATTATTTAAGCATGAAAATGAAGACAGGTTCATTTTTGGGGCTACTCCTTAAATATATACCTAAAAATTTTACTTAATCGATTTTATTTAAAATTAATTATTTTCTTCTCTGATTATTATATACAAATACAGGGTGGATACGAATTAATTGATCGACGATATAACACTTTCCCGTACTCGGCCCCTATTTCGTGTTACAGTCCATTTTCGAGTTCGGTCATAATCATCATATTTGGGTCCATAGCTTTAGAATGGGTTAAGTGTATAGTCAACTATTTTGTGTAAATTTTTCCAGAGATCATGTAAACCAATAAATTTAACATATCATCAAATTGTCAAAATAAATTTAAATTTTATTATTTGTTGTAAATTTTAACATAATAATTAAAATCTAAAATTATTTTTATTTGAAATAAACAAAAATAAATTATAAATTAAATAAATATCAAAAATTTTCGTCATTATTCAAAAATTCTGTATATAAATTTTTAAAATTTGATGTTGAAATGTTTACATTTATAAAAATTGAATTTGGAATTTGGAATTTTTTAATTAACTATTCGTAAATTTTAAATTAAGATATCTTTTTTTTTTTTTTTTTAAATGTTTATTTAATATTTTTCACCATGTCCATAAATAATTAAAATAAATCGTTTTTTAATGAAATTTCCCACAATTAATTACCCAACTAAAAGCACTAAAATAAAATATTTCTTTTTTGAAACGATTTAAGAAAACATTTAAAATTAATTAAAAATATGTAAAAAAAAAGTATATTTATAATAAAATTTTTATGGTTATTGGAGGTAATTTTAGAAATTGTTTGGGAAAAGTATTTTAAATAATTTTTTTTTATGAATTTTTCAGATATTTCAATAAAATTTAAATAACTAATTATTGTTATAATTATTTATATAATTTCAAAATTAATTTAATATCGATTTTTAATTTAAAATCTTGTAAATTTGTATTTATAAAATTAATATAAATTAACAAGAATTATGTTTAAAACAACCACCATAAAATTAATGACATCCCGGAAAGTAATTATAATTTTCAAATTAATTTTATTTATTGAAAATTATATTGTAAACAATTTTAAATAATAATTGCGAATATAATTACAAATTCGTACAATATTTTCGATTATATTTAATAAAATTAATAAAAAGATTTATTAAAATTTAAATTAATAATTTTTTTGTATTATAAACTGTCTGAACATTTTGTGGAACATAATTATAATGTGTGCTAGGAAATCTAAAAGAAAGGTTTAACTTAACTTAAAATAACTGCGTGTAGCTATATAGAGAGGATGCATCAGTTTTGTTCATTGATCTATTTAATCTTTAAAGATTCGATTAAAAATTAGGTTGTTTCTTTCTAGAACATGACGAAGACGCGGGTAAACTAAAGCCGGCTGAAATTTTTGGATTAATTAATGAAGTTCGAATGATCGACACGCTGTTCTTATGATGCAGCGTTCGATTGGAAGTTACAGTATAGCACTAATATGTTTCCACTATTTTTAAACCAACCAACCAACTAACTAAATAGACTTCAGCCTTACGGCCTCTCAGAACTAAATATATATTAAATTTTGTTTATTTTTAACAGAAAATATCTGGTTTTTTAGATTAATGTTCTTGAAATTTGCGTTTTTCTTTGGTTTCATAGAAATAAACCTCAAGACTGGAAATGAAATAAGTCCCAAAAAATAAAATATAAAGTTAACCTAAATCCAAATTGGTAAGCTAAGTCCCAAAAAAATCAAATAGCTAACCAAAATTGTTGGGTTTTTTTAATTTTTGTGGGAATTTATTTTTCGAGTAATTCAATGTAGGAAGCCCCTAAACTTGACGACAAACGTTCATTGCATCGATCAGAACGGTGACGTGTAATGTGTAATAAGGTCTTATTTATAATTTGGCATTACATATTTTTCGAAAGTCTATAGTAAATATTTAATTATGTATATATAAAAATTAGTAAAATTTACTTTCATATTGGGTTCATTTTCTAATCTAATTTCGCTTTTCGAAAGTGAAATAATTCATCTTATTTCCTGTGGTCTTATTTCACTAGGGCTGTTCAATAATCAATTGAAAATAGACAAATTTTACTATAATTTTCTATTTATATAATAAATAAATTACCAATTTATATACACAAAATAAACTCAAATAATTAATTGCATTTGCATATACAAAATTAACTAAAAAACTGCAATTAATTTTGTATTTTATTTTATATACCAAAATTTCGAAAATTGGGTTATTAATATATAGAAAAAAAACCTGATTATTTGCGCAACAAGTAACAATTTACTGTGTCCACTTAACCCCTGCACATCGAATAAATTTTTTTTATAACTCTAAATATACTCGTACATTTATAATTAAATTTTATAAAAAAAAAATTACATTTTTAATTAAAATGTTTAAGTAAATAATTAAAATTTTTCTCCTGTGAATTTCTCGTGGTTCTTTTGACTAGACAATAAATTTTTATTTACAATCAAATTGAAAAATTTGTAATAATATAGTAAAAACACATAAAGAATGATTCAAAAAAAAAAAAAAAAATTGGCATCGTTCATTTCTAAATAAATAAAATTAAAAAAAAAAAAAAAATTCTAAATTTATTTTTATATTTTCGAGGGGCAAAAAAAATAAACACTTTAAGTGAAAACATTTTTACAAATTAATTCATTAAAATCATAAAATCCTACTTAAAAGTGCGAACTAAAAATATGATTCAACCAGTGATCCACCAAAATTAATGAAATGTTTTTTAAATTTATAATTGATATTTTTTTGGCATTTGTTTAACTGGTTAATTGCGATTTCACCTTAAAACTAGAGTTACAATGTATCGATCAGTTCGTTTTAATTACATTATTATATTAATTAAGAAAAAATATAATTTTTTAAAAATTATTTGCAATATTTTGCGATTCGTTCAGAATTGACGTATTCATATATTTTGTATGGATAATCGATTTAGTGGACAGGAAACATATGTACGATTGAAATCAATTCAAAAACTTGGCCTACAATGTATCGATCAGTTCAGTATCGAATGTTTCAGAAAAGTTCAAATTTGAAGTCTTCATATAGTTTTTGCATTAATGTTTCGTTCAGTAACCTTCAAATTTGACATCTTCAAATTACGTCTTCAAGTAAGCTTCAAATTTGACGTCTTCATATATTTTTTATGGATAAAGCGATTGAGTGGACACATAGGTAGAATAGAAATCGATTCGGAAGCTTATGCTACAAAGTATTGATCAGTTCGTATCGATTAGTTCACTAAAGTTCAAATTTGTAGTCTTCATATAGTTTAAATGGAAAACGTTTCGTTCAGTAAACATCAAATTTGACACCTTCATATATTTTGTATGGAAAATCGATTGCGTGGACCTGCGTGGACACATATAGGTACGATTGAAATCGTTTCAGAACGAATCGAATCGAAAGAGTTAGAAATCCAAACTAATCCAAACTGATGAAATTTCAGTTTAAAAAAAAAATGATGAAACATGCCTGACGAATATTTTATAGAGGATATTAAAAATTATATAAATACACAAAATAAAAATTACATTAACACCAGAAAAAGACGAAAACGAAACTTCAAACTGACATATTTAATTGATTACAATATATAACTATTTCTTCAGTGGTTCAGTTTACATAATCAGTCGATTAGCTACTATAAACATGATTCGAAACTGAATTTATCGATACATTGTAACTCAAGCTTAACACCAAAACAGCCAAGTATAAACAATATTTTAAAATTTAACATATAAAATTCAGTGAAATTCATTTAATAAAAATGATTTTACTTTATAAAAAAGAAAATTCTAATTAGAATGAAAATTTATTCCAATAAATCTTTTAATAAGTTTGCAATTGAGAAATAAATATTTATTTTAAATATTTATTTTAAAAATTATTTTTTATATTTATTTATCTTTTCAAAATTTGTATATTTTATTTGGAATTTTTAATGACAGTAGAAAGTTTAGTATTTAATATAAACAAATGCAATATTTATTTAAATCTTTAAATTGACATTTTAAACTATAAATATTTTGATTAAAGAATTTTATTTGAAATAACAAAAATATATACTAAAAAATAATGAATTTTTATGAAAATATAATAATGAAATAATTTTAAAGATTTTGATAATAAATGAATTAATAATTAATAATAATTAATTGACTATTTTTCCGAAATAAATTAAAATAAAATTTGATTTTTTTTAAGCTGATTACAATATAAATATGGTTA
Source organism: Rhamphomyia laevipes (assembly GCA_963920725.1). NCBI lineage: Eukaryota > Metazoa > Arthropoda > Insecta > Diptera > Empididae > Rhamphomyia > Rhamphomyia laevipes. The sequence goes on along the minus strand of OY987255.1, from coordinate 128,638,072 downwards.
GTTGAAGCGAGCCGCAAACAGACTGACCAAGACTCAAAGTAGAGATTTAGCACCGTTTTGCAACAACACATTCTCGTGAGCCCTATTAAAGATCCATTTCGTGGCTTTAAGGAATTGTACGGTTTCCGTAGACCTCGTTTACTAATTCGTTAATGTAGTTTACCAAGAAAGCAATATTACTGCCGAAAATGAATTAGTTCATTGACAATGTTTTTATTTTTCGTTGGGTACCATAGAGGTATAACATAATTATTTGTATTGAGTTCCTAGCCATGAGTGATTTTAATCAACTGTTTTATATATTATTAAAAAAATTGTAAAAACTCGTATATTATTTGGCGGTCAAAATTGAAAAATTAAAATTAAACCTTAAAATATTCATATTTCAATGAAATTTAGCTGTCAAATTTCTGCGTTGATAATGAATGGCCGAAATACATGTTCTTTTTTTATGTGTGTTGAGGCATGCTTTGCTGCAAATATTTATTTAGAATAAATGGGTTTTCTATGTAACTCATTACATTGCTGCAACGCACTATGCGTTGCGCCGAAGCAATATATCTCTATTTCTAAATTTTGCTGCACTCTTTAATGGTGGAGATAGTCTCAACATACGCGCTACAGTGCAACATTCACAACGGCGTAACAGATAATCTCAAAGTTAAGTTATTTTAATCAGCTGTTTTATATTATTGAAAAAATTTAATAATTATTTTTATCATCAAATGACGACATTATACTTTAAAACTTATTATTAAAATTATTAAAATTTATAATTAAATAATTACTTATTATTAAAATTTTTAGCACATCAATTTTTGAAATTATTTGATAAAGAAATTAGTTGTCAAATTCCTGCGTTGACAACTTTACGCGCGTTGAAAGTTCAATTTTTCGAACTTCTGCGTTTGCGTTGTGAATGTTTGCGTTGAGATTAACAAGTCCCATACATTTTATATAGGTTGAATATTTTTCTGGCAGTGCGCTGTGGCGCGTTGTCGTTGCGTATGTTGAGACTATCTCTGGGGTAAAGCATGCCTCAAAGCACAAAAAAAAAACGCACATGCATTTCAAGCATAAGCGTTCAAATTTCATAGTGCGTTGTAGCGCATTGCTTGCTGTTGCGTAAGTTTCAAATAACTGGGGATATGTAATTGAGTCAACAATTTCATATTTCATTAATCATACAAAGTAAAAAGTTATTTAATAACTATAAGTTAATATTTTATATTGCCGATTTAAAATTCTTAAATTATGGTATATTTTATTATATAAATTAAAATTATAGATAAAAAATAAATTATTATATAAATATACATCAAATATCGATCAATAAATCAATTAATTATTTATAAATACAATTTTAGAAACCTATAATTTAAATATTTAATTACAATGTGAATTATTCCAACTGATGTGAATATTAAATACTTTTTTAGTTATATTTTTAGTCTTCAATTAAGTTAATTACTACACAATTGACATTAAACTATAATTTTATAAAATATAACTAAGATATAAAATTAAAAATATTCTTTTTCTTTTTAAATAATTCAATAATTATTACCTTCAACAGGTCACTTTGTTTGGACATATCAATTGGTGCCCTTATAGTGGTTATCGTACCACAACAAGCCATTTTTTAATTTTTTTTATATAATTTTGTTTTTCACTTTTAATATTGTATTATTTTTATTTATATTTAAATTTTATTTATTTCTTAATTACTTTAAAATGTTTTTTTAAATTTTTTGTCACGAAAATTCTTTACACAACATTTTTTTTTTCTATTTTTATTGTATAATTTTAATTTACCATTAAATTTTAAATTTTCTACTTAAGATTGTTAAAAATTATTTCACATTATTTTTTGTTTAATTCTAGAAAATTAATATCAGGTCGAATGAATAAAAATTTAGCAAATGCTTTTACTATAATTTAATCCTGTTTTAAGAACAAATTATTATACAAATTTAAGATCTTCCAAATATTATAAACCCTTCTGAATTAGTCAGAAAAAAAGACATTTAATGGAGTAGATTGGTGTCAAAAATGTTATAAATCGGTTTACTTTAGAATGATTGTTCAGTGAATGCCTCTGGAAAAGCGTTTTATGTATTTATCAATAATGATGAGGTACTTGCGCACAAAACAAAACCGAATTTCCGAGAATCAGTTGTGTTATGTTTTATAGATTTTATGGAATCGAATGCAGAAAAATTAGCTGAATTGATTTTTAGCTGGACAGGCTAACATATATACGTCGCAAAATCTGAAGGAAAGTTTATTTTCCAATTTTGAGCACTTGATTTTTTACAAACAGTATTTAGCAATTACCAAATCATATCACGAGCATAAAACTTAATTTGCACTGCCTCCGAAAACCAAAGTTCGATAAATTCTGAGACACTATAAGTATTTTTTTTTACAATTCGTGTAATTCAAATAGAAAAAAATATTTTATAAAAAAAATTTTATAGAGGCCATTTCTGTGATGAAAAAGATAAAATTGAATCAAGTTTTCAGCGTATGCCGCGATTTCGTCGTGTCGGAGAAATGTTTAGAATCTACCTACAGTCACGAATTTCGAAGTATAAAAAACCAGCATTTTAAATGAAATGATTCTAAGTCCTAAGTGTTAAGTTTAAATGACCAGCATTAGATTACGACAGAAAATGCTACTGTATCGAAAAACATCTAATACTTCTAATTAGTTAGCGAAGAGTACATAAAAAATTGAAGCTATTTGATCTGGCATTATGGCAAGTGTTACCCATTGCCAAAACTATTTCATATTTGAGTTTGAAATTGAAAATTATTAAAATTTAAAATTAGAAAAATGGATTAAAAAACTATTATTTTTTATATGTTTTATAACAGAAATTAAAAATGTTGCTATGAAGTGAAATTGTTAAATTTCCTAGCAAAAAAATCTAAATAAACAGAATTTGATTAATCCCAAAATTTTAAAAATATGTTTTTTATTATCTTTCTTTTACTTTTCTAGTAAATTCTTTTATTTATACTTGATTTTTTTTTCATATTCACTGATTCACTAATTATTTGTTTTAATAAATCAAATGAGATTTAACTTCATATAAATATTTTTCAACACATCTCATAATAATAAAACCCACAAGAAAAATTATTATAATTATTTTTAGATTTTCATTTTTTATTTTTATTATTAAAACTAAAAATATTTAAATTTTCCTAAAGCAAGTTTAATTTGTCATGTGTTCTTCCTCATGAAAACCGCTCCGCCGAAAAAACATAAATTAACAAAAAAAAAAAAAAAAATGTTCAACTAAAAAATAGATTTTATGATAATTTAGTGCTATAGTCATAATACTCAATGTCATGGTGTCAAAAAAAACTTTTAGCCATCTCAATGAAATTATACATATAAATTTGATAAATGAACATTTTACATAAAGTAAAATTATTCAATGTCAAGATTATTAAAATCCAATTTATTTAAATAGAGTTTTGGGTCAGTCAGCCGATCTGTAAAAACTTTTGAATCGAGATGTTTCAGCCAGAACATGAATTTTTAACATTAATTCTACATAGAACCAAAAAATTGTAGCCTCTTCTTAACGTAAACAAAACAATATTAAAAAAATACTTTGAGCATTCTAAATACACCTGTTTTTATTGTGTTCAAAAGACTGAAGGATATTTTCTGAGATGCTTTAGTATTGTTTGAACTTCAAAAACATTGAATTTTAAATAATATTTATTTATAGTCTGTTGCTATTTTATGATTCATAATTTGGGCTATTCCACTCCACACATTTGGTGAATATAAAATATAGATGAAAAGAAAGCCGGTGTCTGTTACCCAGGATTGTTGAAGCTAACATAGTTGATACCTTAGCTTATAACAATGGTAAACCGTAAACTATAATAATCAATACTATTGTTCTTTCTGCAAAGTAACATGCTGCCTGTTTGGAACTGAACACTACTGTGCAGCCACAAGAAGCCATTTATTGGAAAAGATTAGAGAATTGGAAAATCAATTTGAAATCTATGATTCTCAGAGAATCCGGAAGAAAAACTGGTTTATTAATGATTTTCTCGAGATATAGAGCTAGATCTTCACTAAGAAACCATTGCTTCGTCCATTACCTGTGTAGCCACTATTCGTTAAGAAATTAGCTAATCAGACAATTTTGCGAAGCATATTCTTTCCTACTGTTAAGCTATTGTCCGGAAAAGATACCTGAATTCTGAGGAGGTTATCGACACAATTCTAAGCTTCTAGAGAGACTTCTGACAGAACCAGGCATAATTATCAGAACCGGGCATAATTAGTGTGCATATTAGATACATATATATCACGGTTCAGTTAGAGAGTTAGGGGATCATGTAAATATGGAATATTCGCTAGATAAGTGTTAATTTAAGATTAAGTGTATTTCCCATAATTTATTTTTATAGAGTAACTCAAATCCGACATCCAGAAACAAGTTATGTCATAAAAATTTGTTAAAATTTCTGAGAAAGATTATTTTGAGGTACAAATTAATATATTAAATTTAATGAATTTATGTATTATGTCAAATAAAAATGAAAGTACACATAGTTTGTGTCTAAATATTCTGACAGGAGGCGCGTGCATAAATTTTAAAAAAACGCAATCCCCTCAGCACCTTCTCAAATGTAGTTATCCATAAAAGTGGTATCGCTATGGACCCACTCACTATAACCTAATCTAACCTTTACCAGATCAAAAAATTTAAGATTTTATGTGTTCAAAGAAATTTGCGACGAGATTGATTTTTTTTTGTGTTTGTATTTGTGCGGTTTGACAGTTGAATTTAAAGTTGAAGAAGAATAAAATATTTCAGCTAAGGCACATTCCAAAATTTTATTCAGTTAATTTATAATTTAATATTAAATACTTTTCTGGACAAACATTATTTTCAAAATAAATTCAATTTTTTTTTAACTATACCAGCTAACAATTGAAACTTCAAAATTACCAAAAAGTATATTGGTATTGGTAAATGGAACGGTAAATCTTGCTAAAAATCGAGATTTTTTAAAAGTGATCTAGATAAAAAAAAATTTAATTTTTTAGAAAAAAGATAGATTTTTTTGGTCAAAGAAATTCAACATAAGTTTAAGAATATAAAAATACTGGCAAAAAAACAATGGAAAATAAGGTCAACATTTTATGACTTTATTTATTTCTTATGATTTTGAATTAAAATATTATTAATTATTAAAATATCCTCAATAATATATTTATTATTAATAATTTCCTTGACCCCAAAAAAACAAACAAACAAAATTTATTTAATAAATTTAGCATTTAATGCAGGATTTTTATGCATTTTAAAATATTATATTTTAAATTTATCGCAAATTAAAATTATGAAAAAAATGGTAATTAATTATAAATTATAGAAATGTTTTTAATTAATTTGTTAATGAACAGAATAAAATTATGTTTCATTATTTTTGGTTTTTTTTTTATTATTATATTTATATTTATTTAATATTTTTAATTTTTTGAAATAAACACACACAACGGAAAATAAATTCCTTGAAAATAGACGAATTTGGGAAAACCTTGTGACTTTGCCAAAATCTATTTATTTTTTTTCATATTATTTTATTATGATAATTTTTATGGTGGTGCTTCACCGTCACAAATGTGATTGGTAACCAAAAAAAAAAAAACATTTAATCAGAAAATTTTCACCAAATTTTCATAAAATTTTCACAAAATTTGTTAAAATCTATCTTTCAACAACATTAAAAAAAAAACCACTAAAAATTCCATCAATTAACTAAAAATATTTAAAAACTTCCGACAAACCGTTTATAATATCTAAAAAAAATTTACATAACATCAAATTTATTTAAATTATTTTTAAAATAAACTTTTTAATTTAAGATAAAAATAATATTTTACTAATTTGAAAATCGCGTACCACACCGACAAGGATACGATTAACAAAAACAGCGACTAACGACTGCCAGCAAATGAAAAACAAATTTTTGTCTTTGGCGGATCAGTACAAATTTCGATATCATAACGAATTTATTTTCGTGAAAAATTTTCTCAGATTTTCTTATTTTACAAAAAAAAAAAAAAAAATTGCGAATCAGCGAAATATTTATAAGATAAATTTTTTCAATTTTTGAGAGACAAATTTTTAATTGTATAAATTTTGAATATAAATTTTTATTTGAGTAAAAATTAATGACTTATTGAAATAGGAATTAAAATTTAAAAGAAATCTGTTAACCTAGAATTACCCCAAAATTCGGAGTTTGTTAAAACAGCATTTTGTTAAGAAAAATTCAAGAAAATGTTCAAAATTTCAGATCTCTAATGCGGTGCCGTGAAATTAAACCTTACGCTATAACGACATATGGCATTGTATCACTTTCGGATTGGTTGATGATCAGTACTCATAATTTGTGACGTTATTTCGCATTCAAAAAATTAGAAATGACTTTTTAATGCAAAAAAAGTAACAGAAATAACAAAATTATATCTGATAATTGTAATTTGGTAAATGAATGTAGTGATGAGGAAGATAGAGGGTCTCACGAAACTTATCTGATGATTCTTCGAAAATTTGCAGCTAATTCTACTTCAGCCATGCAATAATTTTAAGTTATTATAATTTTTTTTGGACAAATAACGAATAAACATTATAGAAAAATTAATTTTGAAGTTTACTATTCTCATAATGAAAGTTGCTATTCCATTTTGAAGGTTACTGTTCTCATAATGAAAGTTGCTATTCCATTTTGAAGTTTGCTATTCTCATAATGAAAGTTGCTATTCCATTTTGAAGGTTACTGTTCTCATAATGAAAGTTGCTATTCCATTTTGAAGTTTGCTATTCTCATTTTGAAAGTTGCTATTCCATTTTGAAGTTTACTATTCTCATTTTGAAAGTGAAAAGGTATAGACTAGAAACTAGATGAAACAAAGCTTGTGCCAAATTTAAGTAATTTTCATTTTTGAAAATAATTTTCCATCGCAACACTTTAATGGTTAATCCTGTAACTCCTCGTAAAATCTTTTTTTATATAAGGACAATTGTAACACAACTTGTTGGAAAATGGCATAAAGTTTTTTTTTTTTTTAAATTATTATTTATGTAAAATTTACATTTTATTTTATGAATTGGATTTTAATAGTTTTTATTTAAAATAAAAATTTCATTTTGTATACTTCTTAAATTGTATACTTCAGACTCTGTCTTAGCAGTGACAGTTGACATGATGACATGATTAAATACGCAGACAGGGAGCAGCATATTTTCAATTTACTGGCAATATTAGGGACATGTATGAAAGTTTACAGGGCAGATTATCACACAGAATACATCAATGTTTTTCCAAAATAAAAATAAAAAATAGATTTTTTATATGCACCAATGAAAATCACTCATCAATGAAATAGTTTGGACATAAAATATGCACAACTACACTATTTTTAGAAATTTTCCTGATATACTATGATAAATATATTTTTGTGCCTGAAAGTATGCTAAATATAATTTGTGACTAAACATTTATGCAAGAATTTATATTGTTCTTGTAACTTGTTGTATTTTCTGTCTGAATGATATCATTTATTATCCAGAAGTAGAAAGGCTAGAAACTTAAGTAGGAGTCACAATGATTTCGATCCGTTACAGCACGTACGAATCGATTATTTCAAATTTTGATAATCCTTTACAATATTAGAAAGCATGTCGGATTGAAATCATAGTGAACATGTCGAAACCAATTCGTTGGAAAAGAAATAAAATTGTTTTATCTTTGCCGGTTTAGACGAATGTAAAAAATTAAATGTCATTTAAAATTACTGCCATAACCTTAAAAATTGAAGAATTTCTTATGTTCTAATGGATTTTTTTTTTTTTTTTGAAATTATGTTGCACAGGCATTCGTAAACAGTTCTTGACATTCAAAAAAAATTATTCTAAAAATTGACATTTTATTTATGAATTGGATTTTAATAGATTAAGTGTGGATATTTTTGTATGTTAATTGATGCAAATATTATTTTACTTTAAATTATCAATTAATTATAATTTATTTTAATGTAAAATTGCATTTTGTACATCCGTACATCTTAAATTAGATTTACTGTTCTCTATATTCGCAGTGATAGTTGTATTATTTTGACATGATTAAATAAGCTGGCAAAGTGCAGAATATTCTTTATTTATTGGGAATGTGGGAATATTGGGGAAATATTTGCAGGGTAGATTATGTATCCAAAATAATCAATGATGGACAAGAGAAATAAATATACATCGTTAAATCTGAAATAAATACCAAATTCCACAATAACGTTATTTCTAGAAATGTCCCTGAAAGTATGCAATATATAATTTGTGACTAAACTAATGTTGTTCTTTCAAATATTGTTGTATTTTCTGTCATTTATTCTCCAGAAGTAGAAAGACTAGAAACTTAAGCGGGTCACAATAATTTCGATCCGTTACGGCACGTTTGAATCAAAAATTTAAATTTCTTACACCCATTTAATATGCCGGATTGAAAATCACAGTGAATATGTCGAAACGAATAAAATTGTTTTATGTATGCCGGATTGGTCGAATGTAAAAAGTTCGAATGTCATATAACCTTAAAAATGGATAAATTTCTTATGATTTTTTTTCTCAATCATCTTGCACAAGCCTTCGTAAGACATTCGGATGACATTTAAAAAATATGTTACATTCAACTCCTTATTTTTACATGTATAAAAATATTTCGAATCATTTACATTATTATTATTTTTTAATTTCAAATTTTTTGAAATAAATTATGTGGAATTGTCAAATAAATTATCAAATGATGGAACAGTCGTCAATAACATTATGACTAGAATTTCTTTTCGCAACGAACGAACGAACGAATAGCAAAGATTTCAACGATTCCTACTTCGTAAGCTTAAAGTGTCTACTTGTTCCACTCAAAATTTTTGTTACCGAATCCTTGGTATTTTATAATGTACAGAGATTCTGAATCCTTCGTACTTTGTATGTTTTCCATTATAAAAGTAATGTAATCTGACAAAATTTATTAAATGACTTTCTGTCAAGTTATATTATTTTGCAAGACTATAATTTGTTGGTAATTTACAATTATTTAGTGGTTAATTTATTATTTCACTGATAATATAATTAAATTTCTAATTATATCTAACAAAAGTCATTAAACCATTAAACTTGGCAGTCAAATTGATATATTGCATTAAACTAAAGCCATTATTAATGCCATTTGCCATCTCATTATTATAAATCAATTATAATATACTAAAAAACAATAATTTAAATTAATAATAAAAATGGCATAATTAATAATTACTTCGAATTTATTTTGCAATAAATATATTTAATAATTTTTATGTTCGAGATTTTTTTTTTTACAGAATTTCCAACCTTTTCTATTAAGAACCACAAATTTTAATTATTACTAATAAAAAATCTACAACCAATTTTATGTTTGGCATCAATTTTAAAAATGTTCTAATAAAATATTCTAAAAATAAAATAGCACCAATTTTAAAAATAATACCATCAACAATAATAAAAATATCTTATTATAAAATTAATGATTTCTTTATGTTGTCGACTCAAGTATTTTAACGAAAGTATTTTTATAGAAAGATTGATTTTCTTATAATATTAACTTTGTATAAATAATGACGAATATTTTTTGTCGTCATCACATGATACCAATAAATTTTAAGAAGAAAATGAAGAAGATAAATTGAAAATAAATAATTGCGAAATTATTTAATTTTTTTTGTTTTTTTTTTTATATTTTCGAATTAATCACATGAGCTCATCATTAGTTTAAAAACATCACATTTTAAGTTTATTTTTATAACTAATTTAAAATAATTTATATAGATGAACTGTAAGGGGTGAAAAATGGTATTTTTTTTATTTTATATAAATTTTATAATTATAAATATAATTTTTTTTTAAATAAACGTTTTTACTTACTTCTAATATTGGTGATTGATTGTCAAGAGGCACTAATGGTTTTTCTGGTATTGGCCTAGATGCATAATAATATGCAGTAGCTGCAGCTATTCCAGTTATTGCTAAGGCACCAGCTGTTCCGCCAAAATATTGTAAATAACCGTCAACATCGTCAACTACAAAAAAAAATATATAAATATATATAAAAATTTATTACAATTTACATTTATTTAATTAAAGAAATTTTTATAGTGTAAAAAATTGCAAGTAAAATTTTAAATTAATTAAAAACAAAAATTGTATAATAATAAATTTTATTAATTGCATATATTTGAAATTAATCAAAATAAGAGAAAAATATTCAAAATAAATAATTTAAAAATAGTCCAAACAAAATATCATAAAAAAGAACATCACCTAAAAGTATGCAATGTAATAAATAATTATAGTTTTTGATTATATATTTATTATGTATAGAAAAGAAGAGGAACATTTAAAAAGGCAATTCGACACTATGACTTCACTCTAATTAATCATGTAGTGATAAAATTTGAAATTATTATAAATGAAATTCAACTTTTTATTGTGGAAATACAATGTTCAAAACTTTTTTAGTAGTTTCATTAAACAAATTACAGCATCTTCAATTGAAAAAACTATCAGTTTATAAGCATTTTTGGTGCAGCTCTCTTTGTTCATTATAGCATTTTCTGAGTTTTGTAGCACTCTAATTTCATAACGTTCCATTAAGCATCGTCAAGTTTAAGTAGACATTTTAAAAAATTCTATAATTACTTTAAATATAAATTTAAATTTTATTAATTTGATTAAAACTTGTTAAATAATATTCGATTGCGAAACCGTATTTAAGTCTTGGGCTGTATTGTATCGATCAGTTCAGTATCAATTCGTTCAGTAAAACTCAAATTTGATATCTTCATAATACAAATTTATATCTTTTGACATCTTCATCTGGACAATTAATTGAGTGGACACGTAAGTACGATTGCTATTGACGACTTCATATATTTTATCTGAAAAATTGATTGAGTAGACACTATAGGTGCGATCAGGTTCGATTGAAATCGAAGTTAGAACGAAACAAATCGAAAGAGTTTGGAACCATTGAACTTTTACGAATCCAAATTGAAGCAAGTGTCAAGAAAAAAGGAAATTTTACAGCTTAAAAAAAGTGCGTTTAATCGATTGCTATCGATAACTATTAACCAGTAGATTGGCTACTATAGGAATCGATTCAAAAATAAACTGTTCGATACATTGTGTAGCCTAATCTTAAAGTAGATAGAAAAACTTTATAATTTTCCTTATTAATTGAATTTAAAATTTCCGATTCAAGAAATAAGAAGACGTGCTCCAAATTGAATATATTGTGTTGCAGTTAAAGGAACTAAAGAAACCCTTTTAAAAATGCGTCTTTTTAGCCTCTAGCCAATCAATCCTTTATTGGTTCCAATAATATATTTGTTATTTTTATATAAATTTTAATAGGATTATCAAAAAAAACAATTATAAAAGCAAATTAAAATTGAAAAATTAGTAATTGTAAAAGAAAATTTATCTCCTGAATATTGCCTGAATTTTCCAATAACAAAACAAAAATGAAATAAGAATTTAACATGCACTGCGATAAAAATAATATTGAAAATAATTTGTAATTATCTACTTACATAAATGAGTGATATTCGTCATCATAAAGTGCTTTAGATTAAACCACCAGGCTTTTTCAATTGACATGGGCTGCATTAGGGACTGATTTTCTTTTAATATTTTTATATATATAGAATTTTTGTTTAAAGAAATTTGTAATTATTCAATTTTATTCAAAAATTCTTTGAATTTTATCTTTCGGTTAAAAAATATTTTCTATACAAATTATCCTGATTTTGTTTATTCTCTCGATATTATTATGAATAAAAATTCATCGTTTTTTTTTTTTTTTTGGATATTCGATCCAAAAATTATATTTAAATAATAAACAAAATCTTTATAATAAAATTTCCACCTGGCCAAGTTCTTGTAGATATAAATTTTTTTAATATTTTATATTGTGAATTTGAACTTTTACACGTCAACTGAAATTTAAAACATCACTAAATCAATAATTTTCAAAAAAATTTCTATTGAATTTTAAAAATATAAATATTTTTTTTATTTTTGATTATAATTAAATGATTACTTGAAAATATATAAAATTTAAATAATTATTATGATATAATTATAAATAAATTAAAATTAAGGCACCGCCATTATTAAAAAAACTGAAATAATAACTATAAAAAAAAGACTCTCAGCTCCAAACCGATCTAACAAATGTTATGAAAACTATGAAAATTTTTGATTGAAATTGTATTTTTTTAATTATTTTATTTTTGTTTTTTTAAGGGTCAAACCACGAACATTAAAAAGATTTTATTTAAAACATTTTTTTTTTTTAATACATAATAATTATAATAAAAATCATTCTGGCAAAAAATAATAATTATAATACAATATAAATTAGGTAAACAGTGTTAAATAGAGTAAGAAATGTCAAATTTAATGACATAATATTATTATTTCAATGTTTACTGAGTGATATTTTTTTTTTTTTTTTTTGAAAATTTGAAAATATACATGAAAACAAATGTATTTAGAAGTATGTATTTATGTTTAATCAGTAACCGTATAACATGGCAAATACGGTTTCAATTATTGAAACCATGTTGTACCGAAATAGTTCCGTGTTAGACGGTTTGATAAACAGTTTCGTTCAGATAATATATGTAAAGCAAAAATTGTTTAGAGGTACAGGTAAACACCGTACAACAAAACATCAAATACGGTTTCACTTTGTTAGAGTGACGTAATTTAATTATCGAACTGGTTAGATAATTGAGGTAATTACCATACAGCAGCACATCACGTGCAGCTACAGCACTGTTTCAATATAGCAGGTTTCGAAAATTTGAAACAAAGCACATGGTGACAATTGAAATTTGGGAAATTCACGCCATTGTTTGATATTTTTCAGTATTTTATTAGATTTTCAAATGCAGATCGTGGACCGAGGGCTTTTAAAATACTCATATTGTTGCTAGAGAATAATCATATGTTAAAACTTTCACTATTTTTTCCTTTTTACAATATATTTTTTTAGGTATACTATATGTATTATTGAACCGAATGATCCACGTTCGTTACAAATGGAAATGACCCACGTTCCTTTGCAAACGATCAACGTTTAAAATATTCTGAATTATAATTGTATAGCAAATATTTTTTTAATGAAACAGTAGGCTGGGAAATAATAATTATTTTGATATTTATTTTGACAGATTTGATGTTTTGAAATAATCTTTAAAAGAAAAGTTGAAATGGAATTACATAACTTTATCGAAGAGAGATAAAAATCGGACGAACAAAATTGAAAAATAAGAGAAACCCATTTATTCATATAAAATTTGTGCGTAACGATGAATGTAGCATTACCATAATACGTCATAATGTGAATTTAATCAACCTTAAATAACTCATATCTAGCGACAGGTTCACGATTGTAAGTGGTATCAAATTACACGACATTTTTGAGGAACCTAAATTCCGTCCTAAACGTAAATTACATGTATATATATATATATATATATTTCATTAGCTTTTTCCAAACACGTATGACCTACAGCTGCACAGTATTCTATAGGCATATGTTGCGACAAGATTTATTTTGTTTTTGATATAGGTGCCGGCTAAGCTCAAAGAAAAGCCCTAAAGTCTAAGTGAGAAAGAGTATGCGTTATAATTTTAATTGGACTTTAAGTTAAACAAGTTTATACTTATTCAGAAATTTTGATAAATTCACACTAAACCACCCTGGATCACAAACTACAGCAAAACATCAACATGTATACGATATGTCATTCAAATAGGATACGTATTACTATGCTGCGTACAGACACATACATATACTTCAAACCGAAATAATTGAAATATAATGAAACTGGTAGTCGATTTCATCCTTTTTTTTAAATTTATAGTTTATTTTTTATAGTTACATTAGGTGATGCTTTTTTAAAAGATAGTTCTGAAGGTTCAGGCAGGAATTCTTTACCATAAAAAAGGTCTCAAATTTTGCATACGTTCGTGAAATGACAGATTTCTGAAATATTTTTACAAAGCTCTGTTTTTATTAAACTGTGTTAATTATTACCCACATGTTATAAATATCAGGCATATAGTCATTTTAACATTCGGCAATGAACTCAATATATTTGCATAATTTTTCATAAAAATAATTGGACTTTAATAAGACAGTAATAATTATATTTAAATTGGAGCCAAAGTATAAATGTTGTGTAATATTTTTTTGAAGCCCTTCCCTTGTATTTACTGATTCCGATTCCTTATCCGGCTTATTAAACTTGCATACTTGTAACAAATATATCATAATATATGAAATTTTGGCTTCTAAATATTCATTTATATGGAAAACGCTTATATGTTTTCATTAGTTATTAATTTTATTTTTTACATATTAAATACCACGGTCTGCCAATTTCAATGCTACAAGATTTTCTTTAAAATACAAAATTTAAGTATAGAGCAAAAATGTAATATATAAAATTTATTATAAAAATTAAAAGAAATAAAAGTTAAATAATAGGATTTTTTATAAGGTTAATTTTAATAGGTCGCATCTCTCTGTAATTAAAGTTTTACATGTGCCGACTGGAATATTCTTAAGTTTTAAATTAACATTTTATGAAAGAAACTTTACAAAAATTATAAACTATATCTGAAAGATTGAACTATAAAATTTACAAAATTTTGTATAAAACTATTAATTAATAATATATATCAATTAACTAAGACCCTAGGCCCAAACCCATGTAAACTAAAGTCAAAAATTTTGTTATGAAAATTCATAGCTATTTTTCATTCGCGAAATATTTCAATTATTGAAAATGGTCTCTATTTCAAAAGTTATATAAATTCATTTACTAATACTTTACTTCCGTAATTCAATATTATATCAAAGGAAATTGAAAGTTCAAATGTAAAACTATTTGAAAAATTAATTAATTATTTGAAAAATTAATA
Source organism: Rhamphomyia laevipes (assembly GCA_963920725.1). NCBI lineage: Eukaryota > Metazoa > Arthropoda > Insecta > Diptera > Empididae > Rhamphomyia > Rhamphomyia laevipes. The sequence continues at coordinate 128,622,995 of OY987255.1, read as the reverse complement.
TATAATATTAATTAATTGCTCAATAAATTACATTTATAAAAAAATCTATATAATTATTTTTCGAATATTCGAAATTATTTTATTAATAGAAATTTTGCTCACGTGAATTTTATGAAATCTAAAAATAAAATTTTCCTATTTTTCTGTTTTTCACATTTTCTATCTCTAAAAATATTTTCCTTATTATGCTATACTTCACTTTTTATGTTGACATTATATTTAAAAAATATAAAAATAATAAGTAGATATATAAACTATAAAAAGGACAAAAGCTCAAGGATATTTTGATATAAGGCCGTACCATATATGTAAATAAAAACAATGATTTTTATGTAGAGGTTTACAGATTCTAGATAATGGATATACATAAAAGAGCTGCTAATCTAGGGTTTGTCCAAAACTTGGAATTGGTTAAAAAACAATTGTAAAAAAATATTCGGTATGTTTGATATGATGAACATTACTACATTTGCAGACCTCTAGAACTGAGTTATGTGGCAAAATAATTTATTTTGTGTTTAGCAATTTCCAAATTTGTAAATTTAAAGTAAAATTAATTCGTATCACAAATTTAATTCGTATATAGTTATTCCTCGTAAAATTAAACAATATTTTCGACTCTCTGGCGTCTAGTACACTAGGTTATTATGTAGGTAAAATATTTTTTTATCGATTTATTTCTTTGGCTTTGTTTTATATCCGCATCGTATGACATAAATATTATTTTAGTTTTATACATGGAAAAAATTAAATTACTTAGATTACGTATTTGACTTTTGGTATATGGTAACTCAATGATGTTGTTTTCATTTACAACATATTTTATTTATTCAATAATGAAATTATATTTAGTAAATATTTTCAATTTAATTCAAGATTTTTAAAAATAGATAAAAACATATTTTATTAACAATAATTCTGTATATGAAATACAATACGATTTTCTTTTTTAATAACAATACTTTTCTATAACCTCGAATTTATTACCAATTAAATTATTAATAACCAATTGGCATTGGCAATAATGTTGTATATAGTTCCAATTATTTTGAAAAAATCTTAACCTAGTTTCAAATAAATGAGATTAATATATTATTTTTAGGCCATTTTGTAACTAATCCAAATAAATGGTTCACTTTGTTTTACGTCTGTCCGTATTTCATTCTAGCGATCTAGCAGGGCAAGAAATTTCAAACCAATATTTCCAAATCTGTAGTTGATCCTTTACTAAATTTTGATTTAACGAGCTTTATAACATTTCAATTTGTAGCATAAAATTACTTGAAAGAATTACAAGTGAGAAAATTAAAGATTGACCTGTAACATTTATATCACATTTTTTATTTTATAATTACACAAAGAGTCCCATAAAAATATTAAACCATTCCATAATAAATGGTAAAAAATTAACTCTAATCTATCCCAGAACTTTAGCCAGACAAAATTACTGTTGTTTATAAACTAATTTTCTAGATTCCCGAACTGCCAAAAATTGTCATGGAAAATTTGTGTCATTATTTTGTCAAAAAATTGTGGTTATGTTATGAGAATTACGCCGACATATTGAATTGACAACAACTGTTTGTTATAATTGTTTGTCAATATTTTGTCATAGAATTGTGGTCAAAATTGACCTTTGTTGTTAACAAAATATTGACAAAACATTTACAAAATTGTTGACATTTATTGTTGACAAAATCTTGACAAAAATGTCGCTTGAGTTGTAACAAATGAGGTAAACCATATTGACATATTTTTCAACAAATTGGTCACAATTTTTTGACGAGAAAATTCAACAGGGATAAGTCAACCAGTTTTTTGATTTTCCTGCCAGTAAATTCTTATTTTGAAATATACGAATTTAACATGTAAAGTTCCGGATCAAATTCAATTTTCTCATATACTAATTCAGAACACCATTTTATGTTTAAGGTTGAACAAACTATATATGTAAAAGTATCCTTAATCCTTTCCTTATAGTTAATGAAACTATAACTGCACACACAATGTCTCAATGTCAGTATTGAAGAAAATCGTATTTTTGAATTTGTGAAAATAGAAAAGTATGAATAATTTTAATTAAGTATACTGTAACCACAAAATTTATCAGGATCAGTTTACTTAAATTTACCTTAAATGTTTACTTTTTACAGGTAGAAGATAAATGAATTTAAAATATAGAAATCAAACTACGTTAACAGAATTACCTAGAAATACATGAATTTATAATGAGATTAGGGGATGAAGGATATTAATTTCATCTTAAGATAAAAAATAAACTGTTTGTACAATCTTAAAATCAATCGATAATTTAATTAAAAGAAGATCAAACAAATTATCAAAAGTATAGTACCATAAATAAACAAAAAAATTGTACTGATTATAAACTGTTTATTTATTTTATTTTTTTAAATGTACCAAAGTTGAGAGTTTAAAAATCATTTCAATTCGATTATCATAAAAGCATTTATAGCGACAAACAAAGATAACTAAATTTCAACTTTAATATCAATTTCACCTTCATCCAAATCCATTTAAACTTTAATCAAATTTTTGTAAACATTTTTAAAATTAAACGAAGAAAAACACAATTTTTATTGAAATTGAAATTTATAAAAAGCAAAAAAATTATGGTAACAAAACGGACTTTTTAACAACATAAAATTTAACTTATAAATTGATAAGAAAAATAATAATAAATAAATAAATAAATATATAAAAAAATATTGTAAATAAGGCCATTGTTTTCAAAATTGCGATTCATCTTTTGGCTGGATCAAAATTCATATTTTTATTTTTATTTATCACAATGTTTTAATACGCAAACTATCGTTTTGGTTATTTGATCAACTATTAGTAAAATATTCCATTTGTTTATATATATAAGTTTTGATTAATAGATTTATTAACTGACAAAAATAAATGAAGGGTCAATACTCTAACACTAACTGAATGAAAATAGATGGCAGCAGTGCCTAAGAATATTGTATAAAAAATATAAATTATACTAATAGGATTCAGTAATTAAACTAAACTAACTAAAATTTTAGGCTGTGGTCAATAATATAAGTGCTTTCACCTCATTATATAGACTTTTTAATATGCCAGTGGCGTGCGGTGACTTTTTTTAACTGGGTGTGCTAAACTTTTTTTTAATAATAAAATAAAATCAATGGTTTTAGAGGTTAATAACAGTGAAATACTACTCTCTGAGCCTCTGACAAAGTATAAGTATATATATACAGTAAGGAAATACAGAACAAAATATTTTTTAGACAAAGACGAAAATAACATTTAACATTTTTTATCTAACTGAGTGAATAACGAAACATTTTCATTAAATATTGTTTAGCCTTTTTTAATAATATTTTGCATTTATTAATCAACTATTTTTTAATTAATTATTATTACTATATATTCTGTTTTCCTTTCACATACATACATATATCAATCGGTTGTACAACTTTTCATCAGATTTGTCAAAATGAATGTTGAATTATAGCCAATAGTTAGATTTTTCATTGGATATATCACATACAACTGTCAATTTTTACACATTTGAATGAAAATTTGTGCAACAAATTGATATTATAGGAAAGCGCTTTTACAGTTCATATGCTTTTGATTTTGAAGCATTAAAACTAATTCATCTTGTTGAGTTTAAATATTATTAAATAAATAGTTTCGAAAGAATTTTTCCCAACCCTGATATATTCTAATCAATTGAGATATAGATAAACAAATAGCCTTTTTAAAATCTTTTATGTATTGTACGCACATTAACATGTAATTTTAGGATATGAATTCGATTTTGTTCTACAGCTTCCATAAACTGTGAGTTCTCTTAGATCTGTAAGATATTTAATATAATCCACGATAAACAGAATTTATAAGGTAATATATTCCGAGTTTCTATTTTGGTTTTTACTGCGCATGTACGTCATCCGGCGACAACTATTTTGAAATATAACTGAAAGTTAATATAAATATTAAGAAAATTATGTTCGGATTCAAGTTAAAATACTTAGAATAATAAAATTTAGAAAATATTAACAGTTTTAAAATATATATAATATTAATAATTAAAATATATATAATATTAATAATAAAAATTGTGTTAATATTGTGTTAATATAATATAAAGATAAACAAAATTGTGTTTGGAGTCAGGTTAAAATATTTTGAATTATAAAATTTAGAAAACATTAACAGTATTAAAATATTTATAATATTAATAATTAATATAATAATATTAATAAACAAAATTGTGTTCAATTGTTCGATTGTGTTCAGTGGAGTGAGTTTAAAATAAAATACTTGAAATTATAAAATTTAGAAAACAGTAACAGTATTAAAATATATATAATATTAATAATTAAAGTAATAACTAAATTAAATTATGGTGGTTTGTGCTGTGTTTTGTTGTGATAGTCACAACAACAAAAAACTTAAAACATATATAAGTAATTGTGATGTGAAATTTTTTCGTTTTCCAAAAGGCGAAACGATGGCGAAAATTTGGGGAAACAAATGCCAAAGAAAGGATAAAATTAATCTAAAAACATCTTCTATCTGCTCTAAACATTTTAAACCAGAACATTATATACGTAATTTGCGGCATGAGTTGCTTAAATATTCGCCCAAATGTTCTAAAAAATTAAAACCAGATGCATTTCCTACAGAACATCTTCCATCTAGTGCTGTAGTAAAAAATCTTCCATCTACATCTACTAGCCAATGATGTGATAGTATTAATAAAAAAGAACATTAAATCAATGATTAGTGATTTATTAAAAGAACCTGAAGAAGTTTTAATTTAAGAAGTTTTAATTGAAGAAGTTGTTGAACCTTGTTTGGTTTTAAGTAAATCTGACAAAATGACAGACACCGAAGATTTAGAATGATGGTATTTATTTTGCACAACAATAAAATAACTTAAATTAAATATTAACATAATATTCTTACTTAGGTATATTATCAGAGTCAGCTAATGTAGAAGCAGAAAAAGAAAATAATATTAAAATGGATAAGATTTTTGATGACAGAGAAAATAGCTTTAGTCATCTTGAAGAATCGGCAATTACATCAGAATTACTCCAACCTTTGGCTGAAAAACTATCTGCAAACACATCACATCACGTCGACAATTTTCAAGCATTGTTAGATATGGAATACGAAACTTTAGAATATTTAGCTGGTTATATTTTAAAAAGATTTAAATTAAAATATCCAGTACAATTTGCTGGGGTTTGTAGTCCCCACAAAAAATTTATTCAGAAAATTGTTCTGGATATTTTAATTTAAATCTTATTTTCAAAAAATATTTTTCTCGAAAAATTAAAATGTTTAGAAGATATTTTTAATAATTATAATACTGAAAATAAATTAAAAATAGGTCAAAATTATATTAAAAATTAATGGAAGCATCGGAAAATATTGATCTGCATGCAGATATAAAAAAACTGTTTTTTCGATGTAAAATATTTTTTGAAATAAGAATTTTATATTCAGATTTACAAAAATTTTTTTTTAGTAATAACAGAAAATTAAATAAAACCATCAATTAAACTAATCTGTAAATTTATGTTTTTTTATTCTTCAAATATTTAAAAGGTTTTTTTTTGAGATTTTACAAGAAATCTATAATTAAATAATATGATATTTCATATATTTCCTTACAATTATTATTACTATAAATATAAAGTTGTCGCCGGCTGACGTCATAATGTGTGAAAGAGATAAAACATACATGCGCAATATATTACCTTATTAATTCTATATACCTTGAATATAATCCAAGTTTTAACGTTCTAAAATTTTACATATTAATTTTTTATGATCAAAAGGACGACCAACTATAATTCAGAAGGTTTGATGATTCACTAAAAATCTTAAATATTGGTTATATTTAGGCATGTGAAAAAACAATTTATTTTCTAACAAATAATTTTAAACGTTCTGCACTTTACATCGGCACGCCACTGCTAATAGTAACTACATATTTCAATTCTTCAACGTAGAGTTTTTCTTGTGATAAAAAAAAACACTTGATAAAATATTTAAAAGTTACAACATATTTTTTTTTAAAAAAAAAAAATTCCACTTATTTCAATTTGAATAGAATTTCAACAAAACAAACTTTTTATGATGAAAATAAACAAATATTATCTAAATAAGTCAAATTTTCAGATCATTTAGCAATAACATTTTAGCTTTATTTTTAAATTAAAATATTTAAAGAAATTCAATAGATTAATTGTAATTTTTAGATAATAAGTTGTAAATAAACTTATTTTAATTTAATTCTTTCCAGTATTATTACTAAATAAAAATGTTTATTAGAAGTTAAAAGTTAAAACCAGTATATAATTTTAATTACCACATTTAAATTTCATTTTACATATGCGAAAAACCATTTGACGATTTGCTATAGTAAAAAGATGCTAAGAAACAGTGGTGTAGATGAGCCGGAAGGTCATTCGGGGTATAACATCAGTTTTAATTAAAGTAATAATAATTAAGTAATATATATTTTTAAAATTAATTTTAATTAATATTATTTTTACCAGTCACAAATAAATTAAGTATAATATATTTTTTTATCAATTGGATTCAATTTAAATTACACGCAATACCTGAAACTTGTAACTTGTCCAAAAATTTACGAAACAACATCAAAATTATTGTTTTACAGGTAAAAGAAAATAGTTAATATTTAAAAATAGAAAATAAAAAATAAAATTTTAGTTAAATTATTTCATTGTTATTGACACTGGCAAAACCTGATTTTTTTTTTCTCGGTATTTTCACAGTAGGGATGAATTGTAAATCATACCAAAATAAATAATTTAGTTACTTCTCCCTTATACAAACAGAATAATTTTATACTGCTAATTAAAGTGTAGAAAAAGTTATACAAAGTGGCAGAGAATTACACAATTTACACAAAAAAATGAAGGTATTAGTTATTCAATTAATGCTAGAAGTTCACGTGGTTGGTATTAATGTAATGGCTGTTAACAAAAGACAAATTTCCTTTGCAAATGAGACAATTTGTGTATCTTCGCGATGGAATTTGCATACTTAGTCCAACCCTGTAACATTTTCAATTCATATTCACATAATGATCTTATATTTTTAAGGTAACCCCCCAAATTACGAACTTTATCCACCTACTTTAACATCCATATTAGTAAAATATAAAATTCAATAACCTCATAAACTTTATATTGATAATCCATTAACACTACATTAACAAAAATCACCCTGTAAAAATACAAAAAATACAGAATTCTAGCAAAAAAAAAAAAAAATCTGCTCTAAACGTCAAAATACAATTCTCTTTCTTCTGCAGCATACAAAAAAGAAACAAAAAAAACTCTTTTTTTATGCTCTCGCACTAAAAAAAATAATTCTATCTACAAGATACAAAATGTATCTTTAAAATATTTATTATGTTTATTCCATTTACAATCTTTTAAACCTTAAATAAACTAAATTATATAAAAAAAAAATATATATATAGTTACTTTTTTCACTAGTATCCATAATTTTTGTTCTTTTTTAAACGTCAACTTTTTACTATACTTTTCCTTGGTAAATGTTGTTGGTAAATGTCGTAAATGTACACTAAACTGAATAAAAATTAATTAATTTTCCTTTTTTCTTTTATAGATATTACAAATTTCTTTATATTCTTTGTTTAATTTTCATATATAAATAAAAAGAACTTTAAAATTTATGATTTATTTTGTCACAAAAGTATGTAATTATAAATTATATTCTTAGTCGTCAACAATGTAATTGAAAAAAACACGACTAAATCCAAGTCTACATATAATAAATAAATCAATAAATAATATTTATGTATTTTTAAAGTATGTAAGATATAATTATTTATATTAAATTTATTAAATTAATTAAAAAAACAACTTTTTATTTATTTAATTAGCACATTATCTAAGAAAATTTATGTTGAATAAATAAATAATTTATGATAAAAATATAAATAATCACAACTTTAAGAAAAAAGAAGAAAAAAAATTATACTTTATTAACATAAATTATGAAAAGGAAGAATTTTTTTTTTATAAATTTTTATCAATTTTCCTTTTGCTAATGATAATTTTTTTTTATTTTATATGAAATTTCACTTTTTATCACTTTTTCATTAAAATTATAATCTTTTTTATTATAGAATTTTACTATTTTTCTTTTTATTGTGAAAATAAAGTTCTGAATAAATCAATTTATTTTAATTTTCTTTAAATTATCCTTTGTTTTTATTTATATTATGCACTTAATAATTTTCTTTATTTCCATATAGTGGAAATTAATAAATTAAAATTTTAAATAAAGTTAAAAACTGATGAAAAAGAGTTTTCCTTTTTTTTAATCCTATTGAAATTTTCTGGGTAAAAATCAATTTTCTTTTTTTTTATATGTTAAAGCCAAAAAAAAATAAATAAAAATAATCAATTGAGCGCGTGTTCGTTGCAAAGGAAACCCCAATATTGTAAAGTGTAATAGTATATATAAAAAAAATTTAAAAAAAAAAATTGAATTCTGAAATTCCGAAAATTTTGCTTTCACAATTTCGAAAATATAAAAAAAAAACACTCCGGAGAATGATAAATTTTAAATTATTTATACTGGATCACAGTAGAATTTGACTGACGTGGTTCTTATGTTTAGTATATGTTAAATGTTAATTTTTAATATTAATTTCAACAAAAAGAGAATTTATTTTTTTCATATTAAATTTTATATTATAATATGAATCATGAATGATTAGAAAAAAACACTTATACATTTACAATTATGTTTACAATATTGTCGAATGTCGAACATAACCTCCAGACACAGTCACACAGTATATGCTATGTTCACTTCTTAGAATATTTTGATTTAATGGACGACGCGCAGTTTACGAATATACCTAAAAAACAAATATTCTTGCCGGTTTACTATATAATATATAAAAATTAATATAAAATTATATAAATAATTTTCCCCCTATTTTATTTTAGTTTTTTCTGATGTATATGTTTTCGAAAATACAAAGCCGGAGAGAGTATCTCATCTCTGACTTTGGGAAATAATTAGACCATCTGACAGCCGGTAAATTTTTTTTTTATATAAATATTTTGTTGAAAATTATAATAATTTAACGCACATGTTCAAATTAATTATGAAATAAATGGTGTTCAGTAAATAACGACAAAATATTATAGATTTATTTAATTAGAGATTGAACGGACGTGGATATAACTAAAATTACTATTTATTGTAATAGGAAAAGTCTCGTCTCGTTTATCGTATTTGGTAGAACTTGTAAGGAATCTCACCTATAAATACACACGTGATAAGAAGAATTGTTCAGTATTATGTCCAGTCCAGTCTATTCCGGTCACCAAATATATATCATCATGTGGTATCATTAATAACAATTTATCGAAGGCCAGGATGGAAGAATTTAAAAGTTATTTCCAATATAGTACTTAGTACATAATTTTATATTGGATATTACGTGTATTTATGTATATAATAATTAAAATTAAGGTATAAAATAGTTTTAGGGAATAAGTCCGAAAAAACAAGTGAATATAACCAAACAGGAATAAACTAACGGCTAACGATAAAAGTCCTAAAGGAAAGGGATACTGTGGTAAAACTTGGCGTTACGATGATTGATTGATTTCCGTCGAGGATGTCAGTATATTGGAGTACATATTATTGGTTTCACCACATTTTATTGCGATTTGCACGTACTAAGTGTATAAGAAGCTAATGGCTTTTTTTAATTGTGAGATATTTGTTGTCTGCAACTTGATATCACAATAATATATTTCAAATGTTAAATACTATACGTATATTCATTTAAAGCTCCGTCAACTTAAAGCGACATGGATGTCTCGGTTTGGTATTAAACCTGAGACTTAATATATCACAGAATAGTACTACGACATCGCCAAGATTTATATTACTTATTGGTAACTATAGATTTGTTAGTTAGGGAAGAATTGATGAAAATCTAAATCATAGAAATTTTTAGAATTGTGAAAAAACTTCATGTAGATTAGTTATTGTTGTTTGCAACTGAACGGATTCGGATTCCTAATGTGCCAATGCCAAACACAGTGTTTGGTATTTGAAACACTGCTCTTAATATTTGGAATCATATGACGGTAGCATAATAACGTCGTGTATGATGTATATCAGATTCATATACAATAATACAATCAACTAATATACAAGCCTCAATATTGCCTGACTCAATTTACTACTTTAAAACGTAATGTTAAATAAATAATAATTTATTTGTATAATCTATTTAGAAAAGTAAATTAGTTATGACAGAAATATGACATTTTATTTATCAAAAATTGGCCTAGTGCTTGTCTACGGCTTGACGGTCTTCACATCTTCAAGCTCAATCAGAAAGAAGCCAGAGTGGCAATTGCTTAAACAAGCAACTGGATTCTGTTCCACATCAGCACTGACTGTTTCTGATAGACCGATGTTGTAGCAGCTACGCAAAGCCAGCACAAACTTTCAGTTTAGTGTTCATTTCGCACATATTTTTATTTAAATATATATGTAATTCGTTGTTTTCTTTTTAATTAATTAAATGACATTTCTCTTTTTCTGTACACATGAACTGTTCAGATAAGAGTTATTGTTTTTGTTTAATGTATAAACCCAGATATATTTTATTGTATTTTTATCCATGTGACTACTTTAGTTTTTAGTTCTTTTAAAAATACATATAAATCTAAAATATTCAAAACTTTAATATAAATGGCATGTTTTGCGCACGCATAAAGTATTTTTTGTCATGTTTAAACATAATTTTCGAAAAAGAATCTATTTCTGATTGAGTATAAGTAACACAAACACAACCAAAACTAAATTCTATAACAATACTATTACTATTATATAAAATAAAAGAATCATGATGAGAATATTTTAAAAAACTGCCGATATCCATTTCGAAAATGTATCTAAATTATGCTATTTTTAAAAAATATCTAAGCGTATGTATTCAAAATATATTTTGGTGTTACTCATATTTGTAATGTAAAAAAAAAAATATTCAGGTACAGGTGATTTCAAATTTTGTACATAATATAACAATCAGCTTAGTTCTCAGCATTATATTATTGTTGTATTTGTATATGCTTGCTTTTATGATCTTGGAAACTATAAAGATGTAAAAAAATATTCCCTGACCATAAAAGATACATAAAAGGTTGTACACCTCAAAATTAATTGTTCTACCGACAAAATATCAAAAAAAAAAAAAATGCTAGCAACCAACGAAAATATATCATAGCAATAGCAACCAACGATCACGTGGTTTTTAACAAAATTATGCTAAATATTTAAACATTTTGCGCCAATATAATTTTTTTTATATATTTAAAATTGCCAATGTAGTGGTAAGTTTATTCATTCGAAAATAAAATTGTATACAGGACAGGGTAACTTATTTCTCATATTGATCTTGTTCTTTATGCTAGAGATACTCTCGCCGCCGGTGCCGCTCTGTCAAATAAAAGTTCAGATCAGATATATAGAAATATTATGAAAGCAGATATACTCGCCGCCGTTGTGCAGCTGGTGCCGCAACAATGTTGGTCGAATTTCAACTTTTTGCCGCGGTGCCGGTTTGGAATGTCAGTTTTTTATATTGTTATTCTCATAAAAAAATTGTTTGTTAAAGAAGTAAGATGAGTTTTGAAGAAAAATTAATTGAAGCAGTAAAAACTAATGAAATTTTATATAAAAAACCAATAAATTTATGGTTTGTTTTTGTTGTCTTGACGCTCTGTCGCTTTGAGAGTGTCTACTCAAATATTATACAACGATCATCGATCACTGCCATCATTTGACATTTCAAACAGGTAGATCGTAGAGAGCGGCGCCGCGAGCGTATTACTAACATTACCCACATTTACAATAAAAACGCGCTTCAACAACGTAATATATTTACAACGACATTATACGCAATCTATAATTAATTAATTGATTAATTCTAATTAATATTATATTAAAATTTATTATTTCGAAAATCCCCTCCTGGAAATCTTTGATTCTAAAAGTTATAATTTTAGTAGGTAGCTCCAGATCCAGAAATTCTATTCATTGATTCAGCATAAACTAAAAAGGCAAATATCTTCTAAAGTCCGATAGTTGACTTGAAACTTCAGTGTTAATTTTAAATCTTTCAACTACAGAAACGTTAATCAATCACAAATGCGAGTTACGATATAAAATTTGGTAGTTGTGCACCTAAACTTGTGATTGTTATAGTTATTTACATATTATTATTATTATTATTATTAATTTGTACTTGTTGTTAATAAAACTGGCTGTCATTATTCAATAAAATATTTTAAAACTTTTTTTCTTAAAATATTAAAATCTACTTTTACAACTTTTCAGATTTTTTTGTAGATTTTTTTCGACATTTGTTAATTTGAAAATGGCGATATTTGATAAAAATATAAGATTTGCTCCTGAAATTTAAAATTTAATAATTTTGCTGTGATTATTTGAACGAAAAAATTAGTTTACTACTAAATATTGAACATTTATTAGTGTGAACATTTATATTATTCAAAATATTTTTATTTTAATATTTTTATAGCTAATTGATTTCTTGTTGACAACATGATTACAAATGAAATGTTAGACAAAAATGTCTGACAACAAATAGCCAGCGTGTTTTTTTTACTTGTCAAAAAAATCTGTCAGACAGAAAAGTCTAACACTTCAATCAGACATTTATGGTTAGTATAATCACAGCGTTATGTTAATGTTATTATATTATTACATATAATATATTCTTATACGGTAAAATTTCGATATAAGCTACCCACAATATAACAAACTTTTCATATAAGCAACCCTTGCTATAAGAAACTGAAATATGTTTCAATATTTTCGATATAAGATTCATTTTTTTTTTTTAAATTTTAATGTATGTTGATGTATGAATAAAAAATGAAAATAAAGCGGAATTCATTGTCAGATTCAAAAAAAATTGAAATTATAAGGAAGATAGAGGAAGGTGTTAAAACAAAAACTATTTGCGAACAGTACAGCATACATAAAACAGTTGTGTCGAGGATAAAGAAGAATAAGGAAAATATTGAGACATTTGTGTCCACCAACTTCCGGAAAACCAAAAATGTCTCCCGTTTAAAGAAGCCTTTATTCCCGCAAATAGAAGAAGCACTATTTACATGATTCTTAAATCAACGAGCGAAGTATAATGTTATAAACAACGAGATGTTGAAGCTCAAGGCAATAGAGCTGCACGAATTACAATCTTCGAACGTACCATTTAAAGGAAGCATAGGATGGGTCGAAAATTTTAAGAAAAGGAAAGGTATACGTTTGTTAAAAATTTGTGGTGAAAAACTATCGTGCGACACATCAACGGTGCCGATTTTTATTGAAAAATTTCAGAAACTGTTAAGTGATCTATCTCTTACAGCTGAGCAGGTATACAATGCTGACGAAACCGGTTTAGTTTACAAAAACTTGAACGAAAAAACACTTGTGCATAACGGCGAAAAAGGAGCTCCTGGCAGAAAAAATAACAAAGAAAGGGTTACAATAATGCCTTGTGCAAACTCTACTGGAAACCACAAGCTTCCGTTAATGCTAATAGGAAAATCAAGACAGCCAAGGTTTCAATAGCAATTTCAGTCCTCCTCTTAATTACCGTGCTTCACGAAATGCTTGGCAAACAAGCGAACTTTTTAAGGATTGGTTTTTCAACATTTTCATACCTTAAGTGAGGGATCATTTGCGGGAAAAACATCTTCCAGAGAAGGCTGTTCTGTTGCTAGATAATGCGATTTGTCATGGAAATGACGAACTAAAGATGGTAACATTATTGTTTTGTTTTTTCCGCCGAATACAACGCCAATATTACAAGCGATGGACCAGAATGTGATAAAATCGCTTAAACAACGTTATAAGAAGAAACTATTGCAACAAGTTGCTGCTGATAATTCCGGTGATTTAATTCTAAATCTTAAAAAAATAACGCTGAAAGATGTCATCTTCATGGTCACAGAATCTTGGGAAGAGGTGCCAAAAACAGTGATATAAATTCTTGGAAACATCTATTTAGATCATTAGATGATCTTTTTAATTTACCACCTGATCATTTTAATGCTGACGATGACATTTTTTTAATAAATTTATATCGACGTGTAATTCCTAACAGCGCCAATACAGATGACGAAATTATGAATTGGGCATCAGGAATTGAAGAGATTGCACAATTTCCTACAGTATTGGAAGAAGATGTTGGGGAGCTAAACAATATTGCGCTGAATCATGAACTACCCATTACTTCCGAGATTAGCCAAGTTGTTGATGCTTTCAATGTCACTGTTCAATGGGCAGAAGAAAGCAATTTAAGTTACAATGAAATTGTGCTCTTAAGAAGGTTAAGAGAAAAAGCTATATATGAGAAATTTAAATAGAATTTGGATTTTTTATAAAAATGTTTTGTTCGTTTTTAGTTATTTTATTTTGTCTACTTTGTTCATGTTAATTTATTTGTTTATTAATGTGTTCACATTTTAATTTTTCAATTTAAACCGTTCTTCATCTTAACATTAAGAAATATCATAATTATTATTCTTTTGGATCTATTTATATCATATAAGAAACATTCTCAAGATAAGCAACTTTTTTTAAAAAAATTGAATCATTAAAGTAGCTTATATCGAAAATTTACTGATATATATATAGATATATATATATGTGTGTGTGTATCTATTATGGTCTTCAATTTAGGACTTTAAAGTTACGCGGTTAAAGCGTAACTTTAGTAAGTGGAGTGCTTACATTGTAGATTGGACCTTAAGTTTGTTATTCCATAAAGTTTGTGAAATTAGACGTTGGTTTTTTTGTTAATTTTTTATTATTTATAAAACTTTTACAATATTTATTTAGGTATTGAATCAGTTGTTGTAAATGCAGCTACAAAAACATTTATAACTGTTATCATAAAAACACCAACAACTAAAAACTCATTTGTTCGATCTGCCTTTTTTACTTTTCCATGATTTTTCATTTGTCTCTAAAATGAAATTATTCATTAATATTTTAATAAAAATAATTTATGATATTCAAATTTTAAATATACCTTAAATATTAATGCAATTCCAACTGCAATTTGCAAAACCAATGATAAAATAATTAATATTAAATTAACATAAAATGTTTTGGCATCATAATTATATGTAATTAAAAATCTTAATTGATTTGCATTGGCCGTTAATAAAGCAATATCCATCATACCTTCAAGAAAATGTCCTTTAAAAACTTTTCTTGACAGTGTATTTTTAAGAAAACTAATAAATACCTTTAGCAACCATTCGTTTTGTTGCAAACAAATTTGTTGGTTTATTATAACGTCGGTAATCGATTTCATTTTCTTCAATTCGTCCTGCTGCTGGTATTACTTGAATTTTTGTCGTACGAATCGATGATTTAACATCATTTCTATCAGTATCATCATTTCTTGTTAAGTTTTCAAGTTCATGAATATCCGAAATATTTGAATCCATTTTTTATTTAATTAGAAAACTTCTGTGTTCTTTTTTAAATATGTATTTTAGTTGTTAAGTGTTTAAGAGTAAAATTTAAACTGATTGCATTGAAATAAAATATTTTTATAGCAAATTAAAATTATATGATTTTCTAATTAACTTCGTAAATTTCTGAGAACAATATTACTATGGTAAAGATTATACTTGTTTTTGCTGTGTTGCACCAACCAGAGCTTTTGTGACTCATAGTTACACCAAATGCACACTATATTTAGAAACGTAATACATGCAATTTTTCCTGGTTTATCTCTATTATATGATAGTTTTAATAAAAACAAGACAGAAGTTAATAGTGATCAGATAATGTTGCCGATAATTTATAAAGGGAAAGCAAAATGCGGGTCCATTTAAAAGCAAACCAAACACTAGTTATCAGTTTACTTATTATTGCTGGGAAATTATATTTCCATGGAATTTGTTAGAAATCCAAGATCGTTCGAAGAAAAAGATATGGGAAAGCAGCGTAGTATAATATTTGAATTCAATATTAATGAAGATTTTTATAACAATTTTCTACAGTTTTCGTGCGCATAGATAACTGATTTACTGTTCCAAAAAATATTTACAAAATTTGGCGGCATTACGATTTACGATGGCCGCTTTTATAGGCTTCCTGTTGGTCGAATATAGATCAATCACAAATTGATGCAAAACTTGATTCCATAATCAAAAGAAGAACTGATTAATGTAACCGATTGAATATTAATTTTATCATTGATTCATAATAACATTCCATGTTTTTTATTCAAAATTATATATAAAATAATAAAAAATAATTCTAACGCTTCTAACTTTACATCAAATACTTTTGTTCCGAATTTGTTCCTTTTCTTCCGAATTATATAAATGTATAGTTATAGTTAGAAGAAAAAGGACATTTAATGGTTGAATAAAACCATTTGCTCGAAAATAAATTGAAAATGCCAACAATAATAATTAAAAATAACTCACTTGCAATTATTCACAAATGCAGTTTGAAAAATTCTCTGAACTTCATCTTATCTAAATCTCAAAATAAAAATTCAAATATAAAATTTATTAGAAACTCCGAACATTGAAGAGATCGAAGATGCACAGCATGATGGTCAACAGATTGTTGGTGAAATATTGAAAGAAAATATATAGAAAATCATAAAAATGATCAATTACAAAACATCGGAACTGATTAAAAGTAGAAAAAATTAATACCAAGCAAATACAAATATAAAGAGCAAAATAAAATAAAACAAGATATATACGTCACAAATCTACTTGTTGTTGCTGTGCATTTATTTAATATAATGTTAAATTTCTTTGACCAAAAAAATCAATCTTTTTTTTTATCTAGATCAATTTTAAAAAATCTCGATTTTTAGCAAGATTTACCCCTCCATTTACGAATACCAATATACTTTTGGTAATTTTGAAGTTTCAATTGTCAAGTGGTATAGTTAAAAAAAAAAATTGAATTTATTTTGAAAATAATGTTTGTCCAGAAAAGTATTGAATATTAAATTATAAATTAACTATATAATTAAATATTTTCTTCTTCTTCAACTTTAATTCAACTGTCAAACCACACAAATACAAACACAAAAAAAAAAAATCTCGTCGCAAATTTCTTTGAACACATAAAATCTCAAATTTTTTGATCTGGTCAAAGAAATTTAACATAACTTTATTTCAATAAAAACTATACACATTTGTTATTTTTTATATAGTTGCCAGAAAAAAAACAAGAAAATTACTTCTTTAATAATGATGGAAAAACTATCTACTGGGAGATGGCAACGGAGTCACGAGTCATCGTATTCATTATGACTGCCATGCCATTGAAATCGAAAGAAGATATAAATTATTTTGAAAACAAACTTGCTGGCTCTGAGTCACATCACCAACATTGTTTCTAATATATCTAAATGACTTGTTAAAAATCTTACAAATAAATAATAACCACAAAAATAGTTCAATAGCATATGCTGAGATGCTGACGTCTTAACAATCTATACAGCGGTCAGAAAATACAATAAAATTAAAGATGAGTTACAATTACAATCTTATGTTTGATATCGTTCAAAAATATACTAATTCGTGGCGGTTAAAAATAAATTTTAGTAAATGTGAATCAATCCTCTTTAGAAATGTATTTAATATTGCTATTCCTCAGTACAAAAGAATTGGAAATATTTTAAAATAAAAACAAATGGTGGTACTTTTTGTAAGAATAATAATGTTGTGAAATATCTAGGCATTTCCGTACAAAACATAATATGAATTTTGGATCGCATATTAAAAATCAATTATTAAAAGCTAAAGGCTATTTTATTCCAAATATCTTTGCCCAAAAGTTAAATTAATAGCATATAAAACTATTATCAGGCAAATTTCAACATATGAAGCACCAATATGGTATAATATTAGTAGTTCTCTGATGGAAAAGTATAGAGCATGGGTTCCGAAACAGTGGGTTGCGACCCTCGCTCAGTTTTTTTTTTATGTCGCGAAGACTTAGATTTTTTTTTAAAAAATATTATTTTATTTTCTATAAAGAAGTAAATCATTACAGTTAATTGCTACAATAAAAGTAAAGCGGAAAAGCAAATCTAATCTAATAGCACAAAATAATATTGACATATTCCAATTAATAAAAGATTTTATAGAAGAAAATGAATTACTGTTATCATTGATACAAAATGATGTATCCAAAAACATCTACAATAGTAATTGAAAAATATTTTCCTAACGATTTTGATATAGTGCAATATGAATGGATCAGACAACCATTTTCCGTAATTGCAAGAGATATCCAACATTTCGATATATACTGTTAATTTTTTGTTGCCATTTGTATCCACCTAATTATGTAAATCAGCAATCAGGACATATATAAAAAAACAAATATCGGAACCAGATTGACAACATAGAAATTAAAATGAGACCAGTGCTCGCAGAAATAGAACCTATTTGATAAGCTTTGCGATAATATACGCGAACGTACAAATTAAAAGTTAATAAAATATTTCATTGCCTTAATTATTTACATATGTTCCTAAAAAAGTGTTTTTTTTTTTGTTTTTAATTTTTAAAAACGACTCAATATATTAATTAATATGTTCCTTAGAAACAAAACGTCCTTTTTTCAATTGGATTATTTATATAAATAAATAATAAAAATGGAAAATAAATATAAATATAAAATATATAGTAATAAAAATATTATATGTTTTTGAATATAAATTTATTTTATTTCTTTGTTTAGTCACATCAGAAATTTTCGAGTGGAAAATTGGATCGCCAGTTAAAATTAGTGGGAATCCATGGTATAGAGATAGAGAGCCTATGAAAGAAAATGTTTAAGAGCATTTTTTGGTATAGAAAAGCTAGTACTAATTATAAACATTATACATATGTATCAAATAAAAATATATACGGTACTTATAATTTATCTAAAATTATAAGAATTTAAAATTTTATAATACAGCTGATTACAAATCATTTCGCATGAGTCTCAGTAGTTGAAAATAATAGTCTAATTTGCCATGTTGGTTATACGAATGAATGATAGTTACATTATAAATGCTATGCATACAGGTTTTGTTCCCCTGAAGGATTTATATATTTACTACAAAAGGATCAAAAAATCCCGATTATTTATCATGTGGATCGGAGAACAACTAATTCAAAAATTCAGTTTATTGCTAATTTGAACCATCTGAAATATAAAACTGATTTATCAGAAAAAGATTTAAATAAAAAAATACGATATCGACTGGTGGAAAACTAACTAAATTAACACATTTAATAGATGTGAATATTTTTTATTTTATTCTTTTTTTATTTTTTTTTTATTTTTATTCTTCTTTAAGTTTTAGGTTAATCTAGATTAAAGGTCAAGCTCCATTAGTCTTTTTTAAAAGTCGTCAACACTTTTTCAAGAAGAAGTTATGCAAGATACAAAAGAGCATGAGTGCGGTAAAGACAGAACAACGACTTTTTTCCGAAAAAAAGTCCACAAATCCAACAAAAAAGATGTTGTCTCCGAAAAAAAATTGTTTGTGAGTGACCAACTTTTTTTTACTAAAACTTGAAATTTATCTCTTTTATTAAAATTTTCTCAAATCATAGTTGACGTTTTTTTTTGAAATTTTTTTTTTTTGAATGCTGAGAAAATTAATTAAAATTAAATTAAAAATAAATTAAAATGTTTCCGAAATTTCTTATATTAGTGGGAAATTTATCTCTGTCTGTACTGTATAATTTTACATGCTATCTTTTTTAATTTTTGCTAAAAAAAAGTCATCACGACTTTTAAAAGACTAATGGAGCTTGACCTTTAATATTTAGGACGTAAGAATAGCTTTTATATTTTTTTTATAATTTTTTATTTTACCTTAAGTTTAAGTATAGATATTTTTTTTAACAATTAAAACTAATCCGAATCTACAGCAAATTTGTTAAAACTAAAAAATGAAAATTATATAGAAAAACTATAGGTATATAAAATAACTTAGAGTAATTACGTAGTGAAATGTATTTAGTTTTGTAAGCATTGAATTTATAATTTTTGAAGAAATAAAACAATTACAAAAAAAAAAGAAGAATTAGTTAAAGCACACACAAATAATACCAAGATATAGCACGCTGAACAATTTTCTTAACAGACAAAAAAGCTCTTTAATTAACAGACAAGTTTCTTGCTTAAGTATTAAACTTTAACCGGCAAACTAATTTAATAACTTACAAAAAAAAAAATTCGCGGCAATTTTATTTTCTAAGAAATAGTTTAGAAAATATAATCAATTTTAATAAACAATCTTTTTATTGATTACAATTACAGATACATAATTGTATCATATAAACATATAAATTGTAAAAGTATGCGTGGCTACTAAATGTTTGTCGTGTCGGTTAAAAATTGATTTATAAGCGTGTTTTAATATATTATTTTCTAATATGTCCTTGAAAACAACAAGAGCGGAATTTACAGTGTAATAAAAAAAAAGATAATATGGATGATGTTGATTTTGGAAAAAGATATTATGGATGATGTTGATTTTTTTGTATTTGTTGTATTTATACTTAAGTATTATAATTATTATAAAAGTATTAAACAACAAAACAACAGAAGATTGTGGATACGTCATGTAAATTCATCCAGAGTCATAGAAAGTTATTTTGCAGCTACATTTTTAAAAATTAAAGAACTAGATCCAGAACAATTCTTCAAGCACACAAGAATGACTATTCCGGTTTACAATATTTTGTTGAGTTTACTTTATAACAAATTAACAAAAACATCAATTAGAACTCCAATCTTGGCCGAGTGCAGACTACCTAGCTATAAATTTATCGTAATTTTATTTATATAACAATTTTATGTACAAAATGATAAAAAAATAATAAGATTTTAGGTATTTTAGCCAACAATATCCTGGCATGGTCATTCAAAATAGGCATATCAACAATCGACATCCACAATATTATTGAAGAAAGGTGTGAATTTATTTGGAAAATTCTTTCAGAGTTTTATGTTTGTCAACCAAATGACAAATGGTCTTGACAGTTGTATTTTTATGCTAGAGGTATTCTCACCGCCGGTGCCGCGCTGACGGTTTGCCGCACTGTCAAACAAAAGTTCATATATATATAGAAATATATGAAAGCAGATAAACTCGCCACCCTTATGCCGCAACAATGTTGGTTGAATTTCAACTTTTTGCCGCGGTGCCGGTTTGGAATGTCAGTTTTTTATATTGTTATTCTCATCAAAAAAATGTTTGTTAAAGAAGTAAGTAGAGTTTTGAAGAAAAATTAATTGAAGTAGTAAAAACTAATGAAATTTTATATAACATGAAATTTTATATAAAAAACCAAATAAATGTTTGGTTATGTTTTTGTTATCATGACGCTGTCCATACATTATGCAACGTGTTAAGAACTTGGACAAGTTGTATCGTGTGTGGGCAAGTTTACAACACATTGACAACCATTTTGACGGTTGGAAAATCGGTTTAAGAAATATTAAAATATTTTAATTTAAGTGGGCCTGTCATTGGTTGATGGTAGAAAGTTGTATTAAAGTGTATGGGGAAGTTGTACAACCAAAATGACATTTTCGAAGTTTACTGTCAAAAGATAGTATCACTCATATTGGTTATTGTTTTTATATTTTTTTTATTTATTTATTTGTATTATTTAAATCAATTCACGTTTTTTTAATTTACTATTACTATTTTCTAAACTAAAACGAAAACATGATATAATTTATTTAGCAAATGGTTTATGGTCCTTGGAATTTTGAAATCTTAACACATTGGGTGTCAAGCAAAAATAGGTTGTTTTTAACAAGCACGTGTCTGCCAATAATTTGTGACATATGTGTCTGACAGAAGTGTTTATAAGAAGCTGTATCCGTGACATTTTATAAATCTTTGATCATTTTTCAATACATTTTTATCAGACAGTTGGTACCTAAGAATGTTGCTGAAAAAATGATAGTTTTATAGGAAAAACTGTACGAATAGTAGAAAATTCAATATTTCCCCTTCTGAATATATATTAACACCTACAGAATTATTATGAATGGCAACTGTCTTCATCTTGAGAATTCAGCATTTCAGCAACGGTACTATGTGATATTCGTGAAATTATTCGAGTGGTCAGCAACGTAAAAGCACTGTCAGACTTATTTTTCTGACTTTGTAAGCTATGTGTCAAATGTCAAATTTCTGCGTTGTGAATGTTTGCGTTAAATTTTTCAATTTTTCGAACTTTTTATGTTGTGCTGATTATTTGCGTTGAGTTTATCTACGAACTACTTCCATATACAATTTATATGTGTTGAACTTTTTAAGACAGCGCGTTGTCGTTGTAAATTTTCTAAAAAATTAATTCTAATTAATATTATATTAAAATTTATTATCACAAAAAATCCCCTCCTGAAAATCTTTGATTCTAAAAGTTATAATTTTAGTAGGTAGCTCCAGATCCAGAAATTCTATTCATTGATTCAGCATAAACTAAAAAGGCAAATATCTTCTAAAGTCCGAGTTGACTTGAAACTTCAGTGTTAATTTTAAATCTTTCAGCTACAGAAACGTCAATCAATCACAAATGCGAGTTACGATACAAAATATCAAAATGCAGAAAAATTATATCTAAATAGAAATATCCTGTTAAAACAATTATTAAATTTGGTAGTTGTGCACCTAAACTTGTAATTATTATTAGTTATTATTATTATTATTAATCAATCACAATTGTATTTCTTGTTAATAAAACTGGCTGTCATTATTCAATAAAATATTTTAAAACTTTTTTTTTTAAATATTAAAATCTACTTTTGAAATACTTTATTAGCACTCCCTCATAAAAGTGGACCACATGCAGTCCTTAATGACTATTGAGATGAGACTGTCCGTTGCGCACTTTAAATATAACTTAACACTTAAAACATAACTTCCTGAAAAGTAGCACTTGGTTAATTTCAATCACGGTTATTTTTAATGCTATTATATTATTACATCTATTATAGTGTTAAATTTAGAGCTTTAAAGTTACGCGGTTAAAGCGTAATTGGAATGCTTACATTGTAGATTGACCTTAAGTTTGTTATTCCATAAACTTTGTGAAATTAGACGTTGGTTTTTTGTTAATTTTTTATTATTTATAAAACTTTTAAATATTTTACAATTATTATATTATTTATTTAGTTATTGAATCAGTTGTTGTAAATGCAGCTACAAAAACATTTATAACTGTTATCATAAAAACACCAACAACTAAAAACTCCTTTGTTCGGTCTGCTTTTTTTAATTTTCCATGATTTTTCATTTGATTCTAAAATAAAATTAATCATTAATATTTTAATAAAAATAATTTATGATATTCAAATTTTAAATATACCTTAAATATTAATGCAATTCCAACTGCAATTTGCAAAACCAATGATAAAATAATTAATATTAAATTAACATAAAATGTGTTAGCGCATCATAATTATATGTAATCAAAAATCTTAATTGATTTGCATTGGCCGTTAATAAAGCAATATCCATCATACCTTCAAGAAAATGTCCTTTAAAAACTTTTCTTGATAGTGTTTTTATGAAAATTAATAAATACCTGTAGCAACCTTTCGTTTTGTTTCAGGCAAAGTTGTTTTATCATTTTCATGTTCTTCAATTCGTCCTGCTGGTGGTGATATTTGAATTTTTGTCGTACGAATCGATGATTTAACATCATTTCTATCAGTATCATCATTTCTTGTTAAGTTTTCAAGTTCATGAATATCCGAAATATTTGAATCCATTTTTTATTTAATTAGAAAACTTCTGTGTTCTTTTTTAAATATGTATTTTAGTTGTTAAGTGTTTAAGAGTAAAATTTAAACTGATTACATTGAAATAAAATATTTTTATAGCAAATTAAAATTATATGATTTTGTAATTAACTTCGTAAATTTCTGAGAACAATATTACTATGGTAAAGATTTTACTTGTTTTTGCTATGTTGCACCAACCAGAGATTTTGTGACTCAGTTACACCAAATGCACACTATATTTAGAAACGTAAAACATGCAATTTTTTCTGGTTTATCTCTATTAGATGATAGTTTTAATAAAAACAAGATAGAAGTTAATAGTGGTCAGATAATATTGCCGATAATTTATAAAGGGAAAGCAAAATACGGTTCCATTGCAAACCAAACACTAGTTATCAGTTTACTTTATTGCAGTTTAGTTTATAGATCGTTCGAAGAAAAAGATGGCAAGCAGCGTAGTATAGTATTTGTATTCAATATTAATGAAGATTTTTATAACAATTTTCTGCAGTTTTCGTGCGCATAGATAACTGATTTACTGTTCCAAAAAATATTTACAAAATTTGGCGTCTTTACGATTTACGATGGCCGCTTTTCTAGGCTTCCTGTTGGTCGAATATATAGATCAATCACAAATTGATGCAAAACTTGATTCCATAATCAAAAGAAGAACTGATTAATGTAACCGATTTAATATTAATTTTATCATTGATTCATAATAACATTCCATGTTTTTTATTCAAAATTATATATAAAATAATAAAAAATAATTCTAACGCTTCTAACTTTACATTAAATACTTTTTTTCCGAATTTGTTCATTTTCTCCCGAATTATATAAATGTATAGTTCTGGATAGAAGAAAAAGGACATTTAATGGTTGAATAAAAACCATTTGCTCGAAAAATAAATGCTCGATAATAATTTGAAAATGCCAACAATAATAATTAAAAATAACTCACTTGCAATTCACAAATGCAGTTTGAAAAATTCTCTGAACTTCATCTTATCTATAAATCTCAAAATAAAAATTCAAATATAAAATGTATTAGAAACTCCGAACATTGAAGAGATCGAAGATACACAGCATGATGGTCAACAGATTGTTGGTGAAATATTTAAAGAAAATATATAGAAAATCATAAAAATGATCAATTACAAACATCGGAACTGATTAAAAGTAGAAAAAATTAATATCAAGCAAATAAATGTTTAATAATATAAGCAACAAAATTTCAGCAATACAGAAGCACAATTATAAAGAGCAAAATAAAATAAAACGAATATCTTACGTCACAAATGTACTTGTTGTTGCTGTGCAAATGTTATTTAATAGAGTATAACTTTATTTCAATCAAAACTACATATTTTTTATATAGTTGACAGAAAAAACAAGAAAATTTCTTCTTTAACTTTAATAGTGGAAAAACTATCAAATCATATAATGGGAGATGGCATAGGACATAGGACTTCATCATATTCATTATGAACTGCCATTGAAATTGAAAGAGGACTCAATGATTTTGAATCCAAACTTGCTGGATCTCACTGAAAGAACGTTGGTAAGATAATTTAATAATATCTAAATTAAAGGGAAACAGCAGATAAAAAAATATTTTCATAAAAAAGTTAATAATTTATTTTTGTAGGTTAGGATGAAATCTACCTTTATAACAAAAATATAAAATCCCAAAACTATGTATTTCCGACATTCAAATCAATTTCAAATTTCATAATTTATTTACATATTTTTTTCAAAACTCATAATGTGCAAATTTCAAAAGTCACTACCTCCACAGAAGTTGACAGAAGCCACAATCTCCAATACTTAATCATAATTGAAGGAAATATTTTGTTTATTTCTATTAAAAATCCATTTTTCGTGAAATCAACTAAAGTTAGTGGAGTGTGGTGCTTGTGAGTTTAGTTATATAATGAGAATATGATTTTCAAATTGTACAATTGTAATTATATGCAAATTTATGATATTTGCTGGATAATTTATCTTTAAACAATAAATAAAATTGTATAATTTAAGAATCATAATTTCATATAATAACTAATGTACTGGTCCATCTAAGGAATCAGTATTATTTCAATTATTATTCAATTTTCAGAGTGGCTTTTATTTCAATTTTTTATTGATTAGTTTAAACAAAGATTATACACTATAAAATTAAGGATAGTGTTATAAAACCGCGTCATATAGAATGAATTTTACATCAAATTATTAAAGCTATTTTTTAAATTTAGAATTTAAAAATCTATTTTTTACTTTCCTTTTATTGAATTTACAATTCATGTTTTCCTCACCTGGGCATAGCTCCTAAACGGCTTTACTGATTTAACTCAAATTTGAAACTTAAGCTCGTGTTATTAACCATTCGGTGCCACGAAATTTTCAAGGCCCTGCGAGGGGACGGGGGGTTGGGCCTATTTTCTAAAAAGTCATGTGGGGTATCAAATTAAAGGTCTCGACGAGTACATCTCATTGGGTAGTGTTTCGGGTGACTAGGACCATGTGGGGCCCCCAAAAAATGGGACCAAAAATGAAAAAAAATCATGTGGGGTATCAAATTAAAGGTCTGGAAGAGTAGATATCTTTGGGGCAAGTAATGGTAGTGTTTGGTTAACCTGGGTCATGTGGGGGCCAGAAAAATTCATATTTTCTTCACCTGGGCATACCTCCTAAACGGCTGTACCGATTTAACTCAAATTTAGAACTTAAGCTCGTGCTATGACCTATTCGGTGCCACATAATTTTCAAGGCCCAACGAGGGGCGGAGGGTTAGGCCTATTTTCAAAAAAGTCATGTGGGGTATCAAATTAAAGGTATTGATGAGTACATCTCGTTGGGTAGTGTTTCGGGTAACTAGGACCATGTGGGGCCCCAAAAAATGGGGCCAAAAATCAAAAAAATCATGTGGGGTATCAAATTAAAGGTCTGGAAGAGTACATCTCGTTGGGTAATGTTTCAGGTAAAGAGCGCCATATGGGGCCAAAAATAAAAAAAATATACATATACACTAGAGCCTCGAGTTGCGTTGTTCCAACTTGCGTCCTTTCGAGTTGCGCCAAAAAATTTTTTGATACCCTAATTTTGAGTTGCGTTGCTAATTTTCGAAATGCGTCGAAAAAAAGTTTTAAAATAAAATTTAATCGAAAAATAGCATAACGTCTATATTCAACAATCAAAATTTAAACCGAAACTAGAATGCCATGATTTATTTTTAAATGCAGCTGCAAATGAAATAATTTTTTATTGAGTATTTATTAGTATAAAAGTTTAGTTCTTAGTTGTTTGCATAACTTATAACTTATAACGTTCAAGTGTTTCTTGCTTTTTTAATAATAATTATTTTAAATTCTAAAAACTCAATTACAATATATTAAAATTCGAATTGCGTTGTTTTGAGATGCGTCGCGATTTATTGTAACGCATTAACGACGCAACTCGAGGCTCTAGTGTATATAAAAATATATATATATGAGCCGTTAATTTTGCAAGTGGCATAAGTGAGTTTTCGCGAAACATGAGTTCGAGCTATTTATTATTAACCGCTCAAATATATATTTTTACTATAATATGTTATATTATAGTAAAAATATATAAACAATATAAAAATTCTACAGTTTTTAGTCGGTCAAATATACTGTGTAAAACTCAAAATATTTGACCGACTAAAAAGTATGAAATAATAAATAAATAAAAAAAACATTTTTTAAAAATACTTTCCTTTATAAATAGTAATATGCGACTAAAAACTAATAAATAATACTAAAATTATATAATCTTACATTCTTGTATCTAGAGTTTCAGTAATGGTCAATTGTAGTAGGGTTAACTGCAAACGTACTAGATTAGAGATTCAGCAAAGGTAAATTATAGTAAAAGGGAAGTAGACCCCTTATAGTATATAAAGCAATCTTATGAGAATTAACAGAATTTATCAGAATCAATGATATTTAAAAGGGGTCTACTTCCCTTTTACTATACTTTACCTTTGCTGAATCTCTAATCTAGTACGTTTGCAGTTAACCCTACTACAATTGACCATTACTGAAACTCTAGATACAAGAATGTAAGATTATATAATTTTAGTATTATTTATTAGTTTTTAGTCGCATATTACTATTTATAAAGGAAAGTATTTTTAAAAAATGTTTTTTTTATTTATTTATTTTTTAAATTGTCTTACACGCTTAGAGAATATAAAAATAAAAGAAAATAATACTCGCAGCAAAATAAATTAGTTGAAGCACAAACAAATAATACCCAGATATAGCACGCTGAACAATTTTCTTAACAGACAAAAAAAGCTCTTCACAGAGTTTTTCATCTTTATAACGCAAGTTTTCATTTTTATAAATCGAGTTTTCATTTTTATAAATTTTATTTTCATTTTTATAAATTTTCATTTTATTTTTATTTTAAATGAGAACTCGATTTATACAAATGAAAATAAAATTTATAAAAATCAAAACTCGATTTATACAAATGAAAACTTGCGTTATAAAGATGAAAAACTCTGTAATTAACAAGTTTCTTGATTAGTATTAAACTTTAACCGGCAAATATTTCTTTGAAAATTTTTATTGATTTACATATTTTGTAAATTCCCCTTTTGTTGTTTTCAAGTACGGTATTATATTAGTGTTCATGCCGATTATGTAATTCTATAGGTTTTTATCGAAAGGCTTCGATCGTGATTCGATTTTATTTTATTTTCCTATTATGCAGTTCGATTAAATCGAATCGAAGGGTGACAGCTAGTTCTGTTAGTACTGCCAAAGTAAATGAGGGATAAGGCAATTAAAATTGTGCCAAAAGTATATTTTCTAATTTTTTATGTCAAATAAATAAACAAATTGTTAAAAAAACAAAGTGGTTTTGGTAATAATAAATTATTGGTAATGATAAAATGGATTCAATTGATATATGGGCTGATTCAAGCGATAGTGAAGAAGACAACTTCTAATTGGTGGTCGCAGAAAATTTAATTCATTTTGAAATGAATTCCACACTTTTTTCTTGTCTGTTTTATTTGTACCGGATGAAAAATTTCCGGCAATATCTTCATTCCGTTCCATTAAATATAACAATTTTTGAAATTGTAGACGTTTGTATATGATTTTGCACTTTTCCTATAGAATAGAAACATAAGTTTATCTATAATTTTCAAGTTAATTATATTTAATTTGTTATACTTACATTTTATTTGGTTTATAATTCACGACCATTCGATCAAAAAATATACATCCAAAGAATATTGGATTATTTTTTTCACAGTTCGATAAAATCGAACTACATAATTGACTAAATTTTATCCAATCAAACTGCATAGTGGACTACGTTCGATTTGATCGAAACGATTCGTAATTTATCGTAATTTTATTTATATAACATTTTTATGTTGGTAATGATAAAAAAATAATAAGTTTTTAGGTATTTATAAAAAAGTGTTAGCCAGCAATATCAATTGCTAAGTCAATCACTTATGAATCCAGTATAAAGCAATGAAGTTCCACCATTTTATAGTTCAGCGTGCTATATCTGGGTATTATGTGGTTGTTGTTGAAGGTTGAGAGGGAACATAATAGTCAAGTTTTTGTTAAAAAGCAACAGAAAAAATTTCAGTTTTTGAATTTTTTTAAAAAAATATTTTACTATACTACGATTTTAGGTAGTTAGATAGACTTACTAGGGATGTTGCAATGGACTTTATCATAAATAAATAGGTTTCAGTATATGTAATATATAGAAATATGTAATGAAAGAAAAATGGCTAGAAAGATCATTAAGAACATTATCAGATTTTTCATAAAAAATTATATGCGATATTTTGTGATGAAAAAACGTACAGTTTATGAAGGTAAACCAAATAATCGCACGCAATAATTTATGAAAAATTTGACGGTATGGATTTTCATAAGGTTTTTCATAAATTTTTTTGGATAAATAAAAAAAATCGCATCAAATGTCATCGATCAACGCTTTAAACAGACGGAATTATGTTACCTGCTCATTATATTGATATCTATTAAGGTCTTCAATTTAGAGGTTTAAATTTACGCGGTTAAAGCATAATTGGAGTGCTTCATTTGGAGATTGACCTTAAGTTTGTTACTCCATAAATTTTGTGAAATTAGAATTTTTTTATTATTTTTAAATATTTTACAATTATTACAATATTTATTTAGGTATTGAATCAGTTGTTGTAAATGCAGCTACAAAAACATTTATAATTGTTATCATAAAAACACCAATAACTAAAAACTCATTGGTTCGCTTTGCTTTATTTAAATTTCCATGATTTTTCATTTGTGTCTAAAATGAAATTAATCATTAATATTTTAATAAAAATTATTTATGATATTCAAATTTTAAATATATACCTTAAATATTAATGCAATTCCAACTGCAATTTGCAAAACCAATGATAAAATAATTAATATTAAATTAACATAAAATGTTTTAGCATCATAATTATATGTAATTAAAAATCTTAATTGATTTGCATTGGCCGTTAATAAAGCAATATCCATCATACCTTCAAGAAAATGGTCCTTCAAAAACTTTTCTTGACAGTATTTTTAAGAAAATTAAAAAATACCTTTAGCAACCATATGTTTTGTTGCATCCAAATTTGTTGCTCTATTATAACGTCGATTATTAATTCCATTTTCTTCAATACGTCCTGCTGGTGGTATTATTTCAATAGTAGGAATCGATGATATAACATCATTTCTATCAGTAATATCGTCATTTCTTGTTATGTTTTCAAGTTCATGAATTTCCGAAATATTTGGATCCATTTTTCATTTAATTAAAAAAAATATCTGTTCTATTTTAAATATGTATTTTAGTTCCTAAATGTTTAAGAGTAAAATTTAAACTGATCACAATAAAATATTTTTATTTCATTAAAATAAAATTGTATGATTTTATATTTATTTCCAGGAATTTACAAGAACAAAGTTTATCATAATTTTGCGATTTTTCCAAAAATTTAGTGTTAAAGATTATAATTTAAATTTTGTACTTATTAATTAAGAACATTTTAATTGAATCATTATTGCGATACTGATATTTTCTTGTACCAAGTTAAAAGATTATGAGTTTATATATTTTTAATTTAATTTACATTTAATTTAATTTATAAACTCAAAATTTGTAACATAAAATATCAGTATTGCAATAATATTATTTTAATCACCTAATGGTATAGGTTAGGTTAGGTTAGGTTAGAAGTTAGAAGTGGCGGTCAGCGATACCACTGTTAACATTTGGCAAGTTGTCTCCCATCAGGTCTAGGAAATTAGTGGCCTCCGCGAATTTGAGAAGAATTCTAACTCCACATTTGTTATTTTTGTAACAAAAAATTATTGGAATTTTAAATTTAGAATTGAAATTTGTGATTTGGATAAAATATTTACATCGATGCAATCAATCAATCATAGTGTATATGAAAATATATGTTTAAAATGTTACAAATGCAATATTATATTTTTATGATATATTGGTTTGTCGGGTCAACTTAACGTTTTTTTAATTTCAAATTAAATTTTTTTCAAACCATGTTAACGTTTTTTCAAATCAACATAAATATTTTTGACCCACAAAACCTATATTAAGACTGTATTGGGTTTTAACAATAATTTAACAATTTGAAATTTAAAAAAAAATTTGTTTTTTTGTAATAACTAAAAAGCAATTTTAAAAGAAAAAGAATCTATAATTTTTAACACTGTTCTCATTTTCCACTAAAATTGTACTAAAATTTATTCTAGTTCTGAATGCACTACCATTAATAAATTTAGGATCAAAATGATCGGCACAGAAATATATTTTATAATTTCTTGGAACATTTACTAAATTTTCATTTCCTGAATTCTTAATTCATATATCCAATCTACTGTCTTTTGGAACTAAAAATCTAGACACTCCACTTGTTTTTTTTATTATTGCACAAAAAATATGAACAAAAATTCATTTTTAAATATTCTTTTTATACTTTTCACTTTAAAATATGAACTTACTATACTTTATACTTTTTCATATTAAATAGAAAAATGAAATGTTCATCCTTTTTATCTAAATTATTTTCTTAAACTCTTATATTACCTTAAAAATATTAATATAATAATTGACAATATTGTGTACCTTTTTTATTTACATGTGAAAGATTGAAAAAAAAACATAAATTTACAATTTTTCAAGTGGCATCATCTTAATATACTTAATCAATGACAGAGTCTGAAGTGCTAGATGACAATGAAGCACCAGCTTAGATTTAATATACGCGCTCTATACTAATAAAATTTAAAATTATTTAACAAATTAATAACATTAAGTAAACGTCGTAAGTAGCAAAAGGTAAATTTTACAAGAGAAGGAAAAAATTAAATTACTAAATCAAAAATTTTTTTGTTTTATTTTAACTATAAAAAATAAAAAAATTACAAGGCTACAAATTATATTATTTAATTGTGATTTTATAGATTTTATACCGAATAGTTTAAAAAATATTTTTATAGTAAAATTGCTACTTACGAGGTGTCACATCATCACCGACTACATATACCTAATGTAAGAGTTACTATACCAAATGTAAAATTCGGTGTGAATCTTCAATCTTCAACTAGGGAAAATTTAGTCCATCACAAATGTGAGTTACGATCTTATGATACAAAATATCAAAACGCAGAAAAATTATATCCACATCAAATAGAAATATGCTTTTAAAACAATTATTAAAATTGGTAGTTGTGCACCTAAACTTGTAATTATTATTATTATTTGTACTTGTTGTTAAAAAAAAATGGCTGTCATTATTCAATAAGTTATTTTAAAACTAATGAAATACTTTTGAAATACTCTTTATTAGTAAATAAGACTGTCTTTGGCCCACTACTCTCAACTACGTTTATTTTTAATGTCATCTGCTCACATTGTAAATTATTATATTGATATTTATTAAGGTCTTCAATTTAGAGGTTTAAATTTACGCGGCTAAGGCGTAATTGGAGTGCTTCCTTTGAAGATTGACCTTAAGTTTGTTATTCCATAAATTTTGTGATATTAGAATTTTTTTATTATTTTTAAATATTTTACAATTATTATATTATTTATTTAGTTATTGAATCAGTTGTTGTAAATGCAGCTACAAAAACATTTATAATTGTAATCAAAAACACACCAACAACTAAAAACTCATTGGTTCGATCTGCTTTATTTAAATTTCCATGATTTTTCATTTGTGTCTAAAATGAAATTAATCATTAATATTTTAATAAAAATTATTTATGATATTCAAATTTTAAATATACCTTAAATATTAATGCAATTCCAACTGCAATTTGTAATACCAATGATAAAATAATTAATATTAAATTAACATAAAATGTTTTGGCATCATAATTATATGTAATTAAAAATCTTAATTGATTTGCATTGGCCGTTAATAAAGCAATATCCATCATACCTTCAAGAAAATGGTCCTTCAAAAACTTTTCTTGACAGTATTTTTAAGAAAATTAATAAATACCTTTAGCAACCATTCGTTTAGTTGCAAACAAATTTGTTGGTTTATTATAACGTCGATTATTAATTCCATTTTCTTCAATTCGTCCTGCTGCTGGTATTATTTCAATATTTGTAGTAGGAATCGATGATATAACATCATTTCTATCAGTAATATCGTCATTTCTTGTTATGTTTTCAATTTCATGAATTTCCGAAATATTAGAATCCATTTTTCATTTAATTAAAAAAATTCTCTGTTCTATTTTAAATATGTATTTATTTTAGTTCCTAAATGTTTCAGAGTAAAATTTAAACTGATTACAATAAAATATTTTTATTTCATTAAAATAAAATTGTATGATTTTATATTTATCTCCATGAATTTATAAGAACAAAGTTTATCATAATTTTGCGGTTTTTCCAAAAATTATTGTATTAAAGATTATAATTTAAATTTTGTAGTTATTATTAAGAACATTTTAATTGAACCATTATTGTGATACTGAAATTTTTTTACAAAAGATTATGAGTTTATATATTTTTAATTTAATTTACATTTAATTTTTAATTTAATTTAAATATATAAACTCAAAATTTGTATTGCAATAATATTTTTTTAAGCACCTAATGGTATGCTATACTAATAAAATTTAAAATTATTTAACAAATTAATAACATTAAGTAAACGTCGTAAGTAGCAAAAGGTAAATTTTACAAGAGAAGGAGAAAATTAAATTACTAAATCAATTTTTTTTTGTTTTATTTTAAGTATAAAAAATAAAAAATTACAAGGCTGCAAATTATATTATTTAATTGTGATTTTATAGATTATATACCGAATATAGTTTATAAAATTGCTACTTACGAGGTTTCACATCATATACTGAAACAGACATTTGTCACCTCTGCCTTAATGACAAAGACAGGACGGAACACATCCTCTTCCATTGCGAGGCACTCGGAAGAGGCAGACTTAATATCTTAAGTAAAGGTTTACTTACTTCTGAACAATTGTACTATATTGCCCCCTCAAACATACTAGGTTTCTTTAAATCTATTAAATGGTAACAGCAATAGGGGCTATAAACGCACAATAGATCGTTAAGGTCGTAGTGCTCTCTCGCGTTACCCTTCTCAACAACAAAAAAAATGTAGGAGTCGACTTAAAAATTCGGTGTGAATCTTCAATATTCAACTAGGGAAAATTTAGCCAATCACAAATGTGAGTTACGATCTTACGATACAAAATATCAAATTGCAGAAAAATTATATCCAAATAGAAATATACTTTTAAAACAATTATTAAAATTGGTAGTTGTGCACCTAAACTTGTAATTATTATTAGTTATTATTATTATTATTAATTTGTACTTGTTGTTAATAAAACTGGCTGTCATTATTCAATAAAATAATTTAAAACCAATGAAATACTTTTGAAATACTTACTCCAATAAATAAGACTGTATTGGGCCCACTACTTTAAAACTAACTCCGTGTAAATACATCAACCAAAATCTATAAAATAAATTTTTCTAGCACTTGGTTAAATCTCAACTAGTTTTATTTTTAATATCATCTGCTAACATTGCAAATTATTATATTGATATCTATTAAAGTCTTCAATTTAGAGGTTTAAATTTACGCAGCGAAGGCGTTAACCGATTGCTTCTATTGGAGATTGACCTTAAGTTTGTTATTCCATAAACTTTGTGAAATTAAACGTTTTTTATAATTTTTTTATTATTTTTAAATATTTTACAATTATTATATTATTTATTTAGGTATTGAATCAGTTGTTGTAAATGCAGCTACAAAAACATTTATAATTGTTATCATAAAAACACCAACAACTAAAAACTCATTGGTTCGGTTTGCTTTATTTAAATTTCCATGATTTTTCATTTGTCTCTAAAATGAAATTAATCCATAATATTTTAATAAAAATTATTTATGATATTCAAAATTTTAAAAATACCTTAAATATCAATGCAATTCCAACTGCGATTTGTAATACCAATGATAAAATAATTAATATTAAATTAACATAAAATGTTTTAGCATCATAATTATATGTAATTAAAAATCTTAATTGATTTGCATTGGCCGTTAATAAAGCAATATCCATCATACCTTCAAGAAAATGGTCCTTCAAAAACTTTTCTTGACAGTGTATTTTTAAGAAAATTAGTAAATACCTTCAACAACATTTCGTTTTGTTGTATACAAATTTGTTTGTTTAGAACGCCGACCATCAATTTCACATTCTTCAATTTGTTCAGTTGGTGGTGGTGGTATTTGAATTTTTGTTGTCTCTATATTATTCAAATTCATTTCTATATCCTGTAATGTAGTAGTTGAAAATTTAACATCATTTTTATCACTGATATTTTCATTTTTTGGTAAATTTTCAAGTTCATGAAATTCATAAATTTTTGAATCCATTTTAAATTTAATTAATTTAAATATTTTAGTTCTTAAATGTTTAATAGTAAAATTTAAACTGATTACATACGAAAAATAAAATTATATGATTTTCTTGTTATCTGTATAAATTTATAAAAATAATATCATAATTTAGTGATTTTTATAATTGTGGTAAAGATAATTTAAAAATGTTCAGTTGTTATTAAGAATAAACTGTACAATTAAATTAAAAATATATAAACTCGTAAAATATAGGAATATAGTCTTTAAAATTTAATATTTTAAAAATTTATAAAAAAATATATTTTTAAGCACCTAATGGTATGCTATTTTAAAAAAATCTGATTTACTATGTCAATTTTTGTCGTAAGAAAAAACTGAATTACTAAATCAAAATTTCTGTTTTATTTTAAGTGTAAAATAAATAAAACTTTCAAAAAGGCTGCAAATTATATTACTTAATTGTGATTTTATAGATTTTATACCGATTAATCCAAAAAATATATTTTTGAAGGAATCACTACTTACGAGGTTTCATATTTTCAGCTATGATAAGTTTTGTTCAATTCACTGATTAATTCCACTTATTTTCTTGGCGTAATATGTATTTATTTACATTACTAATTGACAAGTTTTATTTTCTATATTCAGATATTTGACTACATTATGTACGTCAATTGTACTATTCCCGGCGAAACATTATACTCTTCTATATCTATTATTTG
The DNA here is from genome assembly GCA_963920725.1 of Rhamphomyia laevipes. Taxonomy (NCBI): domain Eukaryota; kingdom Metazoa; phylum Arthropoda; class Insecta; order Diptera; family Empididae; genus Rhamphomyia; species Rhamphomyia laevipes. Next base: position 128,586,378 of record OY987255.1, on the reverse strand, counting down.
GTATCCTATATATTCCCAAAAAATACTAGAAAATCGATTCTTCATTAAAATGATCAGTTTCTATTTCTCTATAGGGATGTTCGATTTTAATCGATTATTTCAATAATCGATCTTTTTTGCTTAAAAAAACGATTTTTTGAATCGATGTTATGGTCGTCGATTAATCAATGAATCGATCTTTTCTTTCCGATTAATCGACTTTTCCTGCACTGCACTTAAGTTGTTCACAATCATTTTTTTTATACAGGATTGTTTGAAAATACAACTTAAAAAAAAAAAAAATATTGTGAACAGAGCCACAGAGCACAAAAAAAATTGTGCTCTGAATATATGTACATATACATATCTGGCATTGTATTAAAAATACCCGTTATAAAAAAAATTTCCGGCAATAATGAAAAGCTATTGTATATATATTATTTATCTTACCTGCTTTTGGAAAATTGGAATCCATAATTAAATTATTAAATATAAATTATAACAAATTGAAATGTTTTCAGAATCAGAATTCACTTTCTATACTATAGGAATAAAAATAACGAATCTTTTTACATTTGTGTATAAAAATTGCTGTATCCATCTATATTCAACCTTCCGAAGTTTTCATACACCATCACCATAATAGTTTCCATTAACTATGAATATTACAAAAATCGATTTTTAACAAAATCGATCTTTCTGTCTTCGATTAATTGGTGAATCGATTTTCACCCCACCGATTTTAATCGATTCGCAAAATCGATCTTTTTTTGAAAATCGAACATCCCTTTTTTCTCTATCTAAAACTTATGTTACCGTTTCGCATGCTAAGCCATTGAATATTTATATAAATTGTATTGTTACATTCATCTTTCATCTTCCTGAAAGTGACAAATGTTTATTTTGGATATGGGTTACTAAAATTATTAGTCCCACTACTTAAGGCTATATATTTTCAATTTCTTCTTCATTCAAATCCAGTTTCAACATAAGATTGTAATACAATATCAATGAGACTGAAAATCTATAGCCTTATCATTCTAAAACCAAAATTTGTTATATATTTTTAAAAAACCATCGGTAGCTTCTAATTATTACACTTGACGGTTTGGTAGAATATAAAGGTTTTTATAGTTGGTTTGCACTGCTCCTAAATTTAACTCATTCTCAGCTGATTACATTTTTGTAGTTCTAGTGTAGTGCTGTTTAAACATATTTTTAGAATCTAATTTACATAGATTTACAATTTTATTGTCAGATTTTTTACCAAAAATCATTTACATTTATAAATTAGATTAAATTAGATTATAAAGGGGTCGTTAAGGCAGAAGTATAAACCTCCGCCTCCCTACACTGCGACATAAAGCTATATCTATTATGCTTACCCTACTAATATTTGGTCAGTTAATACCCAGGCTACTGAAGAAGCGTAGAGTTTTTTTCTGAAGGTCAGACCTCTGATGTGGAGAGGAATCAGAAATCCTTTACCTATGTGTATCAGCCTTTTTCGGGCAATAGCCTTACAATTGCAGAAAATGTGTTCCGCAGATTTTTCATCATTCGAACAGAACCGACAGTCACTAGACAATCAGACTTTCCGATTTTGGTTGGGTGATACCTGAGCGCGCAGTGGCATGTGAACAGGCCAGTTATTGTATGTAGCTCGGTTTTGTTAAGTGTGAGGATTTATTTGTTCAAAAGGATTAAAGGATATACAATTTGAAAAAAAGGTGAGATTTTTTTTATACAGCAACAGACAAAATTTTCTTCTCTATAGTAATTCCTCAGGTTTCGCTGGTCGCCCTATGATTGAACTATCTTTATGTAAATGTTTCTTTTTTGCTATTACATATTAGCCAGGTTTCATTTCATTATAACGAACTTATGTCGCATTTGCTTCACCTATTTGAAGTTTAGCTATTATGGACTGGTTTAGTTAACTAAAAAAAAAAAAAAATAGCAAATAATAGAAAGAAATTCAAGAAATTTATAAAGCAAACTTTTTTATGATAAATCATATATTTTTAGTTTGTAAATTTATGTAAGTTTTAATAAATTTTATGTAATAAAAAACTGTATAAATGCATTTTTTCTTAAATCTATAAATATTATATAAATTCATAAAATATTTTTTTTTTTTTTTTTTGAAATTATATTATATAAATCGGATTAACAAAATAAAATTATTATATATATACCAAAAATCATTTCAATTTTAGAGCAAGCTCTAAATAATTTTTCTAATTTATAATTTTTATGATCCATATTCTTTTCTTATATTTTTAGCAATTGTACTTAATTGCATATTTGTTGTACCCTCATAAATTGCACCAATTTTACAATCACGATAAAATTTCTCTTGTGGAAAATCTTTTGTAAAACCAACACCACCCATCCAATCAATACATTTTATTGTTGTTCTTTGTGCTACCTCTGATGCATAATATTTAGCCATAGCAGCTTCTTTAACAAATGGTTTACCAGCTTCTTGTAATCTAGCTGCATTATATGTTAATAAACGGGCACATTCAATTTCTGTAGCAATTGTTGCAATTTGATGTTGCATTGATTGAAATGAGAATATATCTTGTCCAAATTGTTTACGTTCTAATAAATATGGTATTGTTGCATCAAAACAACCTTGTGCTAAACCTAACATTTGTGCACCAATACCAATACGTCCTTCATTTAAAAAACCAGCTGCATATTGATATCCTTTACCAAATTCACCTAATAAATTTTCTTCTGGAACACGTACATTTTCAAAATGTAACATACATGTACCAGATGCACGAATACCAAGTTTATCTTCTTTTTTGCCAACAGTAAAACCGGGTGTATTACTATCAACAATAAATGTTGTAATACCTTTATAACCCTGTACATAAAAATATTATATAATTTAATAAATTTTTTTATATGAATTTTAATCACATAGAATACTCTAATTTTGCTTTTGAAAATGCTTTTATACTTGACAGACAAAAGCTCTTATATTTGACAGATAAAATTTGGTATTCCTAAATAAATTTGTTTTTAATATTAACAAAAACTGTATGTCAGTAATAGAAACTTTTACTTTGCCGAAAGTTTTCTTAATATTAGAAGATTATAAAGCTTTTATAAATATTTACATAGGATTATAAAGCTTTTATCTGTCAACAATTATTTGTATCATAATCAAAATTTTTGAGTATAATTTGTTATAATTTTAATTAAAAACTCTTACGGCTTCAGGTTTTGCATTTGCCATTAATAAAAATACTCCAGCTATATCAGAATTTGATATCCACATTTTTGTACCATTAATAATATAATGATCACCATCTTTTTTAGCAGTTGTTTTCAATGCAAATGCATCAGATCCAGATGTAGGTTCAGTTAAAGCAAAACTGCCAGGCTAAAAAAATATATATATAAATTTTAAATTTCATTTTTTTTTAATTATAATTTTAATTATTATCACTTACATATTCTTGAGCTAATTTTGGTAAATATTTTTCTTTTTGTTCTTTATTTCCAACTTTCATTAACAATGAACATACCAATGTGTTATGGATATCAACAAGTGCTGATACAGCTGGACAAACTTTTGATAATTCTTCAACAACTAACATTGTTGTCATAAAATTACATCCACTACCACCTAATTCAGTTGGTATTTCAATACCCATTAAACCATTTTGAAATAATTCATTAATTACAGATGGTTCAAATAAATTATTTTCATCCATTTTCTTGACAAATGGTGCAATTTTTTCTTGGGCCAATTTAGCAACTATAAAAAAAAATCAAAAATGTAATTCTATAAAAAAAATGTCAATTTACTAATGCCGGCTCTGTAAATTTATAACTTAAAGTGCAAAATTTATTAAGATATAAGTAAAAGTATTCAAAAAAAGCTTTGAAAAATTTCAATTTTTTATTCATAAACGTGTTGTGCCTTAAGCTTTATGTTTTGTTGTATCTTTTTCATGTTTTTCGACTTTCTCGAAGCTTTTTTATTTATGAAAAGTGAGAATATTTGACCTTGGCTAACAATAGATAAAGCACGACATAAACAAATAAGAATTGACATATAAAAAAAAACATATTTGAAGATAATGAAAATTTGTAGATTTCGCGTATATTTTTTTAAAATTTTAATATGATATTATGTAAAATAAAATAATTTCTTCAATGTTTTATGAATTATGTAATATTTCGATAAGTGAATTAGAAAATAATATAAACTATCTAGTGAGAGAATAATTAATTAATTTTGAATATTAAAATTAAGTAAATAAATATAAAATGTTAGCAATTTGGTTTTTGCTGATTGGGAGTTGGGAGTAAAATTACTTTGACTTGGAAACTAAATATAATTAAATAAATATTCACAAAAAAATTATTGTTTTCATATTTTTAAATTGTGTATACAATTTTGGGAGTTAATTTGTATTTATGTCAAAGAATGAATAAAACCAATTATTCGAACCATAGCCGAGTTAACAAATAAATACACAGAGCACGCGTTTTGGACACCAAGCTCGAAGGGGGGGGGGGCACTAAAATGCTATATTTTATTTTTGTTATCCTCTATTTGTGATCTTTTAAAACTTTATTAATTTTGAATTTACATAAATTAACCTACATAATTAACTGAAATAGAAATACGACACAATTAATAGCATTTGGATAACATTCGGATAGTTTGTTTAATCTGGACATGGAATCCAATGGTTATTGACAAAATCCGACCATGCAACGTAAAAGTATTTAAGGTTTAAAATTTTAGAATTGGTTTCAACAATTCATAACAATTTTTATCAAAACAATCTAAAAAAAATCAACATAAATAACGTAAAATAATCAGTTGCAATTACTAATATATAACGCTCACTTATTAATAATAAAAAATATAATTAATTTATAATTTACCATAATTAAATGTTGCATTAATTGCATAAAAAATAACATTGTACTATAGAACTATAAACTTTATAAAATTTAAAATAATAATATTAGGTCAATTATGAAAAATTGATAATATTTTTTTTTAATACATATAAATAACAGTTGCTAAGTTGGTTATTTATTATATATATATTTACTATATAGTATATAAGTATTTAGTTTCCAGATCATTATTAAGTTACTAACACGACCTGCTAATCTTGTAACCTTTATAATAATTGATAAATCTTGATGATTTTCAATTTTTTTTTATTATTGTTTATGTTCTACCTTGATAATTTGTATATAACATTATAAAAAAAAAATTATTTTAATATTTAAATTTTAACAATTTTACTTAATTTTAGCCACTGTCTAACGCTATTCAATAACATCAAATTTGTTCAAGAATTTCCATATTTATATAGACAAAACTAAATATTCACTATCAAACGATCAACTTATTTTTGAAATCCAATTATATTTGTTATAATCTTAACTTCATTGAGTAGAAGTAGGTCAGCCAAAGAACTTTACTTTAATCTATAATGTAATTGATTAGTATATATTACGATGCCCTGATACAAATTCAACACCTTAAACAGGTTTGGGGGGTCCGGAAACCTATAAGAGTTTATTTGATATATTATTGCAATACTCAAATTCACGAACCATAAAAGTTTTTATTTTTTTTGCCTTTGCAATGGTGGTAATAGAGCCTTGGCCTTCTCCAAAAACATTTTATTGCAATTTGGACCTACTTGTTTTCTATGTATTCCGAACGATAAGTTTCTTTTTAACGAAGAAACATTTAATTGCAACAAACAAGCTAAATTGGTTTTAATTGTGAGACATTTGTTATCAGCAAATGAATTTGAGCCGTTAGCATTTTTTTCCAGTCTTAAAATAACAATTATATATTGAAAATTTAGTTACTTGCGGCGTATACTCATTTAAAGCTAAGTCTATTTAGAGTGACATCGCTGCAGCGGTCTGCATTTGAACGCGAGACTTAATGCATCACAACATACTTCATTACCATATTATACCACCGCCACTATACCCATAAAAGTTTTATTTTGCCATTTTACTAGACCGAATAAATTCAATTCTTTAAAATTATTGAATTTATCTACGTATTCTTAATTCCTTCTTACTATAAAATATAATGCTAAGATAAATTCTTTATCGTAATTACCAAACTAATTCTCTAATTCTACGATTAAATAACTCCATATTCTTCCCACAAAACTAGCACAGAAAGCAGTGCGTTTATTTGCTCTTTGTCCCTAGTTTCTGCACTTTTTTATTTATCCATATTTTTATCAATTTAAATATGCTGATTAATCTGAATATGCTGTATAAAATTGGTATAGATTACGTTACGTTACGATGTAAACACACTTGTTAGTAAATATATTTATTAAATTTTACAAATTTTATTACATAATAAAACTTGTTTTTAAAAATATTATATTTATTTTTAATTAAAATTCGAAAAGACAAAAAAACATAAATCTATTTCACTTGTGTGCGAAATTATGGGGTTAACAGCGAGCCCCCCGAACTAAAACAAAAATCACATAAACACCACACAAAATTTCTAACGTCACCAAAAATATATAATAAATTTTTTTGATTAATGTTGACAGACGACGGCAACGGAATAAAAAATCAAATTTTCGAGATAAAATTGTAATTTTAAATTTTTTTTTGCCTAAAGTCTATGCCTGCGCCTACCTGTTTCCTTCATCATTCTTTCATCCTCTGTAAGGAATGTTACTGGTGGTATTTTACCATTTTCCATTGAATAATTCAATTTTTGTTGATGTCGGTTAAGGGCATTTGATATCTATACAGTATAAAAATGCAAAAAGAAAAAAATAATAATAAATTTTATATTGAAATTGATTGAATTTAATTTAAATAAATTTACCATGCGCAATGGAATTTTTCTTAAGTGGTTCATTTTGATAAATTTGATATTGTAAAACGGTTTGTAAAGAAAATTATTCAAGAAAATTATTATTGTCTAATAAAAATGTTTAGTTGGCAATTTTTGTAGACACGATTTGCATATATATAAAATGATAATAAAACTACAATACCGTACGATGCCTTTGCCGGCCAATATCAAACTGAAATGAATAGAAAATTACTTAATATTTTTTTAAAAGTTTTATATTTTAATTTCTTAAAGAACTATTAATAAAGTTTTTTTTTTGTTTTTTTTTTTTTTTTAAATAAATGTTATCATACGTTTACGTTTTTGAACTCACACATATATCATCGAAATTTGTTCAAAATATATCAGCTGAAGGCGTATAAATGGGTAACCAAATGTCTAGAAAAAAATTAGCATTCACTTTTTAGAATCTTTAATTTTTGAGTTTTTGAATCCAATAAACTAAAATGTTTTAATCAATATAGAAAAAGTATTTCTGGTTATTATTAAAGTAACATTTTTTGGTTTCGAGACGTACAAAAATACCAGACTTGTTAATACATACCCGTCATAAAAACATTATCTGCACATAAGTTTATCCTCTATATTAGTTATCTGCGTATGCAGAAATTAATATAAAACGTCTACATGAAGTCTACAATAATCTGCTGTTAAAAACCTTTCTAATTTGCCTGCAATAAACAATAAAAATGTTGTGCACTATTGTCTGCAGAATGCGCTATAAGTGCATGTAACAAATTCTGCCAAATCACCAGAATACCATCATAGTGCATTAAAAATTCCGTGCAATATTGAATGTAAATGTAAAGTTCCTGGCAATTCAGTTAATTGGACATTTTTGCTAGATGGTCGCATTTCGAAACAATTTGTACGAAATTCGCTGTATAGAAATGTAGCGCATCTGTCTTATCTTATGCATACTTAATGACATTCCGTGTGCAAAAAATTGTAATATTTGACGGGATATCAAATCTTTAATTTATAAATGATTATACCTGGAAAAAATTTCAAATACTTGGTGATCGCTTCTATTCTAATCTTACACGAAATGTCAAAATCATAAGATCTATTTATAATTATTTAAAGCAGTGATATAGCCAGGAACTATTATATTTCAGAACCTGCAAAGAAACATCATTCACTTGTAACTTCTCCCAAATTCTCATATTTTCTCATATTTTAATTTCGAGACAGAACTTTCGTAAAAATAGGGTAAATATTAGAATTATATGAAATCGCAACAGTGTTGTGTTGAGCGATCAAATTGAAAATCAAAACAGAAAAAGTAGTGAAGAATTAGTATTGTTCATTTTCATTATATATGGTAACCCTATAACAATAAAATGTCGTAAATCAAGTTTTATATGCTTTAAAACTAGCTCACAATCTATAAAACTCTACCGCTCTACTCATATTTTTATTGCTTTTTATTTTTATATAAATTTATTTCATTCTCTCGGATATAAACACATTTTATTATATGTTCTAGACAAGAAGTTTTAATTTTAATTTAAAACAAAATTTAGGAATAAAATTTCAATACAAAATATTTGTTTGCAAGTGTAAGCCAAATCAATTAATTTATGTTTGTATATTGTATAATCACTGGTTTAGTAGACTAAAAAATTGTTTAAAATTAAAATTTAACTTTACGATCTCACAACTTCATCAATTTTTCAATGTGTAAGCTAATTCAAATATGATAAATTAGCATTATTCCTGGTTACAACTTTTAGTGATCGAGTTTTATGCACGTAATTGAACGTTGTAAAATAATATTCATAGTGGAATTTTGTAAACAGTGTGATTCTTTCACAGTATTGACGTATTACTTGATACAAATTTGTAACATTGGGCTGGGGAGAAGATACTCATAATTCAACAGTGACTTTTGCCCAACACTAGAGTTTTGTAATTAATAGAACTTTTCTAACAAACACAGTTCTTTATTGAAAATTTCATAATATTTAAGACGCCTATAATGTATTTTATATAATAATAAATGTTATATAATAATAAAATTTTTGTATTTTATATAATAATAAGATTTTATAGTGTACCAAATTAATTGAAATCGAATAATAATTACATGCTAAACTAGATCATAAATAAAATATTCTTCAGAAACTAAGCTATTTATATTTTAGTTTCCTCTACGAATTTTTCTACACAGGCGAATTTTTTATTGCATTTTCAGATTCCCAGACCTCGAAAACTCTCAGAAGCTCTCGGCTTCTCGTAAAATAAGACTTCTTCAATTTTGTGTTGTGGTTAGATTTTATTCTGTGCCTTTCATCTCAATGTTTAATATAATTTACTATGTTTTAGACTTTAAAATAAAGTATAGTAATGCTCACCAACCTCAGACACAAGCCTTTGATTTAGAAAATGGGGAACAAATAGTACTTTTATTAATAGTACTATTTTACTGACTGACCATTTGTTTGACTCAGCGAAAACAAGATAAAGAGAAATTGCGAATTTCGTTAGTTGTTAGTACGTCTATGTTAAAATGTAACAAAAAAGAAAATCTTTTACCCTTAAACTTGTTTTCTTGTATACTTTCTAACTTTCACAATGCATTAAGCTCTGATATCATTCCATCATCGAAAAGGAACAGATACTAATAAATTAGACACTAACTCCTTAATATACAATAATGTTAAAATGAAAATTATGTAAATTTATTAAAATAATACAAAAATGTACGATTTGGCGCCAGTTGTATTGTAATTGCAACTCAAGATAGAATAATGAAATAAATCTAGATTTGGCTACCTATTTTTGAATATAAAATAGGTATAGCGTATAGTTATTGAAAATATTTAATTGACAAGATAAAATTAGAATATTAGAATACTAAATATATAAAATAAAATATATAAATAAGTATAAATTGACTTGTAATTGCAATAGTAAAATTATAAATTTTAATAAATTGCTAACCAAAAATAAAATTTTAACTCAAATTAAAATAGTTTGGAACAGAACCCATTAAATCTTCTTGTACCAAAACAATTTATTTACTTTAATTACCAAAAAAAAATGTGTAAATACATTTCAAATTTTATTAAATCAACATGCAAGATCATAAAAAAATATTAATGAAAAAATGTTTAAAATTAATATTTTCAAAAATTCAACTATTCAATTTGTAATTCAAAATTGAAATTAAAAAATATATCATTTTAGATTCAAACCATGGTATAAAAGTTTTTGGGATGCATTTTTCGTTACGGCAAATTAGGTGTTTTCAACGACAAATTAGGTGTTTTCAACGACAAATTGTGTAATTGAACGGCAAATTGTGTAATCGAACGGTAAATTTTGTAATTGAACGGCAAATTGTGTAATTGAACGGTAAATTTTGTAATTGAACGGCAAATTGTGTATTTGAACGGCAAATTGTGTAATTGAACGGCAAAATATGTAGCGTATACTAATATTAAATAAATAAATATACCTTGTTCTTGTAGTATAATGGAAAAAGAATAATACCCTTGTTCTTGTAGTATAATGGAAAAGGGAATAATATTTCTGGAAGACTATAATGTGAAAAATTGTCGTGCAAACTTCTAATATTGTCGGGTTGGATACATATTCTGCTGTGCAACAATTGTCGTTCCGTATACCTAATTTGTCGTGCTGAAATATATTCCCCAAAGTTTTTTAATATGGATCCAAACCAAAATACTTAGCCGAACTACAACCAACTTCACGTTATATTTAAAAAAATCAGTGTTTCCGGTCGCCGGAGCTGTCATTCCTTTCTTTTCGGTTGTTTTTACTCAAGTTGTTTGATGTAAGTTTTTAAACCTTAATAAAATCTTAAAACATCTGCCTTAATTTAAATGTTTTTCAATTAATATCAAAAATAATTAATAAAATTAGTGTCTTCTCTTTTAAATTTTATTAAAATTTGTCGAATTTCTATATAATTTCTAATATAATTTTCAATATAAATATTACTTAACCCTAATAAGTTTACTTTAGTTCGTTCTATGTATTATCTATGTCATTCTACCCATAGCTACAAAGATTTAAAAATTATAATTTATGTATTAAAACTAAATTAAAATAAAAAATAAATTTTCGTTGCAGAAAAACAAATAAACCATCAATAAAATGAAGTTCAACAAATTTGTTACATCCTCACGTAGGAAAAATCGTAAACGTCATTTTACAGCACCATCACATATCCGTAGACGTTTAATGTCATCGCCACTTTCAAAAGAACTTCGTACAAAATATAATGTTCGTTCAATGCCAATACGTAAAGATGATGAAGTACAAGTAGTACGTGGTCATTTTAAAGGTAATCAAGTTGGTAAAGTAGTACAAGTATACAGAAAAAAATTTGTTATCTATATTGAAAAAATCCAACGTGAAAATGCCAATGGTACAAATGTTTATGTTGGTATTCATCCATCAAAATGTTTAATTGTTAAATTAAAATTGGATAAGGATCGTAAGAAGATTCTTGAAAGGAGAGGTGCTGGTCGTTTGGCTGCTCTTGGTAAAGATAAGGGCAAGTACACTGAAGAGACAACAACAGCTGCTGCACCAATGGAAACAGCATAAATAAAAAAAAAAGTGGAAAAGTGTGGGTCGATTTATTTGTACTAAAAAAAATGGAAAATATAAAAAAATTCAAAAAAAAAAAAAAAATAGTTCATATTTAAAAAATACTTGGAAGGGTTTTAGGATTTTCTAACAATTCTATTCAAATAGATTCAATTACAACAGTTTGCCATAGACAATTGAACGGTTTTCTAATTCTTTGTTTTCTAGATATCCAAAATTTTGAATGGATCAATAGAGTGAATAACAATGTAGTAAAATCTTTAAGCACAAGTGGAAATTCATAGCAGATTTAAAATTTAGGTTTTATTATTGTTGAAATATTTAATGGAAGATAACTAGAAACAAAGTTTAGATCTCATTCTTAACTTTCTATTGTTTTCTTTTTATTTTATTTTTCCCTTTAACTAACTACATTTGGTCGCTGATAGGAAACGAATTTGAAATAATACATACTTTAATAAACTAAATTTCTTGTAAATATAGATAAATAAGTTCTTTATTTCAATTATGTTGGTATTGCAACATGATTTTACAACTATACTATAAGTAAAAATCTATAAAATAAAATATTTAGGAAATTGATCCTATATTAAATATTTTCTTCAATTAATATTTAATTTGGTATATCCCTATTAGAAAATCCATTATAATTTAAATCCAGTTAATTGGGATTATTTAATTTTTATATTTTTTTTTAAATAATTACTGAAACTACAAAATGTTACCACCAGCTTTAACTTTTTTTTTTTTTGGGATTTATCGAAAATTAATTGTTTTCCCAATTTCTTCAAAGCCCTTTTATGTTATCTTTACATTATCCCCTTTATATCTTAGAAAAGAGTGATGAAAAATCATGGAAATGCATAACGTCGGATTTTTCATAAAACATCCCATGTGATTTTATTTTACCTTCTTCACACTACGATTTTTCATCAAACAAAAAATCGTATCATATTTTTAATGAAATATCTGTCATCTAAAGGGGTTTTTATGAAAGTATATAGAGTTTAGACGTGATTTATTTCCTACCAATAATATCTGATGCTATTCTTCCAACGAGTTTCGACAAATGTAAAAATCCAGCAATACATATCCATGTACATTGATTTGTATTTAGATTTTCGATTTCAAAATATACTTGTATTACGTAGATAAAAATAAAACCCATTTAAGATATTGGAAATTCCGTTTTAACAACATTAAAAAGTATTATATAATTTGAATTTTACTTTGTGAGGCATAAAATAAGTTACCAATTATACCTACTATTATTAGTTTAGAATTTAGATTAATAATATATCTTCGTTCAGCAAGCTGTTCGTTTGATGCAAGTTTCGGAATGTATGAGTTTCAGATCAGAATTTAAAATATACGATATACCTTTCCCTATACTGTTGTTCCTATATTGATTTTTGAATCTCTTATTGCGAATTGTTCATCTGTATACTAATATATTTTTTTAAAGAACTACATAGTTATGTTACTTCACTTCTCAATTAAAATTCATGGTGAACTCAATACGAAGAACGACAGAATGTTTTGGAGATATATTTTATAAGCCAGAAGCCTGGGATGCAATTTGAGATATATAAATACATTTGTTTTCAATAATTCCAATTGATGAATTCCGATTAAAGATAAAAACAAAATTAAAATTAATTCAAACAAACCACAAAATCAATCTAAAAAATATTTTTCACTTTATAATTAATTATATAAATCCATTAAAAAAGAAAAAGTAAAAACAAAAATGAGCACACAGAACAAAATCCTTATAAAATAATATCATATCCAAAATTAATATTTTCCCCATCCATCATTTCTAATGTTCCCACAAATTATGATACTTTGGTTTCTTGCATTTTTGTTTCAAATTGTTCGTCATCAGTCCCACAATTATTTATATTTTTTATTTGTGGTTTAAAGTTTTCACGTACATAATCATTACAACCTTCACGATTTCGTGCTATTTCAATTGCTAAAAATTGTACTCTAATTACCAATAACGAATTATCTGGTGTAAATTCTTTTGACGCATCACTTCTCAACAATGTACCATATGAGAAATCATCAATTTTATTAAATTTATCAATAAATGTACGCCATTTAACTTTTTCATTTGGTGATTTTAAATCAGTATCAGTTAATGTTTTTATATTTAAATCTGGGAAATCTTGACGAAATGTTGTATAAATTAAATCATCATATGGTGTCATTTTTAATGTTCTTGGTTCTACACTACAAATTAGCTAAAATAAATAGAAAATTACGAACAATTATTTTCAAAAAAAAAAAAACATTAATTTAATTCAGTTTTACATTAAAATATACTTCGGCATGTTCCATTGCTTTCATAGCCCATAATTCTTCAACCATACTATCATTACCAAACTCATCAGCAGGACGAGATAAAGTATCCTAAAAATTTTAAATACACATTGGTTTGTGATGCAATAATTTCATGTTAATTTTCATACCATTTTAGTAGATAATATTAATTTATAATAATAGTTTTGTAAAAAAATATAATATAAAATTGATAAAAATGCACGTGTACATAAGTTGCGTTTGTAAGTTTGTGTTATATGTTGTTTGTTGGTGTGGCTTCTCTGTTTCTGTTTTGTTGAAAAAATTTGACAGAATTGTCAATTTTTGGCACTAAATTTATTGATGTTCCATTTGGTAATATATGTCAAATAAACAAATTTGAATTATAATGGGAAATTTTAGTAACTATATTTAAAAAAAGGGTATTTTTTATATAGTACAGTTAGCATAGTTGAGAAGCTAAAGGCTAAAGTGAAAATGGACTATAAACTACCATTTTTTTTTAGCCGAATCGAAAGTCCTCTCTTGACAGGTGCAATCAGACAATCGGACAAATGTACACAAATAAATCGCACCAGGGTAATGCGAAGTGCGACATTTCGTAATGTCGTTATGCAATCTCATTGGGAGAGGAGGGTGTGTAGTAGGCCTAAATAGTGAGGGCACTATTTCTTTAACTGCTTCCGCGGATGAGTTTTTCAATATATTAAAAATAGTTTTGCTCCCTAGTTTATCCGTAGAACTTTCCACTTTAGAGTTGTAGAGATAAACTCAAAACATTTGGAAAAATTCCTGAAAAAACTATATGTATAGCTTTGCTAGTAGCTAACTAGCTAATAGTGAAAGCCTTTTATAGTAATTTAAAAGATAGAAAAGATAGTACAATTCTTTTATATGATTCTCTGTGTTAGTGAAAACTACTGAACAACTTTCCTTTACCTGCGACATGTTGTTAACTCAGTGTACAACGCGAAAGAGTTTGTTGACTTTAGCTCTTAAAAATTAGTTTTTTTCAGTACATTTATGCTATTTGGAGGGGTGTATATAGTTTTTGATTCCAAAGCCGCTGGATAATTGGGTTATTTTTAATACTTGAATATTAATATGAAAATTTCTTATAGCATTTTGTTAACCAGCTAGATATTAAATATTCCGAAATGTGTCACTAACAAATTATAGACTAGAATAAATACTTAAATAAAAAATTAAATGAGTTTTAAAAAAATCTAATTCAAAAAAGATCAAACAAGCTCGACACAAATGTGGCGCACGCAACGGACGTATAAGAAACGCATAAGAATTCTCAATCGGCCAAAGTCGACATATATACAAATATCCGTTGATGGCAGTTTATTTAACAAAAATTTTAAACAATTTGAAATAACATTTTTTATTTTTCAGATTACGTTTAAAATAAACTTTTTTAGTTTTCAATTCATATTGATGTCAATTTCAGTTAAACTTTTTTATTGAACATACTTTTTTATTTTTGAAATTTGTCAATAGTCAATTTTATTTCATATCCCTCGTCCGTCAAAAGTTGAAATCAATTGAACTTTAGCGTGTTGTGTCAATTTTTATTCTTATACATTTCAATTTTTGTTTGACATTTGAATCCGTCTCCGTTGAGTTCGTCGCGTCGAGCTTGATTGATGGGTAACTACTTCACAGATGACAATATTTCATATGTCTCCTTATTTTATGAATCTCACAATCACAATAATACTAACCCTTTCTTTAAAATAAATATCACAATTCACAACTTAGACATTTCTATCTGATATTTTTTTTTGATAGATAAAAAAAACACGCTGGCTATTTGATGTCAGACATTTCTGTCTAACATTTTATTTTAAACATGTCGTCACCAAGAAAACAATTAGGTATAAAAATATTAAAATAAAAATATTTTTAATAATATAGTTATTCACACCTTAATTAATATATATCTTTTATTTATTTAGCAGTAAACTATTTTTTTTCACTCCAATAATCACCTCAAAGTAATTAAATTTTAAATTTCAGGAGCAAATCTAACATTTTTATCAAATATCGCCATTTGCAAATTAACAAATGTCAAAAAAAATCTGCAAAAAAGTCTAGAGAAAAATCGTGATTTTTCTGGCGGGACAGAAATCCTGTCTGGTTTACACTTGACATTTCGTAGACAGAACATATGTTATCTGTTTAAGAAAAAGTCTAGTGTAAACCACAAGTTATTCAAGATAATTTCCCAATATTTTCGGAAACGAATTACCAACCACAAATATGAAATATAACTAATACAGGCTACAGGGGATTTCATCAATCAGATGTTTTGTTTTTGTTATTATTTTTGTTTGTTTCAGTTTCACACTACACTCAATATCAAAAATTAAAATTTAGGCGGCAAAATTTATTCTGCTTTGTTTATATTTTTAAAATTAAAATGTTGCACGAAATAAGTGGATCAATCAAATGTAAAAATTCACTTGTAAATCTAAACCTTACTTTAATGGGTGGTCAAAGTTTTCGTTGGAAAAAATTACCACCAAAATCAAATGCAGAAAAATTAACAAAATATCTAGGTGTTTTTAATGAATATTTGTGGTTACTCTATCAGCCGCTATCATCTGATTCCCAATTGGACTATAAAGTTTTTTACAACAATAATACAAATCTTCAAAATAATTATTTTGATGAATTATTAAAATCATATTTTCGACTTGAATTTGATTTAGAAAAATATTTTGGGGAATGGAAGAAATCACATAAACATTTTGAAGAAACTGCTATTAAAATTCAATCTGTTCGTGTATTAGATCAAGAAATATTTGAAAATATTATATCATTTATTTGTAGTCAAAATAATAACATAACTAGAATATCATATATGGTTGAATGGTTTTGTCAAAAATATGGAAAAAAGATTTGTCAATTTGATGATATTGATTATTATAGTTTTCCAAAAGTAGATTGCTTCAAAGATATACCAACAGATGAATTAGAATTATGTTTACGTGAAAATAAATTTGGTTATCGTGCCAAAATGATTGCTGGTGCAATTCGGAAAATTAATGAAAATGATGGTTTACCGTGGTTAAAAGAGTTTCGTATAATGAATTATGAAAAAGCACGTACTGAATTACAAAAAATACCAGGAATTGGTCCTAAAGTAGCTGATTGTATTTGTTTAATGTCATTAAATCATTTAGAATCTGTACCAATTGATAGGCATATTTATAAAATTGCTCAGCTTCATTATATGCCTGAAATTAAAAATGCTAAACTAACACCGAAACAATATGAAAATGTTACAGCAATGTATAGAAAAGTATATGGTAAATATGCAGGATGGGCACAAGCGGTATTATTTTGTTCAAGAATTTTTCAAGATATTTAGTTTATAAATGTGATTTCGTAATTTTTTTTAATGCAAATGTTATAGTTTATTAATATGTTAATTAATACTTTTAAGTTGTGGATATTATAATACAAATATAAATAAATATAATAATAATTTCTTATAAGTAAAAAGTTTGTTTTATATATACTCTACCATACCTCTTATTATAAACCGCCAATAGGAAAAATTGGTGAAAAACCAACGTAAAAATGTACTATATACCATAAAAATGGTATTCAAATTAAAGTTAACTATTTACATAATATATATTTTTATTTATTGTGACTAAATTTTCCCCAACGATCTAATCAAAAGTAATGTACTTTTTAATAAAATTCTTTCTTTATATTGTTGCTTATAATTTTACCAGAATTTTGTGTGTAAAACAATTAAATAATCAATATTTAAGAATATACATTTTTTGAATTATTCTCAAAGTATTTTTTGTGTTCTTAAAAATCGACTAAATTAGCACTTGTCAAAAATATAGTGCAGAAATAAAATATCCTTTATAATCCTACGTGAGATTCAAAATCGGGATGAAAAGTCGCATTTAATTCCATGAGTTCAAATATAATTACTAATACAACACGAAACTATGATGTTATCTTATTTTTCTGTTTCAATTTGATACTTTGCTCTTCGAAATTATCATATTTGTGCATTTCTTTACATGTGAGATGTGATCACATATTGATATTTCCATTTGAATTGCTTTTGGACGATGAATTTGTATATACAAGTATATAATATTCACCAGTATATCGTATGTGTAAATATAATGTTACTGAAAAGATTGAAATAATTTTTATTAATTTAATTGTTGCTTTAATTAATTTAATTGTTAGCAGTGGTAATCGGGTAATCTTTTTAAATGTTGTGCAACACATTTCATATTTATATATTCTTGTTTCGGTAGTTTGGTGTTTGGTGATGTAAGTCAAAAGTCATGATTATAATAATATTGTTCTCTATCAATTCAAAAGGTGACATCTACAAATAAAAAAAAAGATTTAGTTTAATTATAAATTTTTTATTAAGTGTACAACATGTAACGTATCGATTAAGTACTATAATAGTTTTCGAATAGCATACTATTAACTGTTCAGAATAATATATAAGTTATTATATTCCAATTAACTGTTAATATAATGAAGACTATTTTCACAATCTAAATACCAATCTTTACTACTTGAAGTTTAATATCAAAGTGAGACAAAATATTAAATTTATTTATAATTTATTCAGATTCTTTCGTTTCTTTTATTACATATTATTATGTTTGGTGATCGGTGGAAATGGAAATTGATTTACCTGATTTTTACTCTCCTGTCTTCTTAGAAATTTTTGATATTATATCCTGTAATATTAGAAATTTTTAGGATTGATTTTGTGCAATAACATTTTTACTAATTCTTCTAATATGATGTCGAACTGGACTAGATATTTTGATCACAATACATTTTGTTCTCAGTTAATTTTCTATCAGTTTCATAATTTTTTTCAGAATTTCCTTCATCTTTCAATATACATACATATAATTATATTTAGAATTTAATCGATATTAAATAATTTTTACAGGGCTACATATAAAAATTTAATTTAATTAGGTATTAAATAAAAATTCAATAGTAAAAATTTCTTACCTGTAAGCCTGAAATCAAGAATATGTGGATACCACATAATAAATGAAGACAATTTAGTAAAAAAACCATTTTCATTGAAAAATCTAAATAGTTTTCGGAACCGGAAATCATTTTGAATTAATATTTAAATTAAGTTTTCGTTATCAACAAGGAAAATAAGAATCTGACTTTGATCTTTTCTGTTTCTTGTACCTTGTGTACTGAATTGTAGTCGAAATATTATAGTAAGTCAAGTCGGTAGTGATGTATTGCAAAATGGAACATAATTACAGATAATCAATATCAAAATATCTTCTTCAGAAAATTAAACATTCAAACATTTTTTCCATTTCCAGTTCAGTGCCAAGCCAAGCTTGACATTCATGTTTTTTTATTGTCAACCTTTATAAATCAGTAACACTGTGTAAAAATGATGGTTTACCGTGGTTAAAAGAGTTTCGTATAATGAATTATGAAATTTTTAATTAATCTGGATTTTTCAGATTTAAGCCAGAGGCGTGATGCAAATTTCAGTTTCATGCGATCAGGAAAGTTGTATTTTAGTACATTGGTAAAATGTTTGACATTCTCTTTTTTAAGCCCCTTTTTTGGAATATGGCTTCCAAATCCAAAGATATAAATAATTTGTTTTTTTTTAAGCACATACTAAATTCTCGTAAGAAGATAAGTTTTCTTTTTTATTATCACCGATAAATCAAATAAATATGATAATTTTTTCCCCTAAATCTCGACTTATAGGATTCAGTTTACACACTAACGTCTGATTACATCGAAGTTATTTTGAAAATTTTAAAAATGATTAATAAAAATGTTGAAATAAGTTTTTTTTATTTGCTATTGATACTGTATCTTTTTTATCTTAATATTTTTTATATATATAGTTTTCCGGTTTTTTGCTGTATATTCTAAATTCTAAGCGCAGTAAAAATCTCTAAATTGAACCCCGGAGATAAGTGAAAAAAATACCATTAAAGTTTATATCATAAAGTTCAATTTTATTTCTTGAATAAGATAATTAAATTTAACGTTTTTACAAATATATAGCTAATAAAATTAAAGAAAAAAATAAAATACATTAAATTGTTTATTTAAAAAATTATTAAATATTCATTAATATATTATTTTACATTATAAGCTATATAATTATGAATTGTTTAAGAGAAAAGATTACATATATTCTTATTTTTAAATTTGAGCCTATATATTTATTAATGCATTCATGTAATTTTCAATCGATAATTTTAATTATACAATCTTAGCTATTGACTTAACTATTTCTATTTCATTTGTTTTAAATTAAAATTATATCTTTACATAATTGAATTAAATTTTATTGCAATTCAGAATAATTTTTATGATTTTAAAATTAAGTTTTTTACATTATTTAATTTGACTAACTATAAAAATGTATTTGTACCAATTTTAGTTTTTTCCTAGTAAAATTAACAATAATTTGTAGACTCTTTAAAACTTTTTGAACAATTTTTGAAAAGTATTAATTTCGTTTTTTTTTTTCCACTTTTGTAAAATTTTGCTACTTACGAGTTTTCATATCTTTACCGATGATATAAAAGTTTTTCCTAAATTTAATTTTAATTTTAAATTAGTTTAATTCATTTATAATTATACATATTTTCAAGAAGTTAAATTTTGCTTAAAATTTATTTTTATATTCTAATTTATTTATAATAATAAGAAAATTTATAAATATACAATTTTATGTATAATTAATATAATAATTAATTTTTTTTTATTGATTTTCTATAATTTTTTATATTTTAATTGTGAGATTTTTAAGTTGGATAAAAAAAAATGAATAATATTTTTTTACATAGAACGTATTTAAACTACTTTACTTAGAGCCATTCAAGATTCATAAAATAAATGATACTATGAATCCATAAAATTTATTTTTAATATAAAAGAATTAATGAAATTCCATTACACAATTTTTTTTTTGTAATTTATAATAATTTATGTATGAATTTTGGATAATAAACAAAACTTACATTTAATTATATAAATGCACATATTTATGCCGCAAGCCAAACAAAATGTGTATTATGTCGAAAAAAAACCAGTAAAATAGCAATTCTGCTAGGGATTTAGCAATTCTCCTAACCGTGGCACAGGAAAATAATATTTCACCGCTGGAACCAATGCTGGACACCAGCGGTAGATGATGAAATTGATGATGTATTTATAAATAAAGAAATAACTAATACAGACATCATTGAACCAAATAACACCAAAAATTGCAAAAATAATAAATGGAATTGGAGGATTTAAAAATGATATATATATCGTTACGTCCAAACAAAAGGTTTGTGACCAACTTTATACGGGATCCGAAAATTCAGAATCAGCGTATCAGATTCCATCCATTTTTTTTTCTTATTAAACTTGAGTTCATTTGTATTTTGGGTTGCAAAAATTTACTTCGTGGAAATCAATTAGCATAGCAATAACGTTTTATTCGTGACTAACATTTTTTTTTATGACTAAAATTAAATTTTTTGAAAAATTAAGGCCGTTTTACATATGCGGCTGTTTTTCGCTGCAGCCACTTTTTTTGGATTTCAACCAATCAGAAATGATCTCTTCGGCTGTTTTACGGCGCAGCCGAAGAGATGAACAAACTCCAACTTTTTCGCTGCAGCGGTCACGCACACAAACACATCGTATATGAAAATCAAATTGTGAAAAGTCAATGATATAGTATAAAATAATTTTTTTTTTGTTAATGTCAAAATACATGTGATTAGTGGTTTGGGCTTGTTTTGTTTGTTAAAAATAATTAAAATTAATTTATAAAAATTAATAACTAAAATGGACAATTTTATGGAAGAAAATTTAATTAGAGCGGTAGAGCAACGGCCCATCCTATATAATTTTCATCAAAAACTGTACAAAAATAATGGTTACAGGAAAAAATTATGGGATGAAATAGCTAAAGAATTGGGAATAAGTTGTAAGTTTTTATAATTTTTTACATCATTTATTATTATTACTGATAAATTTTTAGCTGATAATTGCCAAAAAAAAATGGAAGCTATTAAAAGAAAGATTTGTAAAATTTAACAAAAAGCCAGCAAGTGGCAGTGCTACAAATAAAAAACGACAGCCAACCATTTTTAAAACAATGGGTTTTTTTGAAACCTTTCCTTGCTGACAATGAAAGGTATTAATTTGTATAGTTTTTGAAAATACAGTATAATTAAAAAAAATATTGTTTTAGACTTCTCGTAAGCAGTTTTACTCCTGAATCGTGTAGTTTTACTCCAGAATCATCAATTTCATCAGTTGGCTATGATAAATCACCATTCGATGATTTTTTTTATAGAATATAGCCCAGATATTTCTGAAGATGCTGTATCTAGTTCGTGTAGAAGTAAAAATATAATTTCAACGCCAATAAAGCGAGGACGTCCAACACAATGTATATATTTTTGTTTTTTATTTTATTAAACATCTGATTTTAAAATTCATTTTAAATATTAAAATATTTCTTTTAGCCCAACCAACAGACATTGAAAAAATAATCGCAGCAATTCAAACACCTACTGAAGAATGTGATGGAAATGATTATTTTTGTTTAACTTTAGCAAAAGATTTAAAAAAATATGGTGCCTAATGAACAAAGACGAGTAAAGAATTTAATTTCGAATATTTTAAATACAGCTTCATACATTGTCTAATTTTTAAATTGGCAATAATTAATCGTAACAATTCATCAAGAATTATGGCGTCGAATTATGACTTTAAAAATCAAGCTTCTGGTAGCGGTGGAATGCCACGCTCAGCCCAGAGCTATAATGATACTGGAAAACCACGTCAATTCAGGGGTCGTCCAAGAGACACTGATCGCATGTATCAATATAATCAATCTAAGGCTAATAGCTGGTCTAACCAGATGAATGTCGAAGATGGTTATAATGCTATAAATAAACCACAGCGTAATAAACGCTCATTCAAGAAAAAGATTAATGATAGTAAAATTGAGTTAATAAAATCAAGTAATTCTGATACAGCTCCTAAAAATGAACCACTTTATGAAGGTGTCTTTCAAGGTAGTGTGCCTGTAAATCATACTTATTCCCAGAAGTTAGAATTTTCATCCTATGTTATTTTAATTGAAGAAGTTTATAATAACATTAATACTTATAATGCTCAATTCAAAAGACAATTTCCGTTTTGTGCTTTTCAGCATTGTATGTTCGAAATATTAAATGTCTATCTAATGTCAGTCGTTAGAAAACAAAATGATGATGATCGATTAGAAACAATAACTGATATTCTTGGCACTGTAGGTGCTGATAAACTTTACTTACCACAACCAATTTATGATTATTTAGTTGGAGTTGGTGAGACACTGATGGCAAATGGTGATAAAATAAAATTTAATCTACCAAATATTGCAATACCACAATCTGATGAACTAGGGCCTGAGGGTCTTTTGGTGGTGTAACAGCTGCAACGCATAATGTGTACGAGTGCTATTGCGCTCCATACATTTCAAAGAAATTAATAGAAAGGACTATAATTGCAAACAGAAATCCAAACTCTGCTGCTAGTTGGACTGCATGGCAACCTTTTCCCGCTGGAGAATATCCAGATAGATTTACTCCTAATATCAATCTTTTAGGGTATAGATTACCAGAGTGTTTGCATTCTGAAGGATTAGCGATTTTACAAGATATAACATATGTAAATAATGATACATTGGCTGGTAGAGTATGCCATAGTCCATATCTCATGGCTGGACTTGTAACCTTTATGGAAAGAATGAGACCAATTTAAGATGGTAAGTAGTGGTGATTTTGATCCACATCTTAATCCGTCTAATCTAATTTTCCTTACGTATCAAGAAACCATATCTGCTAATCTACGATTAGCTAACCAAGTAAGCATTTTAAATTCACCCGTTGCGTTTGGTGAAAGTACTGCCAATAAAGCTAATTATTATGCTAATTATTATAGTGCCACCTATAATTAGTTTTTGTTTTGATTTATGCAATTGGTATTGGAGTGCAATTGACAATTGCAATATAGGATGTTTTCTTTTATTCATTCCGTGGAAGGAATAGAATTTTGAATACGTCAAGAGAATATTCTGAACGCACCTGAATAAAAGAATGGAAAACAGAACAAATGGAATGTTTTTTTTTGACAGCTTCCAAAAATCATATGCTTGTTTAATTGTTTTGTGTTTTTTTTGATTGTTTAATAACAAATTATTGTTATTAACATTTTTTAAATTGTGTTTTAAAGTGAATTGATAAATTAATAAAATTGTTTAATTGGTAAATTGTTTTTTAAAGTGAATTGTTAAATTAATAAAATAAGAATTATGTATTTATTTATTTATTTATTGATATCTAATTACAGACATTTTTAAAATATATTACACAAATTTACATACATAATTACATAAAAAACGAATTTTGAATAAAATAATTATTTGAAGATAAATATAATATCAGTTATTATTTCTGTAGTTTTTCATGTTGTTCTTATAACTTAGTCTACTAATACTAGGAGCGTAATAAGTACTAAATTTATTAAATGTTCTACTGATTCTTGTGATAGGCTCATTATTAGCATAATTCGTCCTATGCCTATCCACTAGTAGAAAGTTGATGTTCCGTAAATTGCGGCAGTTTGTATTTATTATAATTTTCTGTTTGAGCTGGCAACAATCAATTTTATTATTGATTAAAATTGTATAACTCAAGTAAGATTGCTCTTGCAATGAGCGTTAAAATTTATTGGGAAAATATGAACATTTCTTCGGATGAAAATGAACAATTTTATGAGGTAACTGTTTGTAGGTTTAATGACGAACAATTTAAAAGTCACTTTAGGTTAACGCCAACAACTTTTGAAGAATTATACCGCTAAATTCTATCTGTTGAAATAAAATATGTTACAGTCTATCGAGATCATCCAAGCATTAGAAAAACAAGTTTTAATGGCTTTGTGGTATATTGCCAACACTGAATGCTTCAGGTTATATTTACAAAAAAAAAACAATATATTCCATAATAATTAAATTCTCTTAATAGATCCGTGGTTGATAGATTCGGTGTTTCCAATAATGCTTGTTGGAATTGTATTTTCAACATAAGCAAGATTATATTGAAGGTAAATGTACAAAATAAGATTATTTCATGGCCTTCTACAGCCAGAGCTGGTCAAACTGCTGATTACTTACAAAGAAAAAGAAAGTTTCCTGGTATTTTTTTTTAATTTATTGAAAAACATAATCTAATTTTTGTAAAAGTTATAGGTGTGATTGGATGCATTGATGGCAGTCATGTACGTATACCAGCACCTAAGGAGCATCCTAATTCCTATATAAATAGAAAAAAATTTCATTCGGTGCTTCTGCAATCTGTTTGCGATGAAAACATGATGTTTATAGATTGCTATGCCGGGGAAGCAGGGTCAATTCATGATTCTTGCTTATTTCGTCGTTCAAATTTATTTAAAAAAAATTCCGATGGTTTGTTTATTATCATTTAGTTTTTAAAGTAATTAATAAAATAATATTTTTCAATAGGTTCTCTTACAATTCCTCCAGACCAGCATATGCTAGGTGATGCAGGCTATGCATTAAAAATCTATTTACTTATTCCATTTAAGAATAATGGTAACTTAAACGAAGAGAAGAATATATATAATGTAGTGCATTCGCAAGTAAGGGTTACAATTGAGAGAGCCTTTGGTCTAATAAAAAACAGATTTCGGCGACTGTATTGTTTGAATACAAGACGACCAGATTTTATACCGCTCATCATTGTGGTAGCGTGCATTTTGCATAATTTTTTTTGAAAAGGAATGATACTATTCTAATGGATTTTCATTATATTGATGACATGGATGATGATTTTTGCAGTGCAGTCGGTCATCAAGATGGTCATTTAAAAAGAAATCACATCGCTAGAAATTTGTGTTCTAACAATAATTAATTTTAAAAAACAATAAGAATAAAACCAGTAATTTAAAAAATTAATATTTGTTTTATTAAATTAGAAATAAAATTAATTTAAAAAAATAAAGAATTCATTTTTATATATATATTAATAAAAAAAAAAAAAAAAACAGAAAAAATTATAAAATTCATTTTTATACATATTAATAAAAAAAAAATAAACTGTTCAAACATTTAAGATATTATAAATTATAAAAAAAAACACTTAAAACTAGGAATGAACACCAATATGGCAGTCTTTTTATATATTGCATGAAAACAAATGCGGCACTTTAGTTTATTTTATTAATTAAAGTTTCAATAAGATCGAGAAATCTATCACTTCCCAGATAGACTTAAGAATCAATAATTAAAGAATCACTTTTGAATCAATTTTTCATAAAATCAAAATTTGATTCTTTTTTGATACCGAGAATTAAAAATCTTAAAATATGTGGTGGGGTATGTATTTTGTGTAAAAAAAAAACAATTTCTCAGGATAATTGATTCTGAAGTGATTCTGAATTGATTCTGAAATATTTAATGTCATCTTCATTGTGAAATTCAGTCTGCCATTGTTGTTTAATTAGTGTAGTTTATTGTTAAAATTCTGAAATTCATCTGAAGAAAAATTTAGGTAAATATAAATAAGAAAATTTAAATTTTCCATTTATAATTGTATATAGAAACTATAGAATTATATAGAATAATAGAATATGATAAAAAAACCAACCAAAGTAGCTGAAATTTCTAAAAGATATTTTCGAAGACTTGTGGCTTGCTCCTACATTTTATGTAGGAGCACAAATAAAATGAGTACCGTTAATAATGATAGTTGGAGAGAATTTTTCGAAGAATTTCGATATTGTCCGGAATTATGGCAGATAAAAAGCAAAAGATACAGAAATAAAGACCTTAAAAATAACGCATGGGCTAGGTACTAGATACGTATCTAAAAATAGACAGCGGTGCAACAATATCATCTTTAAAAAATAAAATCACAAACATTAGACCATGTTACCGGCGTGAACTAAAAAAAAGAACAAAGCAAAAAATCTGGTGCTGGAGCAGATGACATTTATTTACCATCTTTATGATATTTTGATACGCTGTGTTTTTTAAAGGATAATGAAATTTCCATTTCCGGAACATCAACTATGGATTCTGATGATAACGTTGAAGAAATTGAAGTATAGATAAACGTTTTCCATTTTTTATAATATTAAATATAATATTAAAATTCAGTTTCATGATTTAACAGCAAAAAAAAAATGTTCCAATCGCAAAATGAACGGTGCAGTAAAAGAAGAATTTTTAGAAACTGCCGTGGAACATTTAAAAGTAATCAACAAAACTAAGGACGAAGCAGAAATTTTTGCAAAATCATGGGTTTTATGTTATCGTAAACTGGCTGAATCGCAAAAAAATTTTGCAAAAAAAGTCATAGACGAAATTAATTTTTATTTTAGGACAATTCAACCAATTGTGGTTAAACGATTTTTCAGACGACTAGTCGTCCAGAAAATCGTAAGCTATTTTGAAAAGATTTTTCATAAGACAAGTTTTTTTGTGTTCACACTATGAGGCAAAAGCATGAAATTATCTGTCAAATATTTGTGGAAACATAAACTCACAATTATCTAAAAAACGTAGCATTTGGTCGAGTAAGTGGCTACTTATACGCGAAATTCCAGGAAAAAATAAATTCAGTTTCATCTTATGATAATGATGAATTTGTTGACATCAGCTATGAATGATGAAACAAGTCCAAATAAACCGAGCGGTAGTAAAAAAAAAAGTAAACTTTCAAATAATTAAATTATAAAGTATGTTAATAATTATATTAAAAAATACTTCAGGAGTTAGCCAACATAAATAATCCTAAAATGTTGCTGGAATTAAAGCAGGATATAACACAAAGCATTTTTGAGGCTAAAGGCAAAGAACTAAATTTAGATTATAATTAATTTTTTTTATAGCCACAAGTTACGGGTTCTGCTAACCCTCAACATTAAAAATATAGAATTAAGCTTATTTTCTAAAAAA
Source organism: Rhamphomyia laevipes (assembly GCA_963920725.1). Lineage (NCBI taxonomy): Eukaryota > Metazoa > Arthropoda > Insecta > Diptera > Empididae > Rhamphomyia > Rhamphomyia laevipes. Next base: position 128,558,536 of record OY987255.1, on the reverse strand, counting down.
TAAAATACATTTTAAATAAAACTATCAAATATAATAATAATTTAAAAATTCATATTTTCTCCCGAATTGTGTAAAACTTTTAAAGGAAATCATATTTAATTTCATATGATAAAATCAATTAATAAAATTGTCAACACAAAATTTTCACATGATAACTTCACATGAAATAAAGAAATATGATTCCTTTTAAAAATGTTAATATTTTTGTAATGTAAAATAAAATTAATAATTTAAAGTTAGTTCTGATGTAAAACTCAACTAGTTCGGTTCGAAATAAATAAAAATTAATTTAGTATTGTTAAATTTTATAAAAAACTATTTTTTTGGTGTTAATTTATTTTTTGTTAATTTTTTTATGTTACGCTTGACACGACACGTAACTCACAGATGCGCCAGAAAATAATTTGGTCGAAGAAAAAGCTAAACGCCAAATTTTAATTTCGCCCCCATAAATCTACGTCAATGGAGAAACTAACACATATACAAGTGAGTGCTACATCCTAAGTTCCATTATCTAAGGCTTCAGGTGAGCTTTACACATTTTTATTATTGTTTTGAATTGTTGTTTCTAAAAATTGTACAAAATGCATAAATTTACAAATAGTATGTAAATAAATAAACATAAAAAAGTAAATGAACTTTAATGACACATTTAATAAAATGCATAAAAAATCAGTTTAGCAACAAATAATAAATTATTGTTGTTGTTGCACAACACTTCTTATAAGATCAATCAATAATTTATAAGGCTGTGACGCTAAAATGAAAAATATTCATCATATGATTAGTGTAGGTCAGTATTATATTTTGTTTATAAAATATAATATATGAATATGAATACTAGCATACGAAACCCTAAATAATAAAACAAACACATACACTTGTGTGTGTTTATATATTTATCAATAATGCAACGAGTGCCTATGCACTTGTTATAGTCAAAATATTTCGGTAATTGACCTAAACATTCTTAATATTGGAATTCCTAAGAATTTCAATATTATATATAAATTGCTAGTGTTAGCAAATAATTAGTAATAGAATATTAAGGAATTTATATTTGTATTAGTAAATTTTAGGGTATAAAAGAAAGCAATCGAAATGAAATAAAGTTACTTTTTAATTCAAAGTCAACCTGATAGTTTCTTTTAATTTATCTGCTACTCGCTAAATAATTAAATCCAACTATCTTATCCCAACTCTAAATGAGATCGGCCTAAAGCTACAAACTCATTAGTGACCAGCGGCCATTAGAGCTAAGGTTCTGGAGCGGATTCTATATAGGAATCATCGAGTATATTTATGTATTTGCTATAGGAGCATATACGTATATTAAGAAAGTAAATATTGTTGCACCTGGACCACCGTTGGATGGAACAATTCAAGCAGACCCCACCCAACATCACAAGGCGCTGAAGTAGCAATTAAAAACATATAAATTGGATGGATTTTTGCTGTTTCAAGGAGTTTGTGGCGTCACTGTTGTCGCTGATGTTAAATATTGCCACAGCGCTACAATCAACCACAGATAAATAATATATAATTGTGGCTGTCGTCATAAATTTTAAAATTGGTATCAGTTGGTAAAAGAAAGTCAAACAGAGAACTTAAAAATAATAAAAATTAGTAATGTACATATATTGTTACTTGAAATATATTTAATATATAAATATTTATAAAAAGTAATAAATAACTAATTATTATAAAGTTGTTATCAGCACACATCGTGTTTCAATTATTAATTGGAAAAAACCAAACATCCCATAAGTTCAATTCTAGCTCTACTTCTGTACAGGCATTGCCTCAGAAAATATAGAAAGAATAATATTAAAGTTTTATTTAAAACAAACAAAGTCTACTTTACAGGCATTGCCTAATGTTATATATATTTTTAATAACATTATTATTCTTATTTAATAAAAACTCACAAGACATATTTTTCAATATTAATATATTATTTATTTTACTATTATTTTATTTTTTAAAAAATATTATAATAAAAATCCTGGCGTGGTGACTGATCACTGATTTTTTTTTTTGCGATATAGGCCCTTTTTCTTCAATTACTTTTCCTTATTACTTTAATTATTAAATCGCAATTCAACTATTGTACAATACAGATCATTTTGGAAACTAATAATAACAGAAATATCCTAATTCGCTTGTCGACATCTTCAAGGGTTGTACAATTTGTACACCCGTGTGATTTGTGTCACAAATATTTTTTAAAAAAAATGATCTATCCCAACACTATCTGGCCACTGGACACAGAAAAGTGTTTTTGAAAAAAACTATGGTAAGTAATGACTTTTTAACTTAATTAAATTCATATTAATTTTCTTTTTTCTTTCAGATTTGAACACGCTATTTTATATATATTTTTTTTAGGTATAATAATATTAAATTGAAAATTAAAAATAAAAACGTTTAAAAAATTAAATAAATTTATGTACTTAGTATAATAAATCCGATTTGGTATTGTTTCAAAAAAAAAATTTTATATTTTGTAATAATAAATTTAAATATTCCAATAAATAAAAAAACAATAAATTTTTTAAAAAAATATTGTTAATTAAAAATTACAACTTTTATCTTGTTATTTTTTTTTTATACAGCAATTCACTCAATTAAATTTTCCTATATTATTTTGTTCCCTTTTAAGATTCTAGCTTCCCATTGGAATCTAAATTCATTTTTTGTTGAATTTAATTATGTTTCGATAATTATTTGCCGACTTGCTATTTTTTTGAGTATGAGTTAAAAAATTTATTTATTAACTGTGTTCGTGATTTTATTTTGTATGAGATATGTTTGAACTGCACATATCTCATAAATCATATGTATGTGGTAGTAATTTTTAAGAGAACCATATGAAACTAACAATTTAGTTTCTTTCCCTACTTTGCGAGCGACGAACAAAATAAGAATTTTTTTAAAAATTATTTGATGGAAAAAAAAACTCTGATTACCAAAACAAAAGTTAAGTATATATATTGCGTTTGCTATATTTATTTCATTTGTTTTTTTTTTAGGGTTTCACCATTTTAAGGCGACGTTACATCAAAATTTTAAATGAAGTAAATCAAATAAGTATGTTAGTTTTTTATATATATATAGTAATCTATTTATATATTTTTTATTTTTTTTTAGGGGGTCACCATTTTCAGGCGGCGTGTTTGTTTTTTTATATATATATTTTTTTAAAATTTCTATTTTTTTAATTTTTCTTTAAATATATCATTATTTTTAGGTAATTTAACATCAAATGGTTGAAAAAAATTTATGATGACAAAAAATTTGAAAATAAAATTAAAATTGGAGGATTCAAAAAAACCGTGAGTAGGTTTTTATTACTTTTTTCTCTCCTTACTTTTTTCCTATTAACTAAATAATTGAATAATCAATAAAGTAAACCGAGTTTTGTTTGTTTTTTTTTTTTTATTATTATATATAAATATATATATTAACGTAGTTAAAGTAACGTAGTTTTATTATGTAAACTTGTTGGCTTTCTAGTAACTTTAAATTAATATACTCGGTATAAAATATTCGAATTCTAATTGGAAACTTAGTAATTGTATAAAAAGTTTATCGCTTTTAACGATTTTTCAATAAAGAAACCAATAGAACAATATAGTACCAAGCCTTCCTTATTTCCAATACAGGTATTTTTAGTTCACCCCCTACCCAAGGTAAGGTGAACTGTAAGAACAACCAACATCGTATTTACGGCAGACTACAACATCAATATAAATTTTGTGCATATTGATAATTCATAACATGTTAGGTTTTATCATTGAGTAATAATCTATATAAGAGAAGTTAATTTCATACACTTTTTTTTCATACAAATTTTTCTAAACAGAATTTTAAAATGATGCTTTTTTTGAATGTATTTGTAATTTTTTTAAATTTATATGTTTGTATTGTACATCCTTTATGAACATGCATAAGCAATGACAATACAAAAAACTTGCTCTTTTCTCTATTTTATTAAATCATAAATATACAAGAAAAACCAACAACGATTGCCAACAACTATTAGCAATTAGCAAAGCAACAACAAATATTACATCGTGGTTTCTCTATTATTTTGTGTCTTCAGATTGTGCGGGGAGTGGTGTGCGGGAATTGCAAAGAATTTGTAAATTTAAAATATTTTCTAATATTTTATTTCAATTTTATGTATTCTGCTTTACATTCTTAATTTAGGGGTTTTGTAGTTCCTTTTAATATATAATGTGCTAATTCTGTTGGGTTGCGCTAAAAGTCGTTTAATGTATGTAATAGAATTTTATGTACATAAATCTACTTCTTTAAAATAAGAAAGTAATACTTCTGATTAATTTATTTGGAATTCAAAATTAAAATATTAATACAACTTTTTTTAACGAATATAAATATATATATATATATATATATATATATATATACCGTATATATATATATATATATATATACATATATATATATTATATATATATTAAACTTCAGTTTGGTTTTATAATAGTAATAATTTTTGTACATTTTTATTGTTTTTTTTATTACAGTATAAATTAGTTTTTACTCTTTTTATTTTATTAATTGTAGAACTTTCCATTTTATAATTTTTTTTTTACAACTAAATTTAATTAATACAAGTATAAATTAATTCAATATATGGTCTTGATGGTCTTCTTTGAATTCCTTCATGAAATTTTTTGATTTTTCAACACATCTATCAGTAATAATTCGTTTTAAATTAAAAAGATGGAAATTTTTATAAAAATAAGCATCAAATAATTTAAACCATTCAAAGGTTTCAGCAAAATAATAGAGAAACCACGATGTAATATTTGTTGTTGCTTTGCTAATTGCTAATAGTTGTTGGCAATCGTTGTTGGTTTTTCTTGTATATTTATGATTTAATAAAATAGAGAAAAGAGCAAGTTTTTTGTATTGTCATTGCTTATGCATGTTCATAAAGGATGTACAATACAAACATATAAATTTAAAAAAATTACAAATACATTCAAAAAAAGCATCATTTTAAAATTCTGTTTAGAAAAATTTGTATGAAAAAAAAGTGTATGAAATTAACTTCTCTTATATAGATTATTACTCAATGGTTTTATTTTATTAAAAAAAAAAATTATCAAAAAAAAAACAAGAAAATTCTTATTAAATGCGACTGATATCGTTTAAAACAAAAATTACTTTTTTTTATTACAATTTTATAGGTATACCTACAGATTTTGCTGAAACTGCAATTACTTATCTTTTCATAATTTTTTTTTTACTGTATTAATCAATTCAAAAAAAAAATTCTTAATGTTACTTCTATCGAAAGAAAGACACAAATTTTAGTATTTTTTAGTATAGATGGATTAACGATCTTATAGATCATGATTGGCACACTAGTTATGAAAAAATCCGTCAGATGGAATTTATTCGGACAAACGTATTAATAATCTGTCAGTGGAAGTTTTTATATTAATTAAGTGATTGTGTTTACAATTCTTTTTAAAAATATTTATTTAAATATAATATTTTATAATAATTAAGATGCCAACTTATTGTGCTGTACCGCAATGCAAAAGTTTAAGTACAAGAGAAAAGATGAAATTTCATAAGATTTCTGATGAAAAATCCTTGAAAAAACTATGGATACTCGCACTTAAGACCGTGAAAAAACCAACAGCCTCAATGCTAGTATGTAGCAAACATTTTAAAAACAGTGATTATATCGAATCAAGTACAGGTATTACAAGTAAAAATATAAATTGTGTCATTTTAATTCATAACTCTAAGGTTTAAGAGAACTTTTAGTAAAAGGTACCATTCCAACTCAAAATTAACCTAAACAAATCCAAGCTATTAATGCTTAATAAGTGACACGCGTAATTATAATAAAATACAGTAAACCCTCGAACTGCGCGGTTTCGAAATTGCGCGTTTTTGTTTTTACCACCAAAATTTCGCATTGCGCGGTAAAAGTTTCGCAGTAGCGCGTTTTTTTTCGTACTACATTATAAAATAATTATTAATATCAAATTTATGAAAACAAATTAAATAGTTTTAATTTTATTAAAATTGAATTTCTTTTATTTAGAACACTTGTTATCACGGGGAAAACTTCTTTTAAAACTTCTTTAAAACTTCTTTTCGGGTTATACACGAAAAAATGGTATTGTGAAGCATGATAAATCCAGAGCTGCAAGAAAAATGAAACTTGACGTATCTTAGTTTCACATTCAATTGTTATAAATCGGACGTATCTCAATAAATTCAGTGTAAATTCAAAAATTAAAAGTAGCTGCTCCACAATATCATTTTTGTAGTAAAAAAACGTAAGTATTTTCATATTTTTGTACAGAAATTAATAATAATGATTTTAATCTGTAAAAGATTATTGAAGTTTTTATATTTATTTCAATATTTAATGAATAAAATTCAATTATAAATCGAATTTTAGATACGTTGAATTACATTTTATAATATTTTAATGAGAATAATTAGTTACGTCTGATTACATATTTTTTACATTAACTTTTACTTTTTAGTTATATTCCCAACATCTAAACTCCAATATTTAATTTTCTAAAGTTTATGTTGTTGTGTATAAATACACTGCACTATCTCAAACTAAGTTGACCATGCGTCTATTCAGGCCTTTAGATATTAAAGTCTAAACGTGCCTAAACTTAGTCTCCAAAAAGCTTTCCAAATTAAGGTTGTATTAGTGAAACTATAATGCATTTTACCTGCAACCCATATAATTTCAATGTAACGGTATTGAAATTATATAGCATAAGGCCGTTTTTTGCTGAATTGCAGAAACAAAATCCCATAAAAGCGGTGCAAATTCATCGATTGTTGGTGATTCAATTCACTTGCTTCGACTAGTTGACTTCTCGCTACCCAAGGTAAGGAGTCAATTAGAAGAAACAATAAATGTTCGAGTACCGACCCGACCATCTTTAAATTTTCATACAACTAAAATGTCAACATTTCAACATTTATTATATATGCACAGCTGTTGCAGCGGTATGAACATCGATTGCGGCGCCTGCCGCTTACAGCGCTTTAGATGTTCGATGTAGTGCCGTCACATTTCATGTTTTTTTTCCGCTTACGGCGCTTTAGATGTTCGATGTAGTGCCGTCTTTTTTTCACATTTCATGTTTTTTTTTTATATATATATAATATATGTATAAGTAAAATAAATTAAGGGCATTGACCTATATAAGAATTATAAGTATATAAGGTAAATTACATTTTAGTTATTCATGTTAAATGTTATAATAGAATAATCACCTAGTAACAAAAATAAAAATATTATTTAAAATAATTCTTATTTTAAATAAAACAATATAGAATATATTAAATTTCATTTCCTTGACGCTCTTTTTTTTATTTTAAATAATAATATATAAATTCAAATATAATTCTTGAGAAATAAAATAAATTAATTTTCCCACAACAAAAACTACATAATTGTTGCAATATCAACAATTATACATTTTTATAAATTACTAAAAATAAAGAATTCTAATTTACACGCGCATAGATATATTCAAAGAACCAACATAATTAAGTTATGAAATAAAGTACAGTCAGTCTGAAGTGCACAGTCGAATCGTTATCATTAACTTATAATTTCGTTTATGTAAATCGTTTTCTTATATTATATAATTAAAAAGTAATAAATAAGTTTTAATAATAATTTTGTGCACAAAATACAATTTTGTGTTTTATTATTTTTTTTTAATCCTGGAAAACCTTGAACTAAAATTGTTAAACTTATTCTATTTTTGAATTCAGTTTAAAGCAGTTGCTTTAAGTATTATATTATCAAGATTTTTTTAAATAAATAAGTATTATAACGAGTTTGAAATAGTTGGTTTTATTTTACTAAATCTGAGTTATCGGAGTCCACAGCTATTAGTGATAATTAATATAACAATAAAGGAGAAAGATTCTGAACAATTCCCTCCTACCAAAGGTAAGGAATTGTTCAGTGTAAAGTAAAATTTATTTAGAAGTAATTATAAAAGTATTTGTAATTAAAAAATATTTAAATAGAAAAAGAGATCAATAAAGATTAATGTTAAAGAAACCAAAAAGAGGATTAATATATTACATAACAATGTTTTAATTTGCTATTTTTTTTTAAATGAAAGGTTTTATATTTGCGAATTTTGTGCCAAATGTTTTTCTACAAATTTTAATTCTAGAACCGTCTATTGCGGCTGTCGTGGTTCGGAGTTTTACCTTTTGGTATATCCACATATATCGTTGAATCGATTACTGCCTTTTTCTTCTTGTGGTGACCAAAACCTTACCACTGGTGGGGGGTTTTGATCAGGAGTACCTGTTTGTTATGGAATAAAACCAGAGCAGTTGTTAATTTGTGAACTTTATTAATATTAGTTGATGATACAACTTATTAATTAATAATTAATCAAGTAACTACAACTTTTCACTCGGGTTGATCAAATTGTTCTGATGAAATACAATCGATTTTCACCCTATTTATATGATTTACTTTAATCGATTGACCGGACGCATATCTCGAATTACTTATATTTCAAAATGCATTTAGGTAATTCACCTTTAGTATTTTATTAATCAATATGCTTAATTAGCAAAATTGCTAATTAAGCATTTTACATTTAAATCAATAATTAATTAATAAAATATTTAATTGATTAATTTTGTCAATTTGACAAAATTGATTTAAATTTAAAATATCAATACAGGGTGCACCATGTTGCATTCTGAAATATTATTACAAATTTTATTACAGGGTGTACCATGTGGTACACCACATACCTCCCTTTCCCAGATAAAAAGACTATTTTGAAGAAAAGTCTTTTTTTTTAGGTACTAAAGGTCTTCGGTCTTGATTACTTGATTATTTATTATTTACAATTTCCTTAAAATTTATAAGTACATTTTAGATAATTTAATTCAAATTTAAATTCCCTTAAAAAATTAATTACTTTCTTTTTTAGATTTTTTTTTTTTTTACAACTACAAAAAATTTATTTAAATTGCGTATATTTATTTTTACTATTCTTGTTTTTTAAAACTCCTTTTATTTATTACATTGTTTATTAATTATTTTTCTTAATTTTCTATATTTTACTTCATTATAAAATTATTTTATTTATTACATTATTTATTAATTATTTTTCTATATTTTAATTCATTACATTATAAAATTATTTATTTATTTCATTATTTAATCCAATCTATTAATTAAAAATTATATTAATTACAAATAATTTATTCATATACCACTGCCTACTTTTCCTTCCCCTCTAATCTATTATTAATGTAATTTTTTCAACAACAATTTACCCTGGTTATTTCATTTTTTCTTTTCTATTTTTACCGAATTTCGCACTTCCAACGGTATGTTGTTGGAAACTTTCACCTATCGAGGATTTCTGGTAGGCTCGGTCGAATAATAACCAAAATAAATTACAAATGAAAAATGGTTAATATGTATGTATATTTGTATAATGTTTTTGTATATATTTTTTTTAAAAAAAAATTGATATGTATTATTAATTTTAAAACGGTTAGAATGTATGTATTTTGTATAGTATGTATTTATATATTTAAAAAAAATTATGTTTTATATGCAACAATTTATCTGAATGATAACATAACAGGAGATATAGATGAGTCTGATTTAACTGTGTTTTGTCTTTTTGATCTAATTTTGGACATTTGAGTTTTTGTTTTAATCGGTGTAATGGCGGGTGATTCACAATTGAATCCCGTTATTTTAACTGGACTTGATAATTCTATTTGTCTCGAATTTTTGTTTTTTATTTCTATAGGCTGTTCGTACGTCAATGTGTTGGTTTTCAAATAATTATAATTTTGTTGTCTGTTTTTTTCTTTATTAATATCGTCCTGTAAATTTTTTATTCCAAAACTACGTTTGTCGAACTCGTATCTTAGTTCGTCAGGTCCTAATGGTTTTACGTGGCTAGTTACATTCATGTCCAATGTCCACTGTTCCTCTGATTCTGTAAAATTATGCGTGATTGTTGGTATTTTATTAAAAATATAACGTGTCATATTTCTCACCTGCTTAATTTTCCTATCAAAATAAGGTATTTCTAAACTACCTAAAACATTTGAGCATTTTTGAATTTAACTATTCCTGTCCCAACTATCACTTGCTTAATGGTATGCGAATTACAAAAACTAGTTACTCTTGTTTCTTAAAAAATATAAAAAACCAACTATTTTCTGTTTGCAGGGGTATAACATGATTTTCTATATTTTTTATGACCTTCCTGTGACATTGTTTATTTTCGTCCGTTTCTCCAAAATTACGAAATATTTTAACTATACAATCTTCTGAATTTGTTAATAATAATTTTGGGTGTAACTGTCTACATACCTCAATCAACTCATTATTCGATATTTTTATTTTTTTACAAGCGTACGCATAGTCTTTAGTCGTATAATAAATATATTGTTTTGCTGAATTATTTGCTATGTAATCCCAGTCCGTCTGTACTATCGTTATTTGTCCGTTGTTATCTGCTATTGGCAATGGGTATATTTTGTATAATTGAAATTCTTCATTTTTTAACACATTAATAGACACACGAATTCCTATTTGTTTTTCCCAAAAAGCTAAGTCAATATTTTCTAATTGATTTACTACTTCTGCTGAATATAGATGCATGTTGGCATCATTATTAGTCATATTTTGTAATACTTCTACTAATAATTGAGAATCAATGACCGAAGGATGAATTTTGTGTTGTTGTAGCGCATTTATAATTTCGCCTTGTTCTAATATAAATCCTTGAACCCGTTCTAGTTCTGCCAAAACATAAATAATTAATTTATGAAGTTCTATTTCAGCCCAAATATGCTTCATTTCATTCTGTATTCCTTCAAATTTTTTCTTTACTAACTTCTCCACTGACCCCAACCTATCCTCTAATTCTATTGTACGTGCTGTCAGATTTCCCGTTACATCTTTCATGAATTCAAAATTTGAAGCTATTATTGCTGTTTGATGATCTAATAATTCCATTACCTTCTCCCCGTTATGTTTTAAATTTTGTAACCCACTATAAATTTTGTCCGCGTCATTTTCGTCCATTGTCCCGAATAACATTTTTGAGACCGACCCTATTATATTTATTGCGCCCCTTTTTCTTCTACTAAAATAATGGTTAATACCCGTAGTTGATTTAGTGTTGTGTATAAATACACTGCATTATCTCAACCTAGGTTGACCATGCGTCTATTCAGACCTTTAAGACCATGCGTTTAATCAGGCCTTTAGACATTAAAGTCTAAACGTGCCTAAACTTAGTCTCCAAAAAGCTTTTCGAACTAAGGTTGTATTGGTGAGTTGCATGTAACCTAATGCATTTTACCTGCAATCCATATAATTTCAATGTAATGGTATTGAAATTTTATGGCATAGGGCCGTTTTTGCTGAATTGCAGAAATGAAATCCCATAAAAGCGGTGCAAATCCATCGATTGTTTGTCATTCAACTAACTTGCTTTGACTAATTAACTACCCCCCACCAGTGGTAAGGAGTTAATTAGAAGAAGCAATAAAGAAGAAAGATTCTGAACAATTTCCCCCTACCCAAGGTAAGGAATTGTTTAGTGTAAAGTAAATAAAGTAAAATATTAAAGTATTAAGAAGAGTTTTATTTAAAATATTATTATAATATAAACAAATATAATAATATAACATTGGCGCAGCCGGTAAGCCAGTTATTACGCTAACTGGTAGGAACATATTTTTTGTGGGAGAACCTGATTTCGAAGAGTTTAATGTCGAACAGATCAATCATCCTGGAAAGACATATCCAGGACGACGAGGAAACTATAAATTTTGAAGAGATCCGGCCCATCATTTTAAGAAGGAAGCTGGAAAGAAGAAAGGAGAATATAGATCCGACAAACCGAAGGTTATTACGGGAGGTTAAGAAAACACCAAAGAAAACAAGGAAAATAAAAACAAAGAAAACTATCAGAGTATAATGCCGGTTTTCTTTAAAGCAGATGGAATAATTTAGCCAACGAGGTGCGGCAAAGTGTGTAACAAGTGCATTGGTATGTGGAGGAAGTACCAACAACCGAACCTGGAAAATTACCACACAAACTGTATAATGTGTGGTAAGTTGGTAATGGTTTTTGACGAAAAGAAAAATAAATTTTAAAACATTTTATAAGTTTGTTATTATTTTGGTTTTTGTTTTTTCGTTTCTCGCAACGGGTTTCGCTTTGTTTTTACCCGTTTTAAGGAATTTTTTGTTGGGAATATCAGTTTCCATAAATAAATAAAAAAAAAAATGTTGTAGAAAAACAAGAATCGGTAACCGGAAAAATAAAAAACAATAAAATATATAGAGTATTTGTTTTTTTTTTTTTTTTTGAACAGTAATAAGAATAAAATAATTAAAAGTGAAATAAAATAATAAACAGTAAAAACAGTAATAAGAAAAAAAAAAATTTTAATTAAGAGGGAAATAAAATAACAAACAGAAAACCAAAAAATTAAGAGTGAAAATAAAATAAATAAGAGAAAAAAAAAATAGTAACAAGTAAAAAAATTATTAAGAGTGAAATAAAATAATAAACAGTAAAAACGAAGGTTATTACGGGAGGTTAAGAAAACACCAAAGAAAACAAGGAAAATAAAAACAAAGAAAACTATCAGAGTATAATGCCGGTTTTCTTTAAAGCAGATGGAATAATTTGGCCAACGAGGTGCGGCAAAGTGTGTAACAAGTGCATTGGTATGTGGAGGAAGTACCAACAACCGAACCTGGAAAATTACCACACAAACTGTATAATGTGTGGTAAGTTGGTAATGGTTTTTGACGAAAAGAAAAATAAATTTTAAAACATTTTATAAGTTTGTTATTATTTTGGTTTTTGTTTTTTCGTTTCTCGCAACGGGTTTCGCTTTGTTTTTACCCGTTTTAAGGAATTTTTTGTTGGGAATATCAGTTTCCGTAAATAAATAAAAAAAAAAATGTTGTAGAAAAACAAGAATCGGTAACCGGAAAAATAAAAAACAATAAAATATATAGAGTATTTGTTGTTTTTTTTTGAACAGTAATAAGAATAAAATAATTAAAAGTGAAATAAAATAATAAACAGTAAAAACAGTAATAAGAAAAAAAAAAATTTAATTAAGAGGGAAATAAAATAACAAACAGTAAAACCAAAAAATTAAGAGTGAAAATAAAATAAATAAGAGAAAAAAAAAATAGTAACAAGTAAAAAAATTATTAAGAGTGAAATAAAATAATAAACAGTAAAAACAGTAATAAGAAAAAAAATTAAGAGGGAAATAAAATAATAAACAGTAAAACCAAAAAATTAAGAGTGAAAATAAAATAAATAAGGAAAAAAAAAATAGTAACAAGTAAAAAAATTATTAAGAGTGAAATAAAATAATAAACAGTAAAAACAGTAATAAGAAAAAAAATTAAGAGGGAAATAAAATAATAAACAGTAAAACCAAAAAAATTAAGAGTGAAAATAAAATAAATAAGAGAAAAAAAAAATAGTAACAAGTAAAAAAATTATTAAGAGTGAAATAAAATAATAAACAGTAAAAACAGTAATAAGAAAAAAAATTAAGAGGGAAATAAAATAATAAACAGTAAAACCAAAAAATTAAGAGTGAAAATAAAATAAATAAGAGAAAAAAAAAATAGTAATAAGTAAAAAAAATTATTAAGAGTGAAATAAAATAATAAACAGAAAAAACAGTAATAAGAAAAAAAAAATTAAGAGGGAAATAAAATAATAAACAGTAAAAACAGTAAAACAAAATTAAGAGTGAAAATAAAATAAATAAGAGAAAAAAAACACAGTAATAAGTAAAACAAACACTAGAATGAAACAGTAGAGCAAAATAAAAACAGTAGAATAAGATTTTTGATTGTGTTTGTGTTTTTTCGTTTTTTTTTTTTTTTTTTTTTATAAAAAAAATAATATAATATACAATTTTAAGAAATTATAACTAAACAACATTTAAATAATTAATGGTCTGGTCGAAAGTACGATACGGTAGTCGAATTGATGAAGTAACTTTTTTCGACAACGAAGATCCAAAGTTCCAGACCTCATTGTCATCAGGAGTTCCAGCAGCCATGTCCACACCAGCAGTCAATTTTCGTTTCAGATTAAACGGAGCCAAATCTCTTTGATTATCATGGATACTATTAAAGAAATAAGTAATGTACTACCGTCTACTAAAGACATGGATGAAACTGCAGTTAAACGCCGCTCTAACCGTCAAGGTAAAAGTTCAAGGAAGTTTAATGATGAAAAGTTTCGAATGCGTAAGAATACACAAGTAGCAGCTAAAGCAGCTAGAGAACGTGATGAACGTTTAGGTCTGTTGAACAGTGATGATGCTCAGCTTTTGAATGATACTATTAATGCAATTGTTCTCACAACTCAACGTCGTGCTGTACCGCTTTCTGTAACCACTCGTGGTGTAGGAACGACGAACACCAGGCCAAGAAACGTCAACCCAACAACGGGTGGACCTCGAGTTGCTACAACAACAACACCAGCAGCCAAAAATTTGGAAGGCGCAGTAGGGTTCCAGTTACAAGGTGCATGTCCAAAAGAACCAGGTCTCCAGTTGCGGTCGAAGAAGAGCTACCCTCGCATGGTGGATTTAAAAATAGGGAAAATAATATGGATTATCATTATATTATTAATAATTAATGTACAGGGAATTCCGTATAAGGCCGAAAAAATTAACTCGGTAGGGTTATATTACGAAAATCAAGGAAAATTATTAGAGTATAGAACTTCATATCAAATTCTATCCAGAATTAAAATAACTTCCGAAGAAGAAGTAATAGAATTTATATCTGGAATAGATGACAAATTAGCTTTGAGTTGTAAAAAGATCGAGAAATTAAGGGCAGCCAGAAATTGTGATTTCTGGAATAAAGAAATAAATTTGTGGAAGAGCAAAATAACTAGTACTGTGAAAGGTATAAATCATTTCTTTAGTCGACAAAAGCGAGGAGCTATTAAATAATAGGCTCAGTATCCAAAGCACTATTTGGTACTATGGATAACGAAGATTCTGAGGCAATTTATAAATCGCTCCAAGAATTAGAGAAAACCGGTGGAGTACTATTAGATACGGTAGAAAAACAAACTGCCATTGTTGCGTCAAATTTCGAATTTATGAAACAAGTGACAGGGAATTTGACAACCCAAGCACTAGAATTCGAAGAACGTCTAGACAGTATACAAGCTGGTCTAGTTAACGGATTGGGACAATTAAAAACGGAAACCGTCCAATTATGGGCCGAACTAGAATTAAATCGATTGATTACGTACATTTTCTCAGAATTAGAACGGATTTATGCTTTCTTAGTAGAACAATAAGAAATAGTTACCGCATTACAGCAGCATAAAATCCACCCGTTAATAATGGATTCTTCTAGATTAACACAAATAATATTTAATATGACTAATGGCGAAGCTCATGGCATATTAAATTCAACATTTGTTATTAATCAATTAGCAGACATAGAATTAAATTACTATAAGGGTGAGATAGGAGTACGTATTGGAGTAGCAGAATTGCTGAAAGAAGAATTTGAAAGTTACAGAATATACCCATTACCAAGGGATATTGGGAATAATCATTACGCGGTATTATCTCCTGAATGGGATTATGTAGCAAAAAACAATCTGAATCAGTATATTCATTTTAACAGCAGAGAATATCAAAATTTTTGTAAAAAAATAAAAGACAAGAAAATAACATTACTATTATCTCTCAGGCACTTCATCCAAAAATTTTAAATCTCGCCCCGGGAAATTGTGTTTTAGACTTGTTTACTCACCAAGACCAAAATATATCACTTGTGTTTGAGGGATGTAAATATCACATATTAAAATCCATCCCAAACATGATAATTCCATTAGAAAACCAGAATAGATGGTTATACATGTTTGCGGAACCACAAGAGTTGGTCACATACTGTAAAAAACAACAAACCAGTAGGGTTCTGTTACAAGGTACTGGTGTTTTATCGTTAACTGCAAATTGTGTTTTCACAATGGGAAATTTAGAGTTACGATATAAAAGACAAATCGAGAACAACGTATCATCAGAAGGAATTGAGTTCTCCAAAATTGTATCCGACGTAATGATGGAAAAATTAAATTTTTCATCAATTCTAGCAGCAAATTTTTCTTTGAAAATGCCACATACAACTAAGCTAATTCGAAATTTAAATCCAGAAGAATTGAAAATAGAATTTGAAAAAAGAAGTCGTAGTATAGAAGAATTACAAAGTGAGATCAAAGCGGAACAAGAACGGATGATATTCGTGAAAGCAGCAACAAATCATTCCACCGTAAATTCAAGTTGTTTAGCATTGCTTTTTGTCATTTGTATTGTAGTAATGGGTACATTATATTGTTATATAAAAAGGTTAAACTTGCTAAAAAGTATCATCGGTAATCGTAGGGAAATCCTTGAAATTAGTGACACGACATCTGAAGGAAGCACAGTACCCACCACAAGGACAGAAATCATATTTAAAGACGAAAGAATTAAAGTTGACGAATTAAATGTTCAACATTCAGTGGAACAAACATTAACACTTCCTGAAAATCCTCTTACAAAATCCGTCCACATAGCTAACGAAAACAAAACAGACATTGCAGAAGAAACACCTACTAAAAAACCACAAAATCCCATACACACACATTTTACAACAAATCCACATAGTATAGTTCATTCACCGCATAAATCAAAACATAAGTCTCACGCTCGTCTTGAAAAAATAAAATATGAACCACGGAAACTTCCTACATTAACATTCCAATAAATAATTTTTTTTTTTCGGAACTTTAAATTATTTCTCGGAACTTGTAAAAAATCCGATATTTTAAATAATACAATTTTGTTTCACGGGAATACTACCATTTTGAATTTTTTTTTAGTACTCTCGTAAAATAACAGATGGCGTTAATTTTCTTTTCATATTTTTTTTTTTAAAAAAAAAGGGAAGGTGAATCATTATTATTAATGATTTCAAATTAATGATTTAAACATAAAAAAAATTTTTGTTTCCATTATTTATTATTAAAAAAAAAAAAAATGTTAATTTTTATTATTTATTATTGTAAGAAAAAATTGTTAATTTTGAATTCTATTATTTAGTATTAAGTAAATTGTGTATCAAGTAAGGAAGTTAAATAATGATGTAATAAATTATAAAATTTTAAAAAAGATATACATACATTTTTCAGTAATAATTAAAAATATAGTTAAGTAATAATAAAAAAAAATAATAATTTAAATAAAATGTTAAAAGAATTAAATAGAGGTTTATTAAAATATAAAAGAGTTGTAAAATAGAATAAAATAAAGGTTTATGAAAATATAAAAGAAATACAATATATAAAAGAATTAAAAAAAAAAAGGGGGTTTATGGAAATGTAAGAGGAATGTAAAGTAATGTTTATGAAGATGTAAAAGATGTGGAAAAAGAAAAATTGTTTATGAAAATGTAAAATTATTGTTTTGAAAATATTAATAGATATGAAAAAATGAATTAGAAAGGAATATTAAAGTTTTTGTACATGTTGTACAAACTTACTTAATTGAAAATTATTGTAATTAATAAAATGTGTAAAACTGGTAAAGTTATGTGAATGATAAACAATTCGCTCGCTTTTATTGCAAATACAACCTTATGGCTTAAATTTGAAAAAATATGTTCTCCTCAAGAACATATTTTTTCAAGTGGAGAATGGGAGGTGTTGTGTATAAATACACTGCATTATCTCAACCTAGGTTGACCATGCGTCTATTCAGACCTTTAAGACCATGCGTTTAATCAGGCCTTTAGACATTAAAGTCTAAACGTGCCTAAACTTAGTCTCCAAAAAGCTTTTCGAACTAAGGTTGTATTGGTGAGTTGCATGTAACCTAATGCATTTTACCTGCAATCCATATAATTTCAATGTAACGGTATTGAAATTATATGGCATAGGGCCGTTTTTGCTGAATTGCAGAAATGAAATCCCATAAAAGCGGTGCAAATCCATCGATTGTTCGACTATAACTAGAGTGCAATATACCAAATTTGTCAATAACAATAACACAATTATTTGTAAAATTCCCATTTTTCCTAAAAAAATACATTTATGAAATTACTATATTATAATTTTTTATCCTAACAAAATTATTTTATTAGGAAACTAAAAAAAAATTCTTTGTAATTCTATCCCTTCAACGCATAGTCTAAAAATTTTTTATATAATGCTTTATTTTACGTATTTTATATTTTTTAAAAAAAACTGCATAATAAGCTAAAAAAAATCATAATTATCTTATAAAAGAATTTTATAATTGTCTTATACCTTCAATTGACAATTAATTCTTATACCGTCCAATTGAACAATTAAAAAAACTAAAAATATAAAACAATGGAATCTATATGGATCACCATTTCGGCTTCTAGTCCGGGACGAGTAGTTCGCATAATTAATAGGTATGATTGCGACCTATGTACCCTATATTTCTCTAATGAACAGGATAGGCAGGTTCATTACGAGTTTACTGGCCACAAAAAAGTGGTTTTAAAAAAATTATAGTAAGTATTTTATTTTTAGTTAATTAAATATATAATAAATTGATTTTTTTTTATATTTAATTTTCAGATTTCGTTGCGGTTTATTAATACTTTTAATTTTATATATATTATTACATATTACAAAAATAAATTGATTTAAAATAAAAAATTAATATAAAAAATTCAAAATATGTCTTATTATTTTTTAATTTTGTTCCTATTTCCCATCTCCTAAGTTGTTTTCTCTCAATTTCGCATCTTGTTTTTTTTTTTTATTTTTTACCCCTTGTTTCTAAATTCCCTAGCATCTTATATTCCGTTGAACTTAGTGTTGCACTAAGCATAAATTTTATTCAACAGAATTTGTTATAACCCAAAATTTTACATATTCGTTCCATTATTTATACAAGTTCGTTCCAATTTCTGACATTTCACATTTGTTGTGACATGTGGCACACAATAAGTAAAAAAAATTAAGATGGATAACAACAAAAATTATAATTATTGCTCATCTTAAATCAGCAATTAAATTATAATTTTTAGCGGTATATATATATTACTATTAAATTAATTGGTAAAATTATAATTTAATTGGTAAATGTTATTGAATAAATAAATTATAATCGCGTTATCTGTAGTTTGGAGTGTAATTGTAAACAATAAAAAAATTGTAAACAATAAAAAAATTAAATTTTGATATGTGAATCATCAATATTACATGTGGTGCCAAAGATTATATATATATATTTATATATTTAAAATGTTTAATTCATTACAATTATAACTTTTAATGAAAACATTCTAACATTTTTACTATTTTTAATTTTCCAGGTTATTTTAAAGCAAATGAAAACATTAATATATTTACATATTATATATACAGCTAATAAAAGGTTTCATTATGGATAAAAAAATACAATCAACGTAAAAAAAATGAATTATATATATAATTATATATATATATACTTGACACTTTTAGGAAAGTATCATTTTATTTTGAAAAAAAATTCATAAAAACTGTAATCGCTTTATTTATTTTCAGAATTAAATTTTGCGGGAGGATAGCCGTTTTGTTTACATTTTGTAATATTATTTTTTTTTATTTATATAAGTTGCTAAAAATGTTTTTTTTTTTTTTATTTTAGTTCTTCAAGAAAAATTACGTCATCAGTATTTAACACTTGACAAATTATTGTATGCAGCTGATAATGTTCAATTAATCTCGATGAACAATTTTTTTTTTTTTTTTTAAATTATTTCAGCAATTTAAAAAAAAACATATGATGTGGTATAAACGTGGATATGTGGATTAGGAACAAATAATTAGTATTTGTTTGCGTTTTTCTATTTTATTATATTTTCCCCAAAGAAATTTTTTTTTTTTTAAAAACATTTTTGTTTATTTTAGGCAATTCAACGGAACTTGCATGAAGTGGAAAAAATATTAACTAGGAAAATAATAACTGGAAAATTTTATAAAAAAATTAAATTTTTAAACTGGAGATATCAAATCAGGAACAACCGTGAGTAGTTTTAACATTTCTTTTTTTTTTCTTCCCTTTTTTTTCATAATAACAATAACTTAAATAGTCACAAAAAAAATAAACCGAGTTTGTTTTACCGATTTTATTTTATTATCATATGTCTTAACGTTAATTTATTAGTAAAGTAGTATATTATGTAACTTGTTTGCTTTGTAAAGTTAAAAAAAATACTCGGTATAAACTAAATCGAATTGTCAATATAAAATGTATATGTAAATAAATTTTTTTTAAATTATGTAAAGTAACATAAACATATGGATAGTATAAAAAGGTATAGGTTATATATATAAGTTTATAAATTTTGAATTTTAGCTCAAACATGAAACTGCGTGCACACAGCTTCATCGATGAAAATTGATATGTGAGTAAATAAAATATATATATATAATTAATAAATATACCTATTCGAAAATAAATTCGTTTCAAACAAAAATAAATTAATAATAAAACATATAGTTATATGACTTCATAAATATATATAATCATTACTCATTAAATTTCTTGAGATTTTTATTTTTCAATAGAATGCAGGATTAGGGCTTTGTTTCAGGGTGTTGATGTGAGGATATAAGAATGATCATGTGAATTAATGTAGGGAATTATAAGCATAATTTAGATGACGCGCTTGTAATTCATTGGTAGGGTGGGAACCGTCATCGGGATTTGTAACATCATTCCTTCATTTCATGTAATTATGTTCTACTGTGCTGTGTTAGAATTCGAAGTGGTCTGTGTTTTTTTTTTTTTGCTATACTATCTTTCTTCTCTTTCTTTTGTCATCTATTTGTAATAGGGTAACCCAGTGAGCGTAGCCGGTGGACACAGGCCAGCCCTATATGTATAATAGAAACATTGTGACAAACATTACAAAAATGGAATCATCTTCAACAATTAAAAATGGTTATTCCAGAAGACTATCGAAGTTTCTATGATGAATTACCGTATAAAAAATAAAATCATAATTTCTTTATATTTATTACTCATTAATAGTAATTAAATACGTATTACATAATAATAATTAATTTAATCATAATTAATTAACCAATGTGCCTGTGAATTGCCTATGAAAGGCTATGCAATTTTTGTTCCTTTATTTTATTAATTTTTATATTTCGTAAAGATTCATTATTTTATAAATTGAATAATAAATTTACCAAAATTGAGATATAGATTCCAAATAAAAGTGTAATAGTATAATCTTTGGCCGTTTAAAATATTAAAGCCATAAGAATTCGGCAACACTACTTTTTCCCGCCTTTTAAAATTGACGTATCTTAGTTTCACATTCAGTTGTTATAAATCGGACGTATCTCAATAAATTCAGTGTAAATTCAAAAATTAAAAGTAGCTGCTCAACAATATCATTTTTGTAGTAAAAAAACGTAAGTATTTTCATATTTTTGTACAGAAATTAATAATAATGATTTTACTCTGTAAAAGATTATTGATGTTTTTATATTTATTTCAATATTTAATGAATAAAATTCAATTATAAATCGAATTTTAGATACGTTGAATTACATTTTATAATATTTTAATGAGAATAATTAGTTACGTCTGATTACATATTTTTTACATTAACTTTTACTTTTTAGTTATTTACTTCAATTAGTTTATTCCCGACTTCTAAAATAATAACTAATTGTCAATAATAACTAATAACAACGACATATTACCAACCACAGGGAGTTGAAAACTAATTGCGCCACCTAGTACCAACCCCTTAATTAACTATGATATTATGTCTGAGTCTTGTAAATATATTCAAATAATAGTCAGTTGTAATGTAAATATCGAACGACGTAGAACGTCTTAATAATAAATTATAATGTACATAGTATTACACGTGTTTGGAATATCAAGTTTACAAATGTATGATAATAAATGCTTTCGATTAGAAATAAATACAATTACACCTATATTTAATAAAGAGGATCTCAAATAAAATATTTAATTTGTAATAATCAATTTTACGTTTTTCTATGTTCTTCTTTTATTGTCTTTGCTATTCTATTAGTTATGTTTTTGTTGACTTCATTGGTTCCACTTTTTTTGCTATTACATATACAAACAAAATAATTCGAATAATATCCGAATAATCGAATATTTCAACAAAAAACTATTCGATATTCGGATAGTAAAAACACTCGAATAATTGAATGCACTACAAAAAATGCATTCAGTGGTTTTATAAGAAGCTATTCATTGTAAAATGAAAATGAAGGTATATTAGATATACAAAAATTTCTCATCGATATCAAAAATGACGTATCATCGCTAATTTTCGATATACTTAACGAACATTAATCGATAAAATTTAACTTAGCACTCTGGCAAATATTTGAAAATTATTTTGAATTTGAATTTGTAGAAAACTGAGTAATAGAAATGAAATCAGTTATTCCGCAAACCCAGATTCTAAGGGATGAATATGAATTTGATGAAATTTATAATGAATGGTCCAAGAAATTGTCACCAAATCGGAGGAGTTTCAAGAATCTGATTCAGGAATCAGGATGGTAATTAATATAAAACTATAAAAGATTAAAGTTTTATCGATCTGCCTGATTTTATAAAGGATAAAAAAGCTTGTATAAATGTGCAAAATGCTGATTATTTTTGCTTTAAATGGGCGATAATATCAGCTGTTTTTAATCTCGATAAGAATGATAGACCTAATCGTACTACTTCATGTCGTATCGAAGACATATCAAATTCGCAAACAAAAATTGAAAAGGAAAATGCATTGGTAAAAGAATTGAATTTTGGTGAGATTTGTTTCCCGATTAAACTTCAAGATACAAAAATATTTGAAAGATTAAATCTCTCGATAAGTGTTAATGTTTTCGGATATGAGGAAAAACCTAACAATAAATTTGATATAACAGGGCCATTTTATTGTACAAAAGAGGAAAAATCATTTCATGTCAATCATCTAAAATAAATTTTATTGTTATGTGCGTACATAGTAAAAAAAAATATTAATTTTTGATTGAATTTTTTTTTCTTATATATTGAAATATTGTATAAAACACAGAAAATTTTGTTTGATCAGTTAGTTTCTTCATACCAAAAGATCAACAAACAACAAAATGCAGAATTTTAGAATTAATTTTCCTGACGAACAGGAACCCATTACAATGGCACAAAGAGGTCGCAAGGCAAGAAGTCTGTATAGTGTATACTCTTTTATGTGGAAAAAATTCGTGCATTTTGATGGATGATGAAACTTATGTAAAAAAAGAGATTTCGACATTACCTGGTGATTCTTTTTACACTGAGGAAGAAAGTGGTATAAGAATAGTGAAAAATGTATTGGTGTTGAAAAGTTAGGAGAGAAAATTCTCGTATGGCAAGCAATTTGTTCCTTTGGTGCTCGGAGTCAATCTTTTTTTTTACAAAGGGTATAATTAATGTTGTAAAATAGTAAGAAGAATGTTTGAAAAAGAGACTTTTGCCGTTTATAAGAAATTATATTTTGTTTTGGCCAGATCTTGCTAGTGCAGGTAATATACTCTGGTATATCACTACCACAAATAAATAAAATTATTTAATTTAAGAATAAATTCCTTTTCTCTCGGAAATGGTGAAATATTATTCTTAAATTAAAATATCATATTAACAATAATTTTTTAAAATCTTTTCGCATAATTTAAATTAATATTTTTCTAATTAATTAAAAATTACTAAATCGTAAAATTGCATTAAAAATTATTTTCCCATAAAATTTTATGAAAAAAATAAATTTTTGATCATATTACAATTTTAAAATTCGCAAAAGTAATTTCTCACAAAAATGATCACGTTGAATTGCAACGTGATCATAACATAAAATTAGTTTTCGTTAATCGTAATTGTATCAACACCAACTAAATCAAAATCACAATATTACCAAATGATCACTTTATCAACCATATTAAATAACAGCCCTAAAGGAATTATGCTGGCAGAAATCTATGAAAATAATTAAATATTCGAGGAGCAACATAGAACATTATTAATTAATGTACATCGCTGTATACTTCGATAAAAAAAATGTTCATTTAGATTTTGTCATTCAGTTGTTTCATATGATGTTTTTCGTGTATTATTTAAAAGAGAACTTAAAATTGATATAAAACAAATTATTTAAACAAATAATATATTATTTTAAGTAAACGTTACTTAAATTGTATATATAATTCTAATGAAAATTTATAAAAATATTAATCAAAATGGCAATTTCATTTAAATAGTAATATTAAAAGTAGGACTTATTTCATATTTTGAAAATATACATTATAGTTTTCAAATATTTCGTGTAATAATTTTAAATTAAAGTTGTTAATATATTACACTAATAATTTACATTAATTTGACGAAAAAAAACTATAATGTTAATATATTACACTATAAAATTAATTGGTTCAATAAACATCGTGCGTTAAATCAATCAACTTATTTAATTAATTTAATAAAACTATTAATTGGAAGAATAACATATGCTTTATTAAATTAATTAACAAGTTTTTGTTAATTCACACGAATTCGAAAAATAATTTATTACAAACATTTGTTCATTGTCTTAACGAAAAGTTTATTAAAGCCTATTATTAACAAATAGTTATTCGTTGTCTTAATAAATAATTACGTTGGACGAATATTAATAAATTTTTGGTTGGCGGAACGAACATTTTTATTGTATTTACGTCCCTTTTTGGTTCAGTGATTTGTGCAGTCTGAAAATTTGATGTGTACAAGTTACAGCATTGTGTATTTATTTTGTGATAATATAGATTTTTACGAATTTTAAATATAATTAAAATTTTAAAATAATTATATTATTAAAATTGGACTTTTTTAAATTAACTATTTTCAAAATACTAAGGTAAATTAATATTTTGAAGTGTACCGGTTTTTGAGGTTATTGCACATACAATTTAAACTAAACTATAAATGTGATGCACTTGGTAAATGTTTCATTAAATATATATATATATATATATATACATAATTATATTCATTAAAAACATTATATATTATATTATGATAATATAATTGTATATGTTTATGAAACATTTACCAAGTCCATTAATCTTATAGCTTAAATTTCATATAACCTAACCTCAAAGAGCATAAGTAATAGATTATTAAACTATAAATATATACATAAGTATTATATTAGATTAGTTATATATAATTTTTTATTAATTTTAATAACATATAATCTTTCAGAAGAAGGATTTAATAAAAGTTCATTTGAAGCTTTAGATTATGAAGGCATTTCAGGCCTAATCAAGAATCAGAGTAATAGAGTTTTTTTTTTGGAAAAAATTCAAAGGTGTATACTTTCAGGTAAAATATTACAATTTAGAGTTCAAATAAGGAAACTTTTTTTCCAAAAAAGTTGCCAAAGCCCAAAAAACTTGCATTATACATCTTCAGATAATTCCATACTTAGCAGTGACTACACTATTGAAAACAAATCAAGTAAATTTAAGAATACAGTATCAGACTATTTATTGTACACTGATGGAAAATTAATTGAATTATTTTACAAAAATAATTCCAATTTGGATAATAATTCCAGTTTGGAACATAGAAATTTATTAGCGAGTGTTATTATATATAAAGAATATGAATTGCTAAATTATCCAAAAAAAAATCAAAATAACAACTGATAGATTTCAACAATTTTTGAGAGAAATACACTCAGAAAAAAGATGTAATAATATCAAAGAAATCTTTTTCATTATTTTCAGAAATTACATTTTTCATTGAAACAAGAAAAAATTATTTAAACTGAAGAAAATTTCTTTGTTGTATTTAAATTCTTATCAAATCAAATAAATTTATTTGGTTTGAAATAAAGATAATTACTTTAAATAAAAAAAAAAAATTTTTATTAAATTCAATACTAATATGATTTAAAATTAATAACAAATTGTTATTGTATTAATTAAAACTTGTAATTGAATTCTAGAAAATATATCTTTAAGTCAATGAAACAATTTTGTTTTTATTTCTATGAACATTTTCTTTGATTCAATGTCATTTAAAAATTGTAATATTTGAACTAATGTCAAATATTTTGAATCGAAGTAAAACTTTCATTGAATTTTAAAAATTTCATTTTTTTTTTTTTATTTCTATGAACATTTTCTTTGATTCAATGTTACTGAAGTAAAAATTTTATAGTCGAATAAAATTCTCTTTTTTTAATGAAATCGTGATGTCGTTGTATTACGTTTATTACGTTATAGCTAAATATAGCTAAACATTTTGATATATCATCTGAAAAAAATTGAAATGTGGATATAACGCACTTTGAATTTGGTCGACCCACATATCTATTTTTTTTTATTTTCTATGAATGCAAAACACGGAATAACTCTGGAAAGTTTAAAATATATGAAAAATCATCACTTAAGTGAAATTTGTCCGAAAGAGTTTTTTAATTTATAAAAAAAAATATAATTAAAGATAATAACTAAAATTTTGTGATTGTGCAGGCAGCACCAACATTGTCAATGACCTCATATGTTGAACGTTGGTGTGAAAATTGTAATTTTTCAGCATCAAATTCATCGTGTGATGATGTAAGTTTATAAATATTTTTCAGTTTTTAAATATTGGAAAATTATTGAAGGCACAGGGAGAAATTGTTTTAAATTTTTACAAACTAAATAAAGGACTTAACACTAAATACCGACACATTTTGTCGGTATTATCATCCAAGAAATTATAAAAAAAAAAAAATTGCAACACCAAAATATTTTAATTTAATTGCTGATAATACACACTTAAAAAAATTGAAGGATTTTTTAATGTAAGCCTTACTTTAATGTAAGCGAAAATCCTCTTTAAAATTTAAGAGATTGCCATTCGAGACATGCATGAATAGATTAATTCTATTTAAGAAGGTTATACATATTAACAAACATTTTCTCAATTTCAAAAAATTATTATATTTACAGCTTAATCTTTCAAATGAAGAACTATTTCAGAGGAGCGTTTTAACATCATATTTAATAGCTAAAGGTGAAAATAAAAAAGCTATTACTGAATTGGTATTATGTGTAGAATCGGAGCTAATACCGCTGCCACCTGAATTTAAGGTAATTGATCCTATAGACTTGCTATTTAAAGCTCATTATATATTTAACCAAGAGTTTGATGAAGGACTAAAAAACTTTTGGATGTTTATTTCTTTCTATTTTTTTAAAATACAAAAAACCAAATTACCAATTAAAATTAAAGATGTGGCAAATAAAATAAATGTAGAATTAAAAAAAAACAGTAATTAAAAATCGTAATTATAATCAAATCTTTACATGCATATGAATTTTAATTTTGTCAATATGTTTTATAAATTTTGTTAATTTCTTATAAATAGTACATATATTTAATGTACCTAATAAATTATATAAATAATACTTTATAAATTTGAAGAATATTGCTAGTTATTTATTATGAAACAGTAAAGCTATCCACTATATATTAAATAATTTAACTATAATGGCCTTTTTTTGTTTTTTGTGTGGAAAAGAATTTAAAAAAATTTATTATATTATAGCACATTTAAAGCTTCAAGAGCATATAAAAGAAAATGATTCAAATAAACTAATTAAATGTATAATTAATAAAGACTGTTTAAGTACTTTTGTAACTTTCTCTGGTTTGAGAAAACATATTAAAAAGAAAAACTGTATGAAAACATCTCAGTTAAATACGTGTTCCAATATTAATATGCTAACATCAGATTGTACAAATTTTAACAACGTCCATATAACCGACTTTCAAATATTAAAAATTGTGGTATGAAATCGTTCGAAAAAGACATAAATAGCTTATATTTAACTCTGAATCAATTAGGTATTGCGGAGGATTCTATTTCGAAAATATTTACTTCATCAAAAAATTTGGTTCAAAGTTCAATAAATTTGATTGAACATTGTAGTACTGATGAAACAAAAAATATAAAAATTGAAACAGAACAATTATTTAAAACTTATTGCTCAAAATATACTAGACGAAAAACCTTTCAAAACAATCCATTCTATGTTTGTCCTAAAGAACTTGCCATAGGGTATAGATGGGATATGCGCTTCAATCAAAATTTAAGTACTTATAGACGAATTACAATTCAAAATCATTTTTATTTTGTGCCCATAACTATTGTAAGTCTTTTTTTGAACGAACATTTTAGAAAATTGTTTGTACAACATCAGAATTCCCATATCTGCGAAAAAGACATTTTTAAATATCCATGCTGCGGCAGTTCATTTACTCCAATAAAACATAAATTCGGCCAGCAAATAGTTTTGCAGCTACAACTGTATTATGATGACTTCGAAATTGCTAAAGTTTTAGGAAGCAAGGTTATAATTCATAAAATTGGTGCAATTTATTTCAGCATTATAAATTATCCGAATCGGTTTAAATCTTGTTTAGATAACATTTTTTTAGTGTCATTATTCTATGTAAATGATTTGGCTAGTAAATTTAATTTGAATAATATATTAAAACCTATAGTTGAAAATATTAAAATTTTTGAAACAGTAGGAATTATTGTTGAAGGCATTGGATCTCTGTATGGTACGTTAGTTTCTCTCTCGCATGATAATCTGGCAGCCAATGATTTATTAGGCTTTACAAAATCATTTTCTGCCCATAATTTCTGTAGAATATGTACAATGGATAAACAACATACGCGAAATGCAACATCAGAAAATAATATGCTATTGAGAAATGAGAAATGTTATAATATATTGATGGAACAACCATTATCAAAAAATATAAAATTATCTAACACTTTGGGTATTTATCGCCAATCGGTTTTAAATGAACTTTCCTTTTTTAATACAATTAAAAATAGTAGCGTAGATCTAATGCATGACGCCCTAGAAGGTTTTGTTTCGCTTATTCTGAAGTATATGTTCGATTTTTTTGTGGTTGAAAAAATATTTTCAAATATAAATGAAGTTAATGATTGTATTTCTTCATATAACTTTGGTTATAAAGATAGAAAAAACAAACCATCAAATATTAATTTAGAGAAAAGTAATTTGGGACAAAATGCTATACAAATTTTATGTTTGGCTACACATTTTCCGATCATTTTTGGAAGATTTTATAAATCTGAACATACTTCGCAGTGGGAAGGTATTTGTAGTGTTTTGAAAATATTAAAAATTTTATTTTTATATGAAATACAAGAACATGATATTATTAATCTGGAAAATTTAATTAAATCTCATTTAAGTACAATTATTAATGTTTTTAAGAAAACTTTAACCCCAAAACAGCATTTCCTAACACATTATCCTACTGTTGTACGTAGAATGGGCCCAGTAATTTTAATGTGGACTATGCGATATGAGTCTAAGCATAGATACTTCACAAGAATGAAGATTCAAAATTACATTAATGTTTGCAAAACACTTACTGAAAGGCATCAAGAAATGATGGCTAGTATATGGCTTAATTCGAGTTTTCAAAAACCAATAATTAAAGGGGAAAAAAATATACTTGAAACTGATAACGCAAACTTTATACCTCCAATATTTTATCTTAATTATTTTGAACATTTTTTTCATTACAAAAAAGGTTTTTATTTACTTCAAGAAAAAAATAGTGATAATCTTCTGTATTTTTACAAAATTGAGGAAATATTAGAAAATAATAATGAAATCTACTTTTCTTTAAGGGAATATATTGGCATATATGATGACTTTTATTGTGCATATCATATTTTTGATAAAGAACTTAGTATTAAAAGTTATGTAAAATATGTAAATATTAAATACAAAAAGAGCTATGAATCTATATTTTGTAACAAAAATAACAAAAAATATATACTAAGTATCAATATTAATTTAATATAATGTTTCGTAATAAATAAATAAATTAATATTTAACTGTAAAAAAGAAAAGTTATGATATAATATGAATGTTTTATTATAATAAAAATAACAAAAATTACATATTTAACAAAATATATTTAATATTAAATATTTAATATTTTTAAAAAAAAAAAATTATGAATGTATGTATTTTATAAAAAAAATTACAAAAAATATACAATTATAACAATCAGTTAATTTCAATATTTCTTTAATAAATTTAATTATAAAAACGAATTATTTTACTTTTTTTGAATTCCTATAGATTTTTA
Organism: Rhamphomyia laevipes; assembly: GCA_963920725.1. NCBI lineage: Eukaryota > Metazoa > Arthropoda > Insecta > Diptera > Empididae > Rhamphomyia > Rhamphomyia laevipes. The sequence goes on along the minus strand of OY987255.1, from coordinate 128,528,214 downwards.
TTTCAAGGTCTTTTCATAAATAATAAAATTGCAATTATTATTTTAGATGTATTAGATTTTAATTCTTCAAACCTGGAAATTGTATTTCTAGGTCCATTAGATTTTGATGCTATAATACTTCTATTTTTATTTCTTATTGCATTAGGATTTAATTAAGCATACCTGTAAATTTTACTTCTAGGACCATTACATTATGATGTAATAAAACTTAAATTTTTATTTTTAATTGCTTTAGATTTTAATGCAGTAACCCCAATTTTTTTATTTATAGATGTATTAGATTTTAATGCAACGAATTTAAAAATTTCAATGTTAATTACATAAAACAGTATTGCATTAAAATATGTAATGTAAGCTCTTTATTGTATTATAAAACAAATTTGCGGTGGACCTATATACATAACCTGTTGCATTACATATGGTAACTTTTTTCTAAGTGTGTATTGTAACTAGTTTCCCAACTGAGAATAAGGTATGCTAACATTCGTTTTTCATAACAAAGATTTTAATATTTAAGTTATATATTTAGGTATTTAGGATATATATTTTATGCACATTCCTAAGAAAAGGCCAGGTGGAATTTTATATAGTATAGATATCACAACGTTATTTCAAAACTCAGATCAGAAGCACTTTACCCTAAATCTCAAAATAAAAAACAAACATCTTTACCTTCAACTTCACACATTATAGATATTATTCACATTATAGATATTATAGATATTATTAAAACTTATTTTTGATTTTTTATAATTTTAGATAAAAACAATCTATTTTTAGATGACCAAATATTAAACGACCGAAAGTGGCTTCAATTTAATGTTGGTCCCTTAGAAATTATTATTGATAAGTGGCAGACACTGCGGAATACAGGCGAGCAACAGTTATTGAACCAAGCTCAAACTTAACACCAATCACTAAATAGTTGGCCATTGCTCCGGCAATCATTCGGTTATTCTTTAGTAAGTTATAGTAAAGTAAAAGGAAATATCAAAATAGAATATTTTTCGTATTTCATATATAGTATGTAAAATTAAATAATTAACATAATTTTTGTAGATTGAAATTGACTTTGACCATCCCTACCCTGGAAAACAGAGCAACTTATTTGATAAATACGATGATTTTTCAGCAAAAATTATAAAAAAAAATTAAAAAAGATATTAAAGACAGCAATAGCAAAGAATTATTGGAGCTGTTATGTTCCGAAAGTATAACAAAAAGTATATTTAAATTTAATTTTAATTATAAAATGCTTAATACATATTATAATGAAATACATTTTCTGCAGAAACCGAAGCTGTTCTCATATTTATGCTTTTGCATGCGCTATTAGTACCAACATCGAGAACATACACATACATTAAAGAGACAAATAAACGAAAATTAACAAAAGCATCTATTAATGATTCTCGCAGTAAGTTTTTAAGACATTCCAAAACAGCAAATGATTTCAAAAATTCTATAAAAACATTAACGCAAGAGTGCCTTGAATCTATTTATTATTCGCCGTATCAGTCAAAAACCAAAAAGAATTCTTCTGGAAAATTGTGGGACCTGAAACCACCTGAAAAGTAAATTGTGTAAATCAGAAAAAGATAGTTCACAGTTACCTACAATAATTGAAATAGACCAAACTTTAGTTGAAAAAGTGGAATGTCTGTATTTTTGCTTTTTTTTATAATCTAGAAGAAACTAATATTAGTAAATGAATTATATATCATAAAAAAACATAACTTTATAAATTTACTTGCAAAAACCGGAGTGTTATATTATTAATGGGGATTAATAATATTATACTTAACCTTTTTTTTATGTGTATTATTATCAATACAATCTCTTTAATGATGTTCCTTTTTATTATTATTATTAATAAGACTATCTTTGCTTCCTATTACTTTATTCAAAATTTTATATCTTTATTGATTCAAATATAAGTATTTACTTTAATCTGTTGACAATATATATATTAAATTATTTCTACTAAAGCAAAAGCTTTTCCTTCGAAATGAATATAGGCCCTTTTTTTCCTACAATTACTTATCCTTATTAACTTAATTATTAAATTAATTATTCGCAATTCAACTGTTGTGCTATACAGATTAGTTAGAAAATTATGGAAACTAACAGAAGAATTATAATTCGGGTATCTACATCTGCAAGGGTTGTACAATTTGTTCACCCTTGTGACTTGTGTCACAAAAATTTCATAAAAAAAGATGATTTACACCAACATTATCTGGCCACTGGGCACAGAAAAGTGTTTTTGAAAGAAACTATGGTAAGTAATGACTTTTTAACTTCCGGTTGCGTAAAAATTACCATTTTTACGTGAACCAAATCTACGTGCAAAAAAAAAAAAAAAATTATAAAAATAGATCTAAAATCACCTTAAAAAGCTTGTGCTTAAGGTGGAGTCAGAAGCAGTTTTTGCTAGACTCAATTGATCTTTTTTTTTTAATGTCAACACCGTATAAAAATAAGGAGTCGGTTTTTGAGGAAATTAAAAAAGACAACAGAGTAGGACCAAAACCGATAACTATAGAAGAGTATAAAAAAAGACCAACACGAAAATTACCAGCAGAAAAAGTTAATCAGTAGAAAAAACGAAGAGGAGAAAAATCGGTAAACAGGCAGCAGCAAATAAAACACTTAAGGAGAGTAATAAGTTTGGGGTGTTCAAACGAACATAAAACCCTATTCGAAGCGCAGATTAAACAATTGAAAAAAGAAGCTAGGAAAAAGAAAAAGGTGAATACAACGTTGCAGAGTTTTAGTAAAAAAATTTAAGAAAGCATTCGCAGAGCGGAAGCAGCTTTAGAATTAAATATTAGTTAGAGTTTTTTTATATATTTCTGTTTTTAAAAAATAATAAAATAATTTAAAATAATGAAAGTAGTAAGAGAGGATGAATTTTTATATCAAAACCCCAGTCGTTCCTAAATCAAGAGCACAAAAATGTTATGGTCGGGCCTAAGTCGTTAGTAACGCTACCAATAGATATTAGTAACAAAAAAGAAGTTACATTACTTGTGGACACAGGTGCCTAAGTAGTTTATTAAATAAAGATAGCGTTGCTGACATAAGTAAAATAAATAAAGGAAAACAAATGACAATAAGAACATTACATGACAAAAGTACAACAATGGGAAGTTGTAAAGGAAAATTTGGGATGTCTAGTAAATTAGATTGTGATTTTCAAGTTATGAATGAAAATTTGAAATTACCAATAGATGGTATTTTAGGGAATGATTTTTGTCAAAAAATTGCGACGTTTTAGGACCACAACAAAAATTACGATTTCCAGTTACACAGGACAATGCAAATGAGTTTAGTATACCATTTTCAAGTGAAACAGAAAATGAAGAAATAATGTATAATTATACTGAGAGACCTTTAGAAAAAAAATCAAGAATAACAGGAAATGTAGAAGCTAAAATGGAAAATATAGAAGTTAAGATAATAAATAATAAGTTGGAAGAATTTAGAGAAGTAATTAAAAAGGATATAGAAAGGATCGTGGAATCCTATATAAAAAAAGGGTTAAGTATAATATTATTAATCCCCATTAATAATATAACAATGTTTTAATTTGCTATTTTTTTTAAAATGAAAGGTTTTATTTGCGAATTTTGTGCCAAATGTTTTTCTAGAAATTTTAATTCTAGAACCGTCTATTGCGGCCGACAAAATTTCTGACGTTGTTAAAGAGCAAAGAGATATACAATGTTAAAAATTTCCGGTAAAAGAGGATGCGAGAAATGTAATGTTGAAGTTGATGTCAAAAAATGGATTCAACATATACGAACAAATGAGCATAATGCAGCTCATTTGGAAAAAAACTTGAAGATGCCAAAAAATGCATTCAGTGGTTTTATAAGAAGCTATTCATTGTAAAATGAAAATGAAGGTATATTAGATATACTGTAATGATTGGACATCATTATACATAATGATTGTCCATCATTCGCCATACCTACCCTATAAATAAATAAGAAAAATCCAGAAACATTATCTTTCCCACACTTAACTAAATTTTTTTTTATATTGAATATGCCTAATATTCAATAATATCCAAAAATATTTTAAAATTATTTGTATAAACAAATAATTTTAAATATTCAAATTTCAATTTAAATTTCCCATAAATAAAAGGAAACCAATAAATTAATATAGATAATTGCAAACAAATGCAATTCAATTATTCCTAAACGGAAAAAACAAAAAATCTCTTATTACATTTAATATTTCCAAATATTCAGAAATATTCAATGTCAATAAATTATTTTTCAAGTGCAACGCACTAACAAACAAAACCCAAGCCAAGGGCACATACACATAAGCGTGTACAATATAATTTCACGCTCTTTCCTATATTAAATAAATTCTTAAGAATTTATTAATGCGCTCTCTTCTTTTTACTCGATCCGCATAATTGACCATGCTAATTGGTCAATGCAATCGAGTCTCGAAATTGCACATAAAAAGTGGGGGAGTGATTATTGATCGATGATAGTTATAAAATAGATATACTAACGATCAATCAAGCAGAGTTAATCAAAAGGTCTAACACGAAAGTTCAAGTCTAAAAAGACCATAATTACCTATAAGTCAGGTCGGGCTGTTAAGTATCAATAAATACTTAACCAATAAATACTTAATCAATATATCAATAAATACTTAACCAATAAATACTTAATCAATATATCAATAAATACTTAACCAATAAATACTTAATCAATATATCAATAAATACTTAATCAATAAATCAATAAATACTTAATCAATAAATCAATAAATAAATAAGATTGATCTAGTAAAAAATTACAGAATATAACTGTATTTTTAAATAACAATAAATAATAATAAAAAATAAAATATAATTGTTGTAATAAATATAAAATAAAACTAATTGAATTGTGTTTTAATTGACGAATTGTGTTTTAATTGACAACGGTTACGTGATACGTAACAAATTTGGTGGCAGCGGTGGGATTATTGGATAGTAAGTACGACTACCAATTTCCCAAAAACAATATACATATAAAAATAATAAATAATTATTTCGTGTTGGTATTGCAAACTTTTCGTCAAGAAAAGAGACTTCTATTGCTTAATGTCCCGCTGAGTCTGGCGGACAGTACCAAATAATTTAATAAAAAAAAAAAAAAATATTGATTATGCCAGTGAGAATAACAAAGTTAGAAGAAGATATTCGTACAACAGCAGTACCAATACAACTCATCACCAGAGAAGTATTGGAAATCTTCGATTGCATAGATCGTATGTAATAAAATAAATAAATAAAGTGAAAATAGTGACCAAAAGAGGTAATCTTTAAACGAAGGCCCAAGGCATCGTTTAACTCATCAATCAACAAAGCAACGTCCAACTCATCCCATCAACTTAACAACAGTAGCAGTGCAGTTCAACAAAAAAAAAAAAAAGAAAAAGATCACCTTTCACCAATTCAACAAACAATAGTACATCAAAGAAATGTTAAATATATTTAAGTAAGTCAAAAAAATTTGTATTAATAAATTATATTTTTTTTAAAAAAAAAAAAAAAGTAAAATTCGTAAAGTAAAACAAGAAAGTTCCATAAAAATTTATATAATTAAATTAAAATTTTTAACATACATACACATACATAAAATTTCTAAATTTAAATGATTCCCGAAATCGAAAATTTCGACGGTGATGCGGTAGATTTTGCTCCGGCATATTTAGAAATTAAGCAAAAAAGATTGCAAAAAATTAAAAATGCTATTACCAATATAGTAATTGTAATGCAATTTATAAAATAAATCTTTGTATTTAAATAAAAAAAAAAAAAAAATATACTATTAATGATTTAACATGAGTAATCTGTTTTATTTTCCTTATTGTTGAAAAAATTTAAAATTATTTTTGCTAAAAACTATAAATATTGATTGATACAATTATTGTGTCGTTAAATTTCGCTATTGTGTTGTTAAATTTCGCTATTGTGTTGCTAAATTTCGCTATTGTGTTGCTAAAAAAAAAAATAATAATATAAAAAAAAAAAAATTTAGTTGGATTTTCTGATTCACTATATCGTTTGCTGTGTTAATATATATATAAATATATATATATATTTCTTCATAAATACCACTAAGTAAAAAAAAAAAAAATAAAAAAAAAAAAAATAATATACCAATTTCCGACCTTTAACTCTCCTTAGTGGATATTAAATAAAAGAAATTTTTTTTTTATATATATATATATATTATATATATATATATATCTTTAAATTTTAATTTATATATATAAATTTTAAAAATTGAGACGCGACAGGCGGTTACTATAAGACACGAAAGTGAAAGTGTCGAAATAGTCAACAAGATAATTCAAGAAGTGGTTCTTGAAACGGTCAAAGAACTATCTTTAGAAGAAAATCAAATTCCAACGAAAATGCCTAATACCGTACAAAAATTATCCTTAACGGATATTAGAAATTGCATTCCTGAGTTTAATGGAAACTCGACGGAATTGCACAAATTTATATCTTGTGGTGACATGATTGCCACACTAACAGATGCTGCTGATATGTCACTATTTGTGAGCATTTTAAAAAGTAGGTTGAATGACGCCGCTTATGAACTATGTCGTACCAAAAATTTAAATTCTTGGGATGACATAAAAAGGGAATTTAGTACAGAATTCACTCAATGCAGAACGCGAGGTTCTGTAATGGATGAAATATTAAGAACTAAACAAAATTCCAAAGAAAGCACAAAAACGTATGTGCATAAATTCGGCGAATTATACTCAGAACTCCAAACTGCGACTAGCAAGGAGTCATCTAAAGCTGCGGTGGTGTTGTATTTAAATGCTGAAAATGAAAAAACAGCAATTAGATATTTCGAAGATGGATTATCAAATATCCATCTAAAAATAATAATACGGGCAAAAAATGAAACAAATTTTAAAAGGCTCTGTCAATACACCATCGAGCAAGCCGACAGGATGGGAGATGAAATATCACCACCCAAACCCAGCACTAGTTCCGTTCCAACGTGCGAAATATGCCATAAACGCGGGCATACAAAAAATACCTGTTATTTGAACAAAAACTTGCCTAAATTTCCAATTATAAAAAAAGAAATAAATGTTGTTTGTGGTTATTGCCAAAGGCCTAACCATCATAGAAACGAATGTCGAACCAGGCTGAGAGATGAAGAGCTACGACGCACTTCTAGATCTCAACCTCGACAAAATAACACTAATAATAATAACGAAAATAATAATAATTATAATAAGTAGTTATTGGTGCACCTGAGCCTGGGAACCAAATTGCGTGGGTGTGTGGGAGGTGTGAATTTTAATGTGTTTTTAATGGGGTGTTTTTAATGGGTGTTAATGGGTGTTGTTAATGGGTGTTTTTAATGGGTGTTGTTAATGGGTGTTGTTAATGGGTGTTGTTAATGGGGTGTTGGGGTGGCGCGCGCCGCTTTTTTTGGTTCTCTTCTTTGTCATATTCTTCTTTCTCGTGTCATGGTTGAGTGGATATTGTGTATATGCCTTTTCGCTTGAATGATTTAGGTTTTCTTCTTTGGTTTCTGCAGTTTATACGGTTGAGTGGATATTGTCTTGGTTGCTGCTGATACATGTATGGAATTTTTTTAAAAAGAAAAAGTGTACTTTTGAGATTTGAACTGGGGAACGTGGTGTTTTATAAGTCTGCGCTCTACCTACTGAGCTACCGACTTGTTGGAAAATCTACATCTTATTGCTTATATAAACGTGATGGTTTACAAAAAGAATTGATGGTTTTAAAAAACATTTTGGTTCCAACTGGATTTGAACCGTGAATGTTTTAATAAGAAATATTTTTATGTTTGGACATGATTGCACATATATAAACAATTTTTAAAACTCTATATTGTTGGGATATACAAATCCTGCATATTTACAAGAAAAATGTTTAAACATCCATAAATAAATAAATATAACATGATTCTTTATAAATATTTATGCTTAATTTAGTTCAAGACTATTGTTTATAAATTTGTTTACCCTTGTATTAAATAATAAATCGTAAAATTAGTTTAATTATATTTTTTAAATATCAAAAACGCGAAAACATTTATATATAAAAGTCAGAAAGTTCATTAACGTATATTTATTAATTTGCTGACTTTTCTAATCTTTTTACAAAAAAATTAATATATTGCATTATCAAATTAAAATAGATTTTAAAAAATATCAGATTACAGCAAATATTTTTGCATTTAAAAGTTTTATAATTTTGCGTTTAAAAGTTTTAATAAATGCATTATTTTTGCATTGTGAAAAAATCAGTAAAGGCGTGAAGACGTAAATTGATAGAAGTTTAAATTTTAAAAAATGTATTTAATTTTTGTGTGCTTTATTATTATTTTAAATGGTGTTTACTGCGGCCCAGTAAATTTTCCATCAACAAACGCCACGTATCAGATAAATATATTGAATACATCTTTAACTTTATCGGGATCGGCCTCACATATATTTACTGTGAATCACGTGGCGACCAACAATATTTATAACCATCACTATTATTATAAAGAGGATAAAAATAAATCCTCGGTAAGTATAATTTTATACACTTTTATAAAAATAAATTAATAGTTAGTTAGTTAAAATTTATTTATTTGACCTTATAACACAAATTATAAAACTCCTTTTTTCATATTTACATATTTACATATTTGTGCCGTCTATTTTGAAAGTGGTCTAAGTCCATTTTCCAAAAAATTGAATTAATGATAAAATAATTACATCTTTAATTATTTTGTAAATTATTAAACAATTTGTAGTCAAAAATTTTAAAAGGGTTTTTTTTTTTTTTTTGCTATAGCACCGATATTTTTAAATTAATTCAACCTAAAAACCTTAAATATCTCAACATAATGAAAAATGGACCTAAACCAGTTTCAAAATAGACGGCTCATTTAGTTAAAATGTTATTTACATTATTTACTAATTCATTTTAAATAAAATAATAGTTATTAATAATTTTTTATTTCAGATGGAAAGGGATCAGTTGATACCGGTGGTACCACCTGTAAATAACAACACTACTGTTAAAAAAAATACGGATAATATATATACCCCTGTTAAAAAAAATACGGATAATATATATAACGAGGTATTGATCAAACAAATTTATGCTATTTTTTTTATATTTTTTGTTTTAATTTCAGGCTGACGATATGAATTTACCAACCGGAAGCGGCGATTCACGTGAGTGTTGTGAAAGAGCAAGAGCAAGAGGCTAAATTTCCCCAACGCTTCTATTTTTATGCAGCATTTCTTGTACCGTAGTTAATTTGTAGTAGTAATTATTGTGTGCTATTTACTTTTTAAGTAGTTAATTAACACTGTAGTAAAATTGCTTTTTTTGTAGCAAACTTTACCCGCTTAATAAAATGCTTTCAATAAATTTTGTTTATCTTTTTATTAATTTAAAAAAATTTATGAATAAATTACAGGTACAAATACAGAAGCGATGACCAATATATTGATGGCGTGTTTAATGTTATTATTATGTTAATTTTATTATTCTCTTAATTTTATAATAATAATAATAACAAAATAAAAATATATAATTGAAATAAAAATATAAATATATAATATAATTTTGGTTTTTTTATTTTAAAGTTATAATAAATAAAAAGATAACATATTGTGTACATGCAAATTAAAAAGGTTTGTTCTGTGGTGGATTTGAACCGAAGATGCGGCGGTTTGTAGTTCTTTACACTACCGTCTGAACCATCAAGTAGAAATTGTTTGCGGTGCAAATGATGTGTTTTGTTGCTGCTGCTGTGTAAATTTTTTCTTGAACTTGAACTTGAAAATTGCAATCAACTGACGATATGGTTTGTATGTATTCAAAAAATTTGTTTTAATCAAATTTTATATCAAGAATGATGTATCATCGCTAATTTTCGATATACTTAACGAACATTAATCGATAAAATTTAACTTAGCACTCTTTGGCAAATATTTGAAAATTAGTAAAAGCAACAATGAATTTGTAGAAAACTGAGTAACAGAAATGAAATCAGTTATTCCGCAAACCCAGATTCTAAGGGATGAATATGAATTTGATGAAATTTATAATGAATGGTCCAAGAAATTGTCACCAAATCGGAAGAGTTTCAAGAATCTGATTCAGGATGGTCATTAATAAGAATTTCTCACGTAGAAGTAAATACAAATAAATATAAAACTATAAAAGATTAAAGTTTTATCGATCTGCCTGATTTTATAAAGAATAAAAAAGCTTGTATAAATGTGCAAAGTGCTGATTATTTTTGCTTTAAATGGGCGATAATATCAGCTGTTTTTAATCTCGATAGACCTAATCGTACTACTTCATATCGTATCGAAGACATATCAAATTTGCAAACAAAAATTGAAAAGGAAAATGCATTGGTAAAAGAATTGAATTTTGGTGAGATTTGTTTCCCGATTAAACTTCAAGATACAAAAATATTTGAAAGATTAAATCTCTCGATAAGTGTTAATGTTTTCGGATATGAGGAAAAACCGAACAATAAATTTGATATAACTAGGCCATTTGGTAAAATTCGATAAAGGTTAGTATCCTAATTATAATATACTAAAATTTTTAATTATTTTTTTTTTTTAGGAACTACAAAACAAGTACCGAAGACGATTAAATCGTCTAATACTGGAAATTCAGTACGGTTTTTACGGAAATCCAAAATAGATTCAACGCTTGCTTGATGTCGATGCTACTAATTATGGCATATTATAATTAACATTATCTGGTAAGTCCAGTTTTAATTTTTATAAAAACAAGAGTAATTTTGCAAAGAGTAATCACACGTAATTAATTTGCGTGTCATTAACTTAAAACTTGTTTGAATCTGATAAAATAAATAAATAATTTTGTTACTTTCGTGTTATGCCACCACACACTCATCATTTAACAATGTATCAGAATTCAAAACGCTTGTAAGAAATTGTACGATTTTTTAAACATTGCGTCCATGCAGCTGATGAGCTGAAAAAATCACAAGCTGAGACTGGAGCTGTTTTAAAATTAATACAAGAAGTAAATACGCGATGGAATTCTATGTATCACATGATAGAGAGATTTTTTATATTAGATAATAAAATTGGAGCCGTTCTTTTGACATTTCCTAGGGGTTCAGATATGTTAACAGGTATGAGTGTGACGCAATAAATTGCACAGGAGAAATTATTCCCCCTCCTAATTGCCGATCAGTATTCTTCACTCTCTTCGAGATTGATACGAAGAGAAAGAAGCTAACGATTGTGATATATTGGTTAAACTTAATGAGTTGAATCCTGTATTTCACGGGGAGCAGTCGTTAGTTATTTTGGTGGTGATAATTAAGTAGTTAAATTATAGAATCAGTTAACATTTTCAGAAGTGGAATTCTTATCTTAGGCCGTGGAAAATTTAAATTTAAAAAAATATTATAGTGAAATAAATGAAGAATTAAATTCAGTGTGTTATTAAAAAAAAATTAAATTAAAATACATATCTTTAAAATTATAGTTAAATTAAAATACAATATATTCGAATTCTAATATAAAATATACATTTACAAAAATAATATACAATTGAAAGTGTCACAAAAAAAAAAAAATAATAAAAATAATAATAATAATAATATATAATATGAATGTAGATATCAGATATAATATATAGATATAAATAATGTACAGAATTAGATAGTTTTGTAATTCATGTTTGCATTTGTCTGTGATCATAAAACTTTAAATTGTTTTCAAATGTGTGTATGCGTAATATATTCTTTGTTCTATTCTTTGTCTTTTATAGTTGTTATATGTGTTTTTGCTAGTGCGTGTATTACTTTGTGCATGAAGGAGAAATCGTGAAATAATTTGACTTTTTTTTTTAAGAACACAGAACAAAATCTTTTATTTTATTTGTATGTGTTATCATTAGTTTTTGTTTTAATTTGTAACAATTAGACAAAGAAAAGAAATATGTTTCATATGTGAATGCATGCAAATTTTCAATTATTTTTGAATGCGTGCGTAATTTATGAAAACAAAGAAAAGCGAATTAAGATTGGTAAGTCCGTTAGGACTTAAATTTGGTGAGTCAATAATAAACTATAATTTAATTAATTATATTATTGATATTTCATAAAAATATATAGTATACATAAATTAAAAATATGTAGGTACATAGAAATAAAATTGTAATATTAGCAATGAATTAATGATAATTAATAATAAGCCTCGTTTAAATTATGGACATAACCCTATGCACTTACGGGTATTTTGTGTGTTCAAACGAGAAAATTTGTGAAATTATGTACATAGGGATATGTTGAAAAAGTTAAGGGCATAACTCGATTTATTTACATAATTTTGACAATTAAATTATTAACGTCAAATCAAAACAAAATTGAAAAAGTTAAAAAAATATGGATGCACAAATAAACAATACAATTTTAAAAGAACGGCCATTTACTGATGAAGAATCAGATGAAATAATTAATATTATGATGGATCCAGATTGCAAAATATTATTTGATTCAAATAAACGCAATCATGTTGCTGGTTGGAAGTTTGTGCAGCAGAAATTGTCAGAGAAAGGAATTGTAAAAACAGCCGATAAAATAAAAAATAGGTAAAATTTGGCATTTCTTGAAATAAATAAATAAATTGTAATGAAAACTAATTTTAGGTTCAGCAATTTAAAAAATAAATATTTGGCCATAAAAAGAGAGCTCTCTTCTGGTTCTGCTACTCCAACTTGGAGATATTACATAAAATTCCAACAATATATGGGCGAGAGTCCACAGGCAAGTCCAATCATTATTGGAGATTCCTTAGCTGAAGATAGTGAGGCTGGCAACTACATGGAATTTATGAACAATCTTCGTGATGGTGATCCTCCTGATATATTTATTGATGAAAATAACGTCTGTAACGTGAATGATGAAGAAAATTCAACTGACCAATCCGTCAACATGTGAGAATAAGAAAACATTTTTCAATCTAATTTTTTTTATTTTTTTTTTGTTTTTTAAGTGGTCCAGAATCTTCTTCATCGCGTTCTGATACTCGTAGCCGTAGGTCCAGAAAAATTAATAAACAGGATAATAATGAAATAGTGGAGTTGCTGAAAGAAAAATTTAGTTATGATAAGGCTAGGCAAGAAAAATTAGATAAGGAAAATAAAGAAAGAAATGATGCATTGCTAAATGTTATGAAAAATTTTACTGTAACTTTTACTAGTGTTTTCAGGAACCAAAATCAGTAAAACAAGCTAAAATAATTTCTTAAATGAATTTTATATTATTTTAAATTAAAATTAAACATTGCAGTTCCTGTAATCCATAAAAATAGAAAATTATTTGTTATTGGTACAATGAACAATGAATTTCATATTATTTTTGAAAAAAAGTTAAACTTATGCAATTGCTTATTTCTTTCTTTATTTCCTTATCAATTTTTTCTTTTTTTTCACATAAAATTAAAAAAGTTTTTTATTTTTAATATAAATATTGTTGTTTATTTGAAGTTATTATTTTTATAATGAAATTTGAATTAAAAATATAAATAATTATAATTTTTTTTATTAAAACCGAACGTTTTTTTTTAAACAAAACTTATTGTAACTAAAAGTTTTTTATATATTCTAGTATGGAGTCCCTTTTCAAAATTCCGTCTGATGTATCAAATGCATATGCTATCATATCCGGTTGTGCGAAATTTCGTTCAAATTCCTGTACAGCTTCTGACCATCGAATATCATAAAATTCATTATTGTCTTCGCAAATATTGTGTAATATACAACACGTAGTAATGATTTTTATAGTTTTTTTAAAATCGCGTATGCGGGATTCGGTTAAAAGTATTCTCCATCTACCTTTTAATCTTCCAAAAGCATTCTCTACTGCTACTCTTGCGGAGGACATAGATTTATTAAATAATTTTTGGTCTTCACTCAAATTTATCCCTGGATACGGTTTTAAAAGAGGATCTGACAATGGGAAGGCACCATCTCCTAAAATATGGTATTCTGTAGGAATTAGTCCCTCATTTATTCGTCGTTTCAGGGCACTACTATGGAAAACTCCTGCATCATGGATTTTTCCAGGAGAACCAACATGTATGTACTCGTATATACTTATATGTATATGTATATTGTATATATTTATATTGTTTCATGTGTACCATCAATAGCTCCAAGGCAACCTGGAAAATGAGTTTTCATCAAAAATCCATCCGCTACTTCTCTTCTTTCCACTTCAGTTTTAGGAAATTTAATTTTGCTCCTATAAAATGTTTCAATTATGCCATCGCAAACATCTGACACAATATTAAACACACTGGATTTAGAAACTCCAAAGCTATTTCCTACAACAGAATAATCAGCACCAGATTTTAAAAAGTAGATGCAGATTGCAACTCTCTTCGCAATTGGAATTGTAGTTTTGCAAAAATTATTTTGCTTTTCTACATGTATAGCTATATTTTCACAAATTTCATTGAATGTTCTGGTTGAAATTCTAAATTGTTGCCGAAAAGTATCTTCTGGCCAGCGAGGTACATCGATTTCCCAAAAAAATTGATGCGAAACCATTTTATATTTTTTTTTAAATTTTCGTTTTTTAATTTTTGGTTCATCACCAGATCCAAATACCAATAAGATTTCCATTAAATCCATAGATGCAGGAACAGGTTCCTCCAAAATTAATTTTATAAATAAAAATAAAATATAAGTTGCTAAAAATATTTCTTCCATTTTAAAACGTCAAACTTCAAATTTATGTACATAAACAAAGTGTACGTTTGAACGCTATTCTAAATTATTTACATAATATGTACATAACCAAATTTTGCATATACTCATAATTTAAACGTAGCTTAAGATACTTACCACGAATGACTTGTTTAAAAAATTGTTTGTCAAAAGTTAAAGGTCAGTAACAAAATTATAAACGACAACTTACCGACTAGCGGCGAGCACGTTAACTACTCAATGTAGTTGGCGTTAGCAGCTGCGGTAAGAGTGTGGTCGGTGAGAATAGGTGACATACATTCTACGCTGTTGTTGTTCTTTCTTTTTTAAGCGAACCATCGTAGAAAAAGGTAGATCAACACCAGCGTCGAGAATTTATAAAAATAGTATAAGCTAATAGAATTTTTATATATTTTGATCAGCGGAACAAGATAACCTATATTATATTTATTCGAATACCATTTTGTTATAATTTTTATTTTTAGTCTTTAAGTTAGTAGCTGTAATCGAAATTTGTAAACAGCAAGATAATAAAGCACAATATACATGTAATAGTTTTTTTATTTAAAAATCATCCACAAATACATATATTATATTTTTACACATAAAGTAAAAATATATACTATAAAGGTTCATTTTTTTAAAAAAAAGTGTTATTAAAAGAATATACAGTGAATTTTTTTTGGTACATAAAAACAAACACAAACCAATAAAAATAGTTATAAATTTTCGGGGAAATATTAATTTTTTATGTGAAATTGTGTAATTTATAATCCAATAATATATCGGAAAAAATATAATATCGAATATGTAAAGTTGTTATTTCTAATTAAACGTAAATTCACCATTTTTCAATTATTCTGTAATATAATAAAATTAAATTTGTATTAATCAATAAAAATGTTGTTCAACAATTAAAATCATTTTTCTTTAAAAAAAAAGTTTTGTGGCTGTTTTATTTGATAAAAAAATAAATAAATTATTGGTGGATTTAGAAAAATTTGATTACCATAACTTTATTTGGTATTCCATTAATTTAGAAGAATTTTTGGAAATAAAACTATGAATAAGATCAATAAACATTGATTTTTGATTAATCTTATTATTTATCGGGTGGTAACAACAGCACACCCTCGACAACTTGGCTGATTAAACTTATTTTTTTTTGGGTGGTAACAACAGTACACCCTCAACAACTTGGCTGATTAAACTTATTTTTTTTTGGGTGGTAAGAACAGTACACCCTCGACAACTTGGCTGATTAAACTTATTTTTTTGGGTGGTAACAACAGTACACCCTCGACAACTTAGCTGATTAAACTTATTTTTTTCGGGTAGTAACAACAGTGCACCCTCGACAACTTGGCTGATTAATATTATTTTTTCGGGTGGTAACAACAGTGCACCCTCGACAACTTGGCTGATTAATATTATTTTTTCGGGTGGTAACAACAGTGCACCCTCGACAACTTGGCTGATTAATATTTTTTTTCGGGTGGTAACAACAGTACACCCTCGACAACTTGGCTGAATATTAAATCATCGGGTGGTAACAACACTACACCCATGCCAGTTTTACACCATCAACGGGACAATCTCGGATTTTCTCAACTTATAAGAAGCCAATAATACCAGATAATTTCATTATTTTTTTATTTTTTTATATTACATATATATATATATATATACTTAGCATTAGTTTTTTTTATATTTTCTATTAAATAAATAATGATTAGTTTTACTAAAACAAAAAAAAAAATTATAAAATTGTAAGCAACGTCCAACGAAACACAATAATTATTTACTATTGCCAGACCAAGTTAAGATTTTTTTTGTGATTTTGTCAACGTATGTACGCTGAATTAGGCGTAATTGATCCATGTACTCATTGGTTGTAGGAAATTTTATTAGGATGTGCTAGATGGCTTAGTGCCGAACCCATGCAGATATGACAATGCCCTGATGATCCATTTTAGTATAAATTTTGTCGGTAATTCTATTTTGAACCATTTAACGTAAAGCTTTCAATTTTTTTGTTTGTTTTCTATATGCACGCAAAATTTTCTAGTAATGTTATACGCAAATTTTTTTGAACCTCCCTATTTTCCGGCCAGAGCTTACCCAACCAAGTCGTGCATTGCGAAGTCGTTTGGTAAAAGTTTTATTACAGAAATGGCACCCGAACAGGGACCTTATGTGTTGTAATCATTTTTTTTTATTTTTTTACCTTGCGAATTAGAAGAACTTACATTACAAACGGTGGTTGGTATGCATTTGCTCCACATGCTATAAAAGTTCCTGATCTACAAGTATTGTCACCTAAAAATACCAATTCTTGGAAGTATGAGTCACCTGGGGCATTAGCAACATCTGGGATTTATTCTGATAAATAATTACAAGATCTCAAACAACAAATCATGTTCCCATCAGAAAGACAAGCTATCTCCAATATCTTCACAAGAGGTATGATTGATAGTACTATAGATAGTCAGGGTCTCAAAATAGATGGATTTATTACCAAAGATTATGTAGAAAATTTAACTACACAAATTGGCAAAAAAGTATGGGGATTCTTCTATTGGATTGGTCAAGCTCTAACAGGTTTAATGGGCATTTGGTTCTTTTACAAAATTCGGGTATTTGTATTCAATACTATGATTAATTTTATGTCAATGAAGGAAATTTATGATGTGACATGGAGATTAATTTATTTTGTAAGTGATGCTATCACAACATTATGTATCCATAGAGCTGCTAGCAAATCAACTCCTGTACCTCAGAATGATGACGCAATTCAGGTGGAAATGGAGGATATAAAGGTAGTTCCTATCGATCAGCAACCCATTAATCAGAATGCTCAAATAGAGCGTATGTACCCAGATCTCCACATACCTACATATGATAAGAATATGTGTTAATCTCCTAAATTGTCTTCTAATAAGCATTACTATAATAATCTTATTTGAATAACACAAAAATTGTAATAGAATCCGATATTGGTAAATTGTTAAAAGAAACAATACTTCTAGAAATTCATTTAAGATTCAAATTTATAGAACAGAATCATTTATCAATTTCAACATTACTTGATCCGCGATTTAAAAAAAAATCATTTTAAGAATATTGGTACATGTGCTCAAATCATCAACAAAATTGATAATCATTTACGCAGAAAGAAAGCTGTAATATTACTTGTTCTGCAGAAGAAAGCATAACAAGTATTTGCGATACCAATTTTTGGAGTTTCCATGAAAAACTGGCTGCAGCTTCTATAAATTGTTGTACCCCAACTGTTTTGAGTCTGGGTTCGTGCACAGTCAGCGAATGTATTTCATTATAAGTTCTTTCACATAAAAAAAGTAATTTAATCCAACAAAATTAAACAAAGCTTTTTTTTATCGTGATGATATTAAATATCCCCAGAAAATGCTGCTGACTATGCACGCACGTGTAGAGTAAACAACAAAAATCGAAGCTACGACGTTAGACTCGAAAAGTAAAAAGATTGAGTTGTGATTCAGTCCTTTCAGAGAGAACATCGTCTTGTTTTATTCGAGGGTTCTATTTTTTTAAAAAAAGTTTATTTGTTTTCACAGTTAAATTTTATGAAAAAAGTTGAATATCTTATTATTTTTTTGGTTGTTCAATTAATAAAGGAAAAGATATAACAAAATTTGGTACAGTCGGTAGGAGGGGTTATTTTTTACTATACATTGAATATATAATTACATTAAATAAATTTTGTATTACATTTTTTTGTTACCTTGAAACAATATACATATAATCCTAAAATTAATATTATCATATGTTATAGTTTTTACAGTGAAACCAAGAAAATATTATTTCTTTTCGTTGTCATCGGTAAAGATTACTATGTGAATTTGGTATGAAAATACCATAAAAATTATAGTATACGGGTAAATCATAAGTAAATATCTAAAAATTCCTTTTTAATTTTTAAGAAGGAAAAATAGTCAAAATATATCGCGAAAGTTTACATACAAATCTTACTTTTGTGCAAAACACAATATACACGGGTTGAGTTGAAATATACATATAATTTCAATTCTATTCAATATCAAATATTCAATATCAAATATTCAAATGAATTTGATAATTTCGATTCTATGATATATGTACATATATCAATATCACATATGACTTTTATAACGTAAAATTGTGTAATCTTGTAAATTTAAAAAAAAAAAAAAAAAAAAACTATTTGTTCTAAAAACAAAAAACTATTTGTTTATATAATATATGAATTTGCGTTTGTACAAAATCTACTTTAACCCATTTCTCTATATATTTTTTTTAATATCTTAGGCTTTTCGAATTTTCGATTTCAGCTGATATTTTATTTTTTAAGGACGAGCGTGAGACTTATGTTTTGTTTTATGCGGTGAATGGACTGTATACTATGTGGATTTGTTGTAAAATGTGTGTATACATAAACAAGTGAAAACAGAAGTGAACCCAGAAATGGCATTTAAAGTTGTTACAACTAAAGAAAAAGACGGCACCATAGCTGTCGTATGAGTTCCAGCTAATTGGGAACGGAATGGAATTCTTTTTTGGCCAAATGAGGCAGAGCAATTAGTGAAGAAACTGTTAAGAAATGCTAATTCCAATCCAGGTACAACATGGACTAAACAGGCCTGTAAAATTAAGGCATTTGCGGATAATTTTTTGGGTGCCACAAAAATATAAAGACTGCTATCTACGTTAGACGATACAGCAGACGAGGAAACATTTCTAGCAAAACAACAACTAAAACGCCGCAGGCCAGGATACGTTCAATAGAAAGTACAATTGGACACCCACGATCATTTGTTTACAACTGTGTTACAAGAGCAACGTTTAAATTCAGGTATGATTATTAATAGTGTAATAATTTTTTATTTGCAGTATTGACAATAACAATTATTATTTTTTGTCAGCTCGAACTATGGATGAAGAAATTAGTGGTCGCAGTGCGATGAATGATGAAAATTTAATTGACGTTAATGGAAATTTGCGGTGGACTGACTTTTGGCCGCCTGACTTTAGGCCGCGTAGAACAAATTAATGCGGTCTAAATTCATTTTGAAAATCCAGGGTTCATTTTTTGCTGCCCTGCCGCTGCTGCTGCTGCTTGTTTTCTGCTACCTGACCATGTGTGAAAATTCATTTGATGTTCTGATTTCGGGAGAACAACTGTTTATTTTAATTTAATTATTATTTTAATTATATTGTTTATTTAGTTATTGTATGCAATTTAATTATAAAAGTAAATCGGTAGAAAAAATATTCACTTTCTCACCTTCAGCGTAATTTTTAAAAGTGAATTTTTGTATGGAAATTATTTTTCAATATTTTAATTAATTTTAATTGCAAAAAGAAGACAACATTGAGAACCTTTTTACACAAAGTGACGATAGTTCTTTTCAAAATGATGAAAGTAGTTCATCTCAAAGTGGACTATCTAACCATTCTCGTATTAATAAAATATTCAATGCAAGTCTTTCTGTACTTTCTTTCTATAGTTACTTTGTATTTTAAATACTTAAAATTGTGAATATTAGAAATTACTAATATTTAGAATTTTTTGATTTTGAAATTGTAACTAATATTTGAGATTTAATTCATTTTAAGATTTTAATAAATGCGTCGTTTATTTTGAAAGTGGTTTAAGTCCATTTTCCAAAAAAAATAGAATTAATGGTAAAAGCAATAACATCTCTTATTGATTTTGAAATTTTTACAAATTATAGTCAAAAATTTACAAAATAAGGTATTATTTTGTCTATAGTAATTTAGTTAGCAAATAGAATTGCAAATATTTATAATAAAAATTATATTATTTCTTTTGTATTTTCAAATTAGTTTATTCATACATTTACCATTTGTCATTTAATTTTTTGTAGTATAATAATCATTTAAATAAAATAAAAAAAAATTCATTAATTTTTTGTAGTATAATAATCATTTAAATATTTTTTTTTTTTTTAAATTCATTAATTTTGAAAGTAGTACAAGTCCATTTGGGCCTACCAAAAACATATTTTTCATGTAATATTTATAAGAACACTTACGATTTAAATGTATATATTTCTACGTTTATAAAACCATAATATCACCATTTCATAGCTATCAATATTTTTAAATTAATTCAAACTAAAAACCTTTAATATCGCAAAATAAAGAAAATTGGACTGAAACTACTTTCAAAATAAACCACTTAATTTTTTGACAATAAAAAATAATGATTATTAATAAATAACAATTTTATTCAGTAAATAATCATTTTATTAAGCACTAGTTCGTATTTCCAATTTTTTTTTTTCAGTAAAGATATATTATATTTTTTGAAAACCTGTATAAACTATTAATAATGAATGCAAATGAAAAATAGTTGATGTAGAGGCAGTTGAAGATTCTTTAAATGATAATTCAATTTCAGTTATGTACTAATAATTTTGAATTAATCATGCCAATTATGTAGTTCGATTGGATTTTATCGAAAGGCTTCGATAGTTCTTCGATTGGATTTTATTTTCCTATTATGCAGTTCGATTAAATCGAATCGAAAGGTAACAGGTAGTTCTGTTAGTACTGCCAAAGTAAATGAGGGATAAGGCAACTAAAGATTGTTTATATCTTAGTTACCTTAGATATAAACAAGTATATTTTCTATTTTTTTATGTCAAATAAATAAACTAAGTGTTAAATAAACAAAGTGGTTTTGGTAATAATAAAATGGATTCAATTGATATAAGATCTGATTCAAGCGATAGTGAAGAAGAATGTTCCTATCCAAATTATTTTAGAATTTCGTATAATTATTATACGAATTATTAATAAATTTCAATAAAATAAATCATTAAGTGGGTAAATTAAATAAAAATTCTAGAAAGCTAATTCAAATATTTTAATTTAAATGATTTATATAATTTAGTTTATTTGTTGCATCTAAATGATGCTTCAATGAAAAAAGTAGGAAAATCAATGAATTATTTTTAACTACTTCAAAGTAGCTGAAAATCGACTTTAATTTTTTCTGTGTAAGTTTATCTATAATTTTCAAGTTAATTATATTTCAATTGTTATACTTATATTTTATTTGGTTTATAATTTATAAAAAATCAAAAACTTTTTAATAAAACCAAAAAAAAGTGCTTAAAATTTTGAAAAAACTACTATTCGATCCCAAAAAATTCATCCAAAGAATATTCGATTATTTTTTTGGCAATTCGATAAAATCGAACTGTATAATTGACTAAATTTTATCCAATCGAACTGCATAATAGACTATGTTCGATTTTATCGAAACGATTCGATAAAATCGAATCCAATCGAACTACATAATTGGCACGAATAATTTTTCAACAAAAATTTGATTAAAATATAATATTTAGAAATAAGTTACAGTTAATTTGCATACGATTTGTAAATAAATCTATAAATTTGATAATATGAAAATGTTTTCAGAATTAAAAGAATATAGGTAACGAAATATTTTTTTCAGCATACTAAAATTAACATTATCAGACTGTGTTTATAAAATCATTATGTTTTTTCAATTCTAAAGATATTTTGATATCAGATTTTTTATGAAAAATACTTACTTTCCGATTTATTTAACCAGTGTTGAATTACATGCTTTGAAAAATTATTGCTCTTTGAGTAGTCGAAATCTGATAATTTTTCTGATAGTGATAATTTTTATAAAAAATAATTATAATTTTTTTCCTGAACTTCTGGCAAAATATTACACCGAAATGTGATTCATTAAAATTTATTTCTTATAAGCAATAAATTATATATATTGAATATATTTTAAAAGCAAAAAATTGGCACTGTTTAAATGAAAGGAAATCGTACCGCAGAAAATATTTGTATGTTTTTAAAAAAAAAAATCTTTCAGAATGGCGAATTCCTAAAAATAAAATACACATTGAAATTAAAACAAAGTGTCCGCACTAGATGGAATTCCACATACTCTATAATCGAAAGATTTTTGAATATTATTTCAAAACATGTTAATGAAAATATTTTTGATATAGATTTTGAAACTGAACCAATAACACCTAATGAAAAAATTATTCTGACAGAAGTAATGGAAATTTTAAAGCCTTGGGCTGATATTACAACTGTTCAGAAAAAATTGTGAAAAGTAGTAAAATTATACCAATTTGTTATTATTTTAGAGAAACACTAGAAAAAATTACTCCAATAACAAGTGTTGTAATAACATTAAAAAAGTTTGAATTGAATTACAAACAATATAAAAGAAATTCATATGCTTGCATTGTCAACGTTATTCACGATTTTCCACGATTTAAAACAGATAATTTAACAGTGTCTTGAATATGTAATGGTGGAGAAAAAATCAGTAGATGTGAATAGTATCCTGATATTCGATAACTGTTCCAATTTTTTCAAATAATACATCGGTGTTTTTTATTTGTTCGACTATAACTGGAGTGCAATATACCAAATTTATCAATAACAATAACACAATTATTTGTAAAATTCCCATTTTTCCTAAAAATACATTTATGAAATTACTATATTATAATTTTTTTTCCTAACAAAATTATTTTATTAGTAAAATAAAAAAAAAATTCTTTGTAATTCTATCCCTTCAACGCATATTTTTTATAATGCATTATTTTACGTATTTTATATTTTTAAAAAAAAACTGCATAAAAGGCTAATAAAATTCATAATTATCTTATAAAAGAATTTTATAATTGCCTTATGCCCTCAATTGACAATTAATTCTTATACCGTCCAATTGAACAATTAAAAAAACTAAAAATATAAAACAATGGAATCTATATGGATCACCATTTCGGCTTCTAGTCCGGGACGAGTAGTTCGCATAATTAATAGGTATGATTGCGACCTATGTACCCTATATTTCTCTAATGAACAGGATAGACAGGCTCATTAACTAAAAAATCGTATATGAAAATTTTGTTTAAAATTGTTATAAAATGTAATTAATTTATAAAAGTTTTTTTTGTAAATGAATTTAAATTTTAATTTAAAATGTAAATTATCTAGAAAAAAAATGTACCTATAAAATGTAAGAAAATTGTAAATAATAAATGATCAATTAATCAACAACTAAGACCGAAGACCCTTTAGTACCCAGAATAAAATCAACACAGTATACAATTTTTTTTTTGTATACCATGAGCGCCTAATGTGCAAATAAAAATTCAGCACAGAATAAAATCAACGTAGAATACATGTAAGCAATTAGATCTGGCTTTAAGTAATAATGAATCGAAAGATTTGAATGGAGAAGAATTATACCAGGAGATATTAATTTTATCTCCGCTTGTTAAAGCAGATCAATCTAGTTTAGATGTACTAAATTTTATATTTAAATCTAACTTAGATCAACTATTTCCAAACTAGGTAGTAGCTATTAAAATTTTAAATACTCTGCCTGTAACATTAGTTTCCGGTGAACAGAGTTTTTCAAAATTGAAACTCATCAAAACTTACTTGCGAACGACAATGACACAAGATAGATTGGTAGATTTGTCAATTCTATCGATAGAAAAGGAATTAGTTGAAGCGTTAGAGTACGATGACATGATTGAAGAGTTTGCAAAATTAAAAGCAAGAAAAGTTCAATTTGTATAAAGTTGCTGTTTATGGAGATTTAATTTGTATAAATATGTAAATAATTTTTTTTATAAATTCAATGAACTAAAAAATGTAAATATTTTTTTTTGTTATATTTATTTGAGGACTAGGCCTACTGGGGATACCTCGTTAAAAAAAGCGCGTTAGTATAGTCCACCTCAATGGTGACGTGGAAATGGCTTATACTATGCTTGTGGGCGCAATTTTCAAAATCAGCACAGGGCGCTGAATCAGCTTGAACCGGGCCTGTACCTAAATGCATTTAAAAATTAAAGTAATTCGAGATATGCGTCCGGTCAATCAATTAAATCAAATCACATAAATAGGGTGAAAATCGATTGTAATTTATCAGTCAACAGTTGAATATTAATGTTCATTTATTAGAAACAAAGTTGTATTTTCAACTAAGTAAAATAAACATATTAAGACAACAACTGCACTGGTTTTTTCTATTATCACCTCTAGGTACTCCTCACCAGTGGTAAGGTTTTGGTCACCATAAGATGCAATAACATATAGTAGATCATCGGTATAAGTGAATATACCACAAGGTAAACACAGAAACCACGACAACCAATATTAATTGAAGCTGAAATAGTGATACAAAAAAAGCAAATGTTTGTATCTAAAAATATATTACATATATAAAAATTTAAATAACATCAATATTAGTAAAAATTTTGATAATATAGAAAAACAATTCATGAACGAAATCAATAATGCAAAAAAATGTATCAATCCAAATAGAAAAAGATGCCCTAAATCTAAATAATGGTGGAATAGGAATTTAATACACTTTTCAGAAGAAAACAAGCAATGCTTCAAAAATTCAATAAAACCAGCTTATTCCATAAATAAAATCTTAAATAAATAAATAAAATCTTTAAAAACGAATGTCAAAAAGCGAAATATCAATCATGGTTAAATTTTGTAAATAAGCTGAATGAAGAAAATGGCAGTAAACGCTTTTGGAAAGAGATTAAAAAAATTAAAAATTCCAACAATGTTAACAACACAAATAAATGGAGTACTGAACAAAATCGTAATTACCTAAACATCCAAAATAAAGAACAATCCAATCTCTAACATAACATCCATTTTCCCATATTTTTCATATAATTGTGAGTTTAATTTTGAAGATTTCATTCAAGTTTTAGAAAAAAGGAAAAACACTGCGTCTGGATGTGAGAAAGTAAAATATGACATGATTAAATCTCTTTCTACTGAATCCAAAAAGAACTTTTTTGAAGCATTAGTAATGCATGGTGCAAAATGGAAATACATGATTCATGGAGAAACATCAAAATTATACCGATTGCCAATTGCGTTAATTTCCGTATACATTAAATTAATAAATCAGATGATCAAAAATAAATTGGTAAATTTTATAGAAACTAATAAGTTACTTCCTCAGAACTCTTTTCCTTACAGGAAAAAAAAACTGTTAATAACTGCTTAAATGAAATTCTTCACATAATTTCATGGCTGAAAAGTCACAATAGCTAAACTCGACATTGAAAGTGCATATGACTATGTATGCTTGAAAAAATTGATGGTCTTGAAAATTCCGGAAAAAATTTGTAGATTTTGATTTTCTCTCCAAAAGAAAATTGAAATTAATAAGAAGAAGAAATATACATCTTTAATGGAATCCCTCAATGACTCAAGGTAGTTGTTTGAGTCCTGATCTTTTTAACCTTTATACGACAGATTTTCATACCCTGGAAAATGATCAAATATTTATATATAAATTTGCAGATGACTTTATCATAATATCAGCACATAAATCGTTTGATGAATCAACAAATAAGATAAAAACAAATATATTAAACTTTATAAAAATAGGTGACAACTTAAATCTAAAAATCAACATGGAAAAACTGAAGTTATGTACGTTGCTCAAGGTTAAAAAAAAATGTTGATAAAAATTATGAACACAAACGTAAAACAAGTACAGACAATGAAATTTATAGTGAGAAATATTGATGTTAATATGAAGATAAATAATCATTATGATAGAATAATAAATGAATCCAGATCTAATGCAAACATTATTAAAATGCTGACATCAATTAAAGGAGGATTACATCCCAAAACATCTATAAACCTGTATAAAAGTATTGTTAGATCCAAAATAGAGTTCGCAAGAACAACTGCAAAGTTGATAATAATTAGTCTTTCAAAATAATATTATTAGAAGATGTTTGGGTCTGCCTAACTTATATGCGTTAGCTGGAAAACTTCCTGTAAGGTAAAGAGCAGAATATCTTACAGCAAAAGAACTGGTAAATATTTTTAGTACTAATAATAAAATAAAAATAACTCTGAAAAATAATTTAGACGTTAAATCAAGCTATAATTGTTGTTACAACATGTTTAAAGAAATCTTTGATGCTATAGAAACTGTTGAATTGATGAATGGAAAATGGAAAAAAATAAAAATAATTAAAAATACGACTGAGCAGTTTGGTGAAAACAAAAACATGATTAATCATAACATAATGAAATGAGGAAAACATATATAGAAAAAATAAAATATTTAAAGAAAAAATTGATAAACTTATCACTTTCTTGCATAGTAAAAATAAGAATATGCTCTATGAAACATAAATTAAAAAAAATAATTAAATGTAAGTTTTGTTTATTATGATTTCTTTATCATCTAATAATTTAAAAAATAAAATTTTTTAACCGATTTTTTCAAGTTTTTAGTTACCCATATATTTGTATTGTTTTCAGACATACATTACAACTGTAAAGTATTTCAGCAGTTGCGTTATGTCCTTAAATTTTGTTTTATTTTATGTATATTTTCAAACAATTAAATAACTTAAAAATTATTTATCAATTTACATTAATCTACATTATTAAGATCCGGTTGAAGTTGTCGATATTATTATTTTAACTGACATACCTTTAATCCTAATGGATGTTTAAATGTTTCGTCAAAATCAGTATTGTGTAATGTTTCACTGCAAATATAATTAATTATTTCTTCTTAATGTAGTTTGGTATATTTCTGCTAACAATTAACTCGAGTTAACAGTTTTTGTTAACTGAATGTTATTAAATTGATGATCTTGTTCCGCCTTGTTGAACCTTTACTTTCGGCAGATTTGTTATTTACTACAACAAACAATAAGACAAATTACAATCACACTTTATTAAAAAAAAAAATTTTTGTTTGTTTTATAAATCAATAATTACCGTATGACTGATATTAACAAAATAATACAAAAAATTGGATTCTGATGATGTGATTTTAAAGGTTCCACTAACATATTAAATATATGTATATTATGCCATGGTGGTAATCTGTATAATTTCTTCATAAATACTTCAAGGTTTTAACTATTGTTAAACATCTAGAAATTATGTTTCTTTTTCATTATTACCATAAACTTCAAATCGTCTATTTAGTATTTTTTTCAATAAATATCTATTTAATCAAATCACCAGAATGTTTTGTTTCACAAGGCGAAACAACATTTATTAATGCTTTACCAAAAGGTTTTCTAACATTTATATATCATTTTCTTATATTTGATAAATCTGGTTAAACAAAACGTTATAATATATCTTTCATCATAACTACCGCGATTCACATCCATTATTTTAATTGAGCTTGTATTGTTTTCATATATCAGTATTTTATAAAAACGTTGTACAAAATTACGTGAACTATGTAACTATTCTGGTTGTGTTGCTATTAATTTTGATGAACTATATTCAATTCATGTTATTTCTGGTCTACTTTCTGCGATCTTTTCAATTAAATTATACATTAATTCAGATGTTATGTAACCCATATTTTTTTTTTGTAACCTTTGTTCAATGTTATCAATTAGTTTTGAATTTTTTTATGAAGAACTAAATATTTTGATTATAATACTTGGGAAATAATCAAGAATAATTCATAGTACAAATTTGTACAAAAGCATTTTTATATTCTAAATAGAAAAGTTATGGAATTATATTAAATTATAAATTTTTCTCTAGATATTAAAAAATACTTACTTTACAACTTTCCATGAATTCTGACAATATGGTACGACAAATAGTATAAACACATGGTTTGAATTGTGATAATTACAGAATCTAGTATTTTGCAAACCTATTTGGACTTGTTCAACTACACAACCCAAATTACAAGCATGTCTACAACACTATTATTTTTCGTTTAAAATATTATTATTAAAACAAAATTTATAATTTACTAAACAATTCTGACAACTATTTCATTCTGTAAATTTTGCATCTGCATTAAATTTAAAACTATTAAGAAAGAAGCCTTTCTAAGTTAGAAAATTTGATTTATCCATAATTGTTGCCCAGTGTAGCATATTTTAAACACTATGATTCTATAAAATGAAAATACTTTTAATAACTACATTTTAATTAAGTTATACTTATAAAATTACAATTCTAATTTGAATATTTATACCTGAATTATTAAACCAAAATGTTCTTGCATCAACAAATTTCAATATTGACGCTGCATTAATTTTCTACAAAATGCTGTAGTTTCACTTTTTTGTTGATTCACAATTAAATCGTATTACCTATCATATTACTTATAAGTATTTTTTTTTTATATTAATTTTACATATCTGATTATTATGCTGTTCTTCTATTAGCAACGAATCTTTTTGCCGGCGGGCAGGAGCGGGATTCTTGTTCTTGTTTGTTGTTTGTTATTATTATTATTTTTAGTTTGGTTAGAAGTTAGAACTTAGAGTAAATGGTTAGAAAGAATTTTGGAACATATGATAATGGAACAAATGAAAATGGTTAAGGTGAAGGTGAACAATATGAAAAAAATGGATAATTATTTACCCAGTATGCAAATTTCCGATGGTTTTTAAAGATTCTAATGCTACAGATACTCTAGCCGCGCCACTCACGACGTTCTACCGGTTTGAAATGTCAAATGATGGCTGTAATTGTTGTAGAATTTTTGAGTAGATACTCTCAAAGCGGCGAGCGTCACAAAAACATAACCAAACATTTTTTTTTATATATATATAAAATTTCATCTTTTATAAAATTGTTATATTAAATTTCATAAGTTTTACTAATTAATTTTTCTACAAAACTCATCTTACTCCTTTAACAAATTTTTCTTTTATGAGAAGAACAATATAAAAACTGACATTCCAAACTGTCACCGCGGCAAAAAGTTGAAATTCTACCAACATTGTTGCGGCACCAGCGGCACAACGGCGGTGAGTTTTTCTGCTTTCATATATTTCTATATATCTGAACTTATATTCGCGGCAAAGCGTCAGCGCGGCACAAGCGGCGAGAGTATATCCAGCATAAATCAAGTTTATTTTCTTGATTTCCTCTTACCCCACAGATAATCTCGCCGTTGCCGTTGAAGGTTTGGAATGTCAAACAAAAGTTAAAATAAATAGAAATATATGAAAGCAGACAAAATCATGACACCGGGTACGCTCGTGTCGTAAGAAAGTTCAATCGATTTCAACTTTTGAAGTCGTTGCCGTTTCCAAATGTCTAATTGATATGAAAATTGTTGTATGACATAAAAATATTGTTTTGCTGATTTTTTTTTTTTTTTTATGAAAAATCATTTTTTAAAATGGGATTTGTTGTAGTAGAAATAATTTAAAAAAATTAAATTTTGTACAACAAAAAATGTGGTGGGTATTTATATGTTATTTATATAATTATTTACATATATGTATATTGTATTATTATAAAAAAGTTAATTCCATTTGTGAGAGAAAATATAATGTTAACTAAATAACATGTAATTAATGTTAAAAATATAATAACAATCTGAAGGCATATTTTATAGTAAATTATTTTTAAAACAATATTTGATATATTTAATTCACAATATTTAATCTATTTAAATGGTTTTTTAACATCAACCAATATACTTTTATTTAAATGATTCAATGCGGCGAGTCTGTCTACACAAAGTCGTCACTAACGTCACCAGCGTCTTTCCAAACCGACAACGGCAAAGGCACGAGCGGCGAAACTGTCTGAAGCATT
Source organism: Rhamphomyia laevipes (assembly GCA_963920725.1). NCBI lineage: Eukaryota > Metazoa > Arthropoda > Insecta > Diptera > Empididae > Rhamphomyia > Rhamphomyia laevipes. The sequence goes on along the minus strand of OY987255.1, from coordinate 128,497,757 downwards.
ATTTAATGACGCTGTGATTACACTAGCCATAAATGTCTTATAGAAATGTTAGATTATTCTGTTTGAAAAAAATTTTTGACAGGAAAAAAGACGCTGGCTATTTCATGTCAGACATTTCTGTCTAACATTTCATTTTAAATATGTCGTCACAAACAAAACAATTAGCTATAAAAATATTAAACTATAAATATTTTGAATAATATAGTTGTTCACATCTCAATAATATATTCTTTTATTTATTTAGTAGTAAACTAATTTTTACGCTCAAATAATCACCGCAAACTAATTAAATTTTAAATTTCAGGAGTAAATCTTACATTTCTATCAAATATCGCCATTTGCAAATTAACAAATGTCAAAAAAAATCTACAAAAAAATCTGAAGTTTGTCTAGAGAAAAATCGTGATTTTTCTGTCGCGAGAGAAGTTCTGTCTGGTTTACACTTGACATTTCGTAGACAGAACATATGTTCTGTCCAAGAAAAAGTCTATAGTGTAAACCGCAAGTAATATACAATACTTGTATATTACTTCACTTCACTTTCAAACGATTGAATGTTTTTTAAGTTAATCTGAACACTATATAAAAAATTTAAAATTGCAAAATTGCAAAAATCTATTTTTTTCGAGAATAAAACCAGATTTTTGGTATATTTAGTGGCAATAAATTCAATTAAAAAACTATATAATAATCAATTTATAGCAGCAAAATATTACAATTTTTAGCCACTTATAAATTTTCATAAGATCATTTGGAAAAGGAATTTTCTAAATTATGAAGCAAAAGCGGTTTTAATAACAATCCTAGCGCAAAAATATTGAAAAGCGCGTATAAAATATTAATCGTCAATAACGAAAAAAATCTTATTTGAATATAAATTTTAATTTTGGATTCCACGATATTACGGTGAGCAGTAGCAACATTTTTTTAGATAAAATAAACTTTAGAAGACAAACATAGAAAATTTTAACAGAAAATGATGAACAACTTATGTTTTTATATTCAAATTTAAATAGATATTTGCGGGCGGTTACATTGCTGGGTTTATCCAACAAAAATTATTAAATGCAAGGATTGCTTGAAAGCTGTTTTTGATTTAGACAACTGGGCTTTCAATTGACTTATCAAAATAAAAAATCTTGGTAGATTAATAAAGCTACATAAAGATATTACTATACTATTGTAAAAATGTTAGAGACTGGGTATAAGATTCATATAACTGATGTTACTGATAATTTTGTCCTAAAATTACATAATTACGTAAATAGTAATCTTAATAATCAATATTTATTTAAAAATCTTTTAGGGCATTCTGTAGATGACGACTTATTTGAGAAACATAGAGCGTTGCTATTAGCGTTATTTTACATTAGCGTCAAAATGTACATGTTTCAGTTTTCAAAACGAAATTGTTAGGCAAAAATTAACTAAAGTTGTGCTTTTTTCTAGTTCATAAATTAATGTTATTGTGCAAATAACATTAATTTAATAATATTATTTAAGCTTATCTTTAATTTTTTATAGTTATAAAATAGTTTTTATAAAAAAATAAATACTTTTTCATTAAATATTACAGTTTTCTTATCCTTGATATAAACTTGAAAAAATTTCCCAGAAAAAGGGAACATAGTGAAATTTAGTTTGCGTTTATCTTACTTTTTATCTTGTATTATAAAAAAAGCATATTCAATGCAGGCTTTACTTTGAGGTCTGAGATTCTGGTCTGTCTATGATTTTTTCAAACTATTTAACTATTTTCGCAATTATTGCGCAATAGATATAAACTACATTTGTTGGTTGACAAGATGATAGAAATATGTTGATAACTTCAAAAAGGTTGAAATAATGTAGTTATTAGCGTTTTTTTGGTTAATTCGCAAATTCTCATTTACGTTCATAGATAATATAATATATACTTAAATAGATGGCCAACTCTCAAATAACAACAGCAGCGCCAACTTCAATTTTTTTGGGAAGGCGAACTAAATTCATATTTCTCCCATAACCCTATTCTTTTTTTTTCTAAATTTTAAATAAAAATGAATAAAATAAAGTAATTTATATTAAATTTTTTATTTTATTAATTTTTCTTGCAAAAATATGTCGTGAAGCAATTAGTAATTCTTTTCGTAAATTTGCTGCTACTTTTGGACATAATTCCATTAAGCTTAACATTCCTTTGACGACGTGAGGTGCATGGGTTACTACAGCATCCTGAATGATTATTAATAACATTCCAACAATATACGCGAGAAATAATAGTTTTTAATTGAGCTCCCAAAAAATCAAAAAATATTTGCTTGTTAAAATAAGGTAAAGTTCTAAAATATAGAGAGAATAATTAGTAAAAAATATATTTTTTATGTACAAATTATAATTATAATTACCTTTTCATAGAATGATCTAAATATTTTCATAGAATAATCTAAGAAAGATGGATACGCTGATTTTTGTACAATTACTTCAAAATGTTCACTCAATTCTTGTGTAGCCTTAAGTTTAAATTCGTCTGTTGCTCCCGCCTAAATCACCTAACATAGTAACATAACTACGAAAAGTTTTCACTTGGCTCACATCGAGGTTCGAGTGTGGTGAAGCGTGAAGCCCAATGCAACTGCCGGAATATATCCCGCCGACATATCTTATTTTATTTTGCATTTCTCTAAATAGAAAATATATATATCTTATATGTGATGTTATTGTAATGAATAGACAAAAAATTGTAATTAGAAAATTAAGGTTAGAATTTTAATTACAAATTAATATAATAATAGAAGTATAAAAATATAATTTTTATTATTTACTTTTTTTTATAGAATTTACCAATAACTTAATAAATAATATCAAAAATGTTTTAAAATTTTCTACAGCATCACAAACGTTGTTTATGTTTTATTATGTATTAGAATTTTGAATGTGTGCTATTTTTAATTGCAGAACTAAATACTTTTTAATATATTTTTGTGGACATACATCAGATTTACATATTCTTGTTTCATTAGTCATTAAATTAATAAAATAATGATTATTATAATAGTGTTCTCAATCAAACGGTTATTCTGTATCTACCTCAGAGTTTACTCTATACATTTTTATTACAGCGTGTGTATTTGTATCCAGTACGGTTATGTTACAGCGCTGTTTGCCTTTCCAATAGCATAAATTTTGAAATTTTTTATTAAAATTCTTCACATATTAGTTTTAAAAATGAAGAAATTATTTTATCATTACCATTTATAATAATTAGATATATTTTTGATGTTTTAATTTATTAAGTTTCTTTTGATTCTTGTATTTCATTTTCAATCAATCGACTTTTTATATGGTCGAGAGAAGTTGCTTTCCCCGATTTTTACATTACTGTAATTTTAGAAATTTCTGCAAACAGTTTTGATATATTCCCTGTAATGTTAGAATTTTAAATGACTGGTTTTTTAAAATAATAAATTTGCTTTCTTATTTTTTATTAATTCATGCGTAATCTAATAATTATTCTAATTTGAATATTCAATATATTTCTATAGACAAATAAATTAAAAAAAAATCAGAATTTTCCTCAACTTGCATTAAAACTTATATTATGTATGTATTTAACTTTTAATTTCTGGGTGCATTCCAGAACATAAATCAATTTAGCATCCCACATCCCACATGATTTCCATAATGTTGATTTTGACCAGTTTTGAAAATAAACGGTACAGAAGCTAGATAAAACTTTCCATTACATTAAAAAAAATTCGGAATATTGTTAATATATATTTTTTTTTTAATTTCTTGAATTTAAAAAAAAAAAAAAACAATGAATTTTGATTATGCGTTGTGAATTGCTGATGATGCTCATGCGTGATAGTTTTACTTAAAATGCATTCAATTTTTTTATTAAAATTTATTAAATATTTTTTAAAATAAAGATATTTTTTTTTTTTTATTTTTTTTCTGAACTGTTTTTAGTTGTCACTTTTTTGTTGGAAAAGATTCTAAAAAACCGTGCTTCCATCTCTATCGCACTTATTCTCTTTTCGTATCATACATAATTTCTTCTGGAAAAGTCATTAGAATTAGACACTTTTAAAAAAAGACTGACTTAGTGATGGTTTTAAGAGGTGTGAATTTTTAAGAATGTCGTGAAGAAATTGCATTTTTATTAGATGAGAAAGATGTATTTTGGCATATCTGTATTATGGCTAAAGGTTTGACATTTTCGGCTTTTGAAGCAACATTTTAATGAATAATATTTGATCAACTTACCTGGCATTTTAATGAATAAAATTTGATTAACTAACCTGGTAAAAAAGGAAATATGTTTTTTATAAATATATTATATGAAATAAAGATGTCTTGCAAATATCGATTAATTATGTGCTTTACTTATACGATAATTGATAACTTACAGTTCTTCGCTCATAATAAATTCTTGTAAGACTGCCTCCATCCATCATTATACTTAATAAATCCGACAAATATGATGATTTTATTCCATTAAACAGGCTTTATTGCAGTCAGTTTAGATTAGACACTAACGTTTGAATATTGAAAAATATCTTAAAATTTTGTATAAACTTGTTATTTTGAATTTTGATGTATGTCGAATGGACATTTTAAATACGTTTAATCGAAATGTGGACATATTTCTTATATGTGATTTTAAATTTATGCGGCTATTTTGGAGCTTTCCCTCCTCTTCGACCTTACATATGTATATTTTTGTATGCAGATTAATCATTAATGAAAATACTTATCTTGATCTACAGGGATTAGTGAAGAGCAGCCATTGAAGTTTATATCATAAATTTAGTAAATAAGACATAGGAATTGAACGTTATTAGAAATGTAATAAAATGTATAAAAAACGTATTAAAATCTTTTATTTAAAAATTTATTTATTGTTTTGAAAATTCATTTATATTTTATATCACATTAATTCAAAATATATAGTAAATATATACTTTTTTAAAACCATTCATTCAAATAGCAATAATTTATGAAATGTTTAAATGAAAACCATTTAAATAATGATTCGTATTTTTAAATTTAAACCTAATATTTATCAATAGACTCATGCAATTTTCAAACGATAATTTTTTCGATTATTTTAACTAACATTTAATTATTTTTCTTTATACAATATTAGCTATTGACTTAACTATTTCTATTTTATTTGTTTTAAATTAATATCTTTAATACTTTAATTAAATTTTATTGCAATTCAGAATATTTTTTATGATATTTAATTTACATGAGTATTTACATTTGTTATTTAATTTGATTTACATTTGAAATAAAGTTTTTTTCGTTTTTCCTAAACTTTTCCTAAATTTATAATTAAGTAAATGTATTCTACAAATTTAATTATAATTTAAAATTTGTTAGTTTTTCACATATTAAGTCAGACTTTTATTACTTTTACAGTTTTTATACAATTTTTTAAAATATTTATTTATTTTTACATTATAATTTATTTATTTAATATTTATTTAAATTATATACAATATTATGAATAATTAATATATTATTTTTCTTATGTTAATCTATAATTTTTTTAATTTTCAATTGTAAGATTTGTATATAGGATCAAAGTAATGAATAATATTTTTTTTACGTAAAAGGTAAATTACTTAACATAAGCATAATTCATAAAATAAATGATAGCCAACATATTAATCCATAAAATATTTTCTTATATTGAAATTGAAATATATTCTTGTAAAGATTTAGTAATGATTTCAATTCTTTAAAGAAAAATGTATGATAATAAACAAAACTGACATCTAATATAAAATTTGCATAATTATACCATCCGCCAAAAGAAGTGTAGGGGAGAGTATAGTAAAACCGTGCAACGCAACGGGATTCAGAATCAGAACGAAATAAAAATAATTTTGAAAAATAGTTACATACATACAAACATACTACAATTTGTGCTATATATACAAAACCACAATTTTAATATTGCCGAAAGCTTTAAACATTCCTGAATCAACTTTACGTGGCCATTTTTCGAAGTAGGAAAGATTCAGGACAAACTGTTATAAGAAAGTTGGGAAATATTTTTCAAAATGCATCAGTATGGAATTTTATGGAATTCATCCATTTGAAAGAATTTAAAAAAATGATTTATGATGTAAACAATGGTGTAACTTTACCCGATGGCAAGCATCCATTTTGTGTGGTTCAGTCCAAGATTTGTAAAATATGGTGAGATTACTATATCTGTTCCACCTGTTTGTTAATAAATTATTATTCTTATATTTTTATTTTAGGGGTCCAACCCATCGCTTTTTATTTTTTAGGGGTCGGTCGGTACGTCTCCATTATTTTGTTTTTATATACTAGATAATTTTTTGTATATATAAAAATTCTCTACATAAAACTTTAAAGGGATCTTCCAGAAGTTATAAAAACTTCAAATTTGGATTAATAATCAGGTGATCAGGTGATATTGCAATATTTGCTGTTCTATAGAAAAAAATCGTTTTGATTTTGTTTTGGAATAAATTTATTAAATGCACTTAACAATTTACATACAATTCTCTGTGAAAAAGAAATTTTTCAAGTGTTATTGGATAGCTACTATATAAATATAAACTTTTAATAATAAACTCAGAATAAAATTATGAAAAAAACTTACTATCCGCATAAAGCAACTATATCATTAACTACAATTTTATTAAATTCGATGATTTCTTGTGAATTCAACTTTTGCTTGCGTAATAAAAGTTTGAGTAGTCTTTTCCCTGCTGTATCTTTTTCTAAAACTGCCTTCAAATCATGTTCCTTAAATAAAGAATCTAGAATTAATTTTATGCTATGAAAAAAAATTGTTTGTTTAAAAAACTTACTTGATAATATCTTGGACCTTGTAATGACGAACTACACGATGATGAAGGAGAACTTATATTTTGTAAATCTGACTCTGATTCATTGAATAAATTTGATATGATTTCTATGTTATTATCAAGCGATAATGATGTAACTTTTAATGTACTAATAATTGTATTTTTTTCTGTGGACCAACTTTAATATTCATGTTATGCAAATCATTTTTAAAATTTATAATGTAGCTTTTTTAAATTTCTAGTTATTTTAAATAATTTAGTAAAATTAATATGATATTTAAATTGTATTTATAAATTACCAAGTAATACCTTTCCAGCTTCCTCGGAAATTCCACTTTCAATTAAATAATTGTACAAATCTTGCTCGTTCATTATTTTAATATAAAAACAACACAAAAAATAAATAAAACTGCTCCGACCGTTCACGTACAAAACTGAAAAACAAATGAATTCTTTACGAAAAGTTAATTTCGAAAAGTTAATTTCACTAGATGTTTAGTAGAATTTCACTAGACATCTAGTAAGTCTCGAAATTTTAAAGGTACAAGTTATATATTGAAAATAAAAAAAAAACAATTACTAGACCATCTAGTGAAACTTGTGTTGCACGAACTATTGTATCCAGTGAAAATTCACTAGTCATCAAGTAAGCCTCGACATTTTAACGGTAAAAGTTATATGTTGAAAAAAAAAACTAGACAATCTATTCAAACGTGTGTACGAAGAACTATTGAATCCAGTTAAATTCACTATATTGGAGAAAATAAGACGAACTAGTGATAAAAAAATAATAATCTATTGAAATTCACTAGCTCATTATTTTCTTTCATACAAACAGATTTCAGAAAACTATTTAAATAGTAAAACACAGCATCACTGGGCAATCTAGTTGTAAAAAACTAGAATTTAAATTTACTGTGTATCTCGTATATTTTTCAACTTTTTCCGGCAAAAGTCAGCTAAAATGAAAAACATTTAAATTTATCGGTTAAATTTTTTAGGAAAATATTGATAAAGCCAAAATATATTATCGTCTTTTCCAATTTCTTTCGAAATAGCTACCCAAGCAGCGTCTTTTTTTCAATTTTTTTATAATCCCGGTGCTTCAGATTATATATAAATTCACATTTCTTCACTTCTTCAATTAATTTTTCTACGCAATCAGCCATTTTATTTAAGAAAAATTTAGGAGAGTGAATTTTTAATTAAAATTTGACTGCAAATGACATTTATCAATCAGCTGTTTTTTATTCGCGACGAAAAAAATAGAAAATAGCCTAAAATTCACCAACGAATTTCGACAGTTGTGTTCACTCTAATTTAAATACATGCTGGCGAAATTGGATTTGACGTTTCGCCATCGCCAATCGCCTTGGTTCTGTTTACAGCAATAATCTTATAATCTGTAATAAAGATTAAACTACTAGATTCCTCTGTAGCACTCATATGTCATTAATTTGAAGTTGGTATTAGAACCACCGGTCTCTAAACACGACGTGTGGACGCCTAAAATTAAAAAGTTTTTATAGAGATTTTTGATGTAAAAACGACGTAATGACACCTAAAATAAAATAAAAATAAATTATATAAAAATTATAAATATAAAAACATAAAAAGTTGGGGAGACTTTAAGTTAGAACCAGAATAACGCGGCAAAACGTTGTGCGCGTGACTTTTAAAAGTGTCAAAAGTAGAACTCCAGTGATTATATGGAGTTACCCATAATGTAGCGTCGCGTTGATGCGGCAATTTTCCCGCGACGCGTGAGAAGACCGCGTATAGATTTTCATTTCGAAAATTGTCAATTATATAAATGTAATAAAAAAAATTTTAACACATTTTTTCAATTAAATAAATTGTTTACTTAACTAGTGAAAAAAAAGTTTCACTCTAGTTTTTTTTTTCACTTAAATTTGTCACTAGATATCTAGCGTTGAAAAAAAAACTAGAATTTTCACTAGAATGCCTAGTCGGTTCAATTCTAGTTGTATTTTGCTGGAATTCTAGTGGGAAAAAATTTACTGTGTACATATAGAAAAATAAAACGATATAAAATCCGGAGCAGGATCATACCTCCACTCACAAAAGAAATGGAAATATTACAAGATGCTAGTATTTCTAGATGATTTTGATAACTATAGAAAGTAATATTCATTTTGTTTATTAAAAACAATTATTATTTTATTAAACATAAATATATTAATATATAATATTTTACAGAGAATTAGAGAGCACTTTTATTAATTTAAATGAATATGAGGAAGGACCATCAAACAATACAACAAATCCAACTGCTGAATATGATTCTAGTGAATTTTATGAATTTCCAGTTTTTCTTGAAGATGCATCAACAATCGTTGGTAAATGAATAAACAATTTATATTTATTACTCGATGTCTTATTTTTGTACCTATCTTTTTAGAATCAAATGATATAAGGAATATTTTGAATTCAAGTGCAAGTAATGCAAGTAATTCAAATAATTAAAAAAAAAAAAAGAATGACTTGTCAAATTTTTTGGAAGGCGCTACAGCTGCAATTGATAAAATAGAAAATTCTCAAAGAATAAATGAAAATTCTCTTTTGGTTACCCACTTTATTTCGCTGGCACAAAAAATACAAAAATCAAGTATACCAGAAATATCAAAATTAATTATTGAGCAAGAAGTTTCTCAATTGGTATTACAAAGAATCATAGAAGAAATGAGCGAATAAATGATTGATAATTAAATTAAATTCCGTCTAACATAAAAAAATCTATATTTAACTAAATGTTTTTGTAAAATTTTTATAAACTATTTTTAGTAAACTATAGTTTTATAAACTATTTTTTGTAAATTATTTTTTTAGTATTACCAAAAATGAATCTAAATTATTTTCATTTTCAGCTGTGTAATTATGTATCCTTTTTAAAATTGTAATCCTTATCCATTTGTTATCAGTTGGCGGGAATCATTTTTTTTTTGTGTAGCACAATAATTAAATTTTATATGGGTTTATTAATTAGTGATTGGAGAAATAATCTTTTAATTAATCGAATTAAAACCACCTATTTATAAAAAAAAATAGTAAAGGATATAAAAATTCTGCACTGAAGGCAGAAATTTGAAAAAAAAAATCAGAAGATTTGATAGAAACTGGTAAATATAAATTAATTCTACATAAATAATATGATAACACAATAAGTAATTTATTATTAAATTGCTTACAGAAGCATCATGTATGAACAGATGAAGGAGTTTACGTGATAAGTTTTTGCGAGAATTGAAAGAAAAGAAAATTTAAGAATCATCAGGAAGTGCCAAAAAGTTCAAGGGAGATTGGGAATTTTTCGAAGCCATGTACTTTTTATAAGATCATGTGCAACGTATTCAGTTTGCCACCCTCATTTTGTGATTCAACGTTTTTGACATTTCCGTTGCGTCTGTCGAGTTTAACACCACTATTATACTAATTTAAGAAATCATTTTCTTAAATATGTTCGAAATAACGAACTTATTATAGGTATAAATAAGATAAGAACATATAAAATAAAGTAAGAATATAAATACAATAAAATAAAAGTAAAAAAGTATTTAGTATATCAAATTAGAAATCAAGTGAAGGAAATCGTTGAAAAAATCAAATTATCAATTATTAATCATAAAAATAAAGAGAAAGTAGAAGAAAATACTAAGGAATGCTCTAAAAGTTTGAAAAATTTATATGCAGGAATACAAGTGAAAAAACCAAATAAGTAGTGGTATATGTATGTCTATTGCAGAGTTATCGAGCACAATTAAAGCAGCTAAGACTACAATCGGGTTAGGTTATAAAAATCCACATCCTAACCCAGCCAATTCACATCCTAACCGAGCGAATATGTTGAATCAGCTTTTCAAAATCGTATTCGCACAGGATTGATTATCAATCTTTCCCACAAAGATCCGAAAGATTTTCTGGATGCTTGCACTGACCTTTTCCACCGACGCATTAATAATGTGCTCAAAAAAGAAGAATGTGTTAAAGTGAACACTATTTTTTGTGGTGAATTTAAAGTTATGAAAAACATTGAGAAAATAGTTGAGCTAAAATACATGAATACAAAAAATACATCAATATATTAATTTACCTAGAGAAATTAAAAGCAAACAAGATTGCATTAATATGAAAAATATTGATGATGCTTGTTTTGCATGGGCAGTATTATAAACAATACATCCACAGTAGTCAAAGATCCACAACGTATAACAAATTATCCCCACTACTCAAATATTTTAAATTTAAGTAACATCAAATTTCCAATGACAATTAAACAAATACCAAGATTTGAGACAATGAACGACTTCTCGGTCAATGTCTACATATTTAAAAAAAAAACAATAAAAGAAGCTTTTAAAACTTAACCAACATATTTGACGAATCAAAAACGAGATCGGCATGTAAATCTTCTATTAATACAGAATGAATACTATAATGATGATGATAATGCAAATAATGGACATGCAAAAGTTACAGATAATGCCCGATTTATATTGAAAAACTTTGCCGGCTTTGCATGTATTTAGAAAGAGATGTATAATCGTATTGCATAATTGGTGTATATTAAACGGAATGGTTTTAAATGTTGAAAAATGTATGGTAATTTCTTTTTCGCGTAAGAAGTCTGTCTCTTATTATGCATAACCATTTTATCTGTTTATATTTTGCAAATATTGGATTATTTCCATTAAATAACCAAGGTAAGTGAATAAAATTCAAATTGGGAATTCATTTGGATTCCAAATATGTATAAAAATCATGGATGTCAGCTATTTTGTGGCTGATATCTACCTAAACTTTTTCTCCTATTTTTCAGATTTTGTTGGTGCAAACCAAGAATTGGTTTGTGGTTTATGACCAACATGCATGATGGATTGGTTGCATTTTTGTTCCAGTTGGAAGCTAAGGTAAGTGCCTTTCAATTTTGTATATGAAATATAGAGAACATCGACAATCGTTCATGGATTATTGACTTCAATATTTCATGTATGGTTGGTGTTGTATTTATTTATTTTTGTATACAAACAATAATGTAATTTAATTAAATCTTTTCCTTTTTAGTTTATTTTTTTTTTTCAATATTCATGGAGATACCAAGAATTTTGGACAATCACAGCCATGTAAGTTTTTCAACATAATAATATATTATATATATGTTGCATTTAATATGTTCTTCTTTTTTTAAGGGGTGCTGGCTGAACAATTTTATTTTATTATATTTTATAATACATTAATTTGACAATTCATATTTTTTTTTTTTTTATTTGTAAGGGGTAACACAAGAGAGCACTGCGACATTGACGATCTATTGTGCGTTTATAGCCCCTATTCCTCCTACCATTTAATAGATTTGAAGAAACCTAGTATGTTTGAGGGGGCAATATATCCCAGTTCTTCAGGAGTAAGGAAACCTTTACCTAATATATTAAGTCTGCCTCTTGCGAGAGCCGCGCAGTGGCAGAGAATTTGTTCTGTCGTCTCTTTGTCGTTAAGGCAAAGGCGACAGATGTCTGTTTCAGCCAGGCCCATTTTATTGAGGTGGTAGTTTAAAGGACTGTGTCTTGTTAAGAGGCCAGTCAGGGTTCTTATATCCCTTTTACTGAGTGTTATTATATCTTCCACTTTTATTTTGTTTTTAAGGGATATTTTTTTATTTTGCAAGGGATATTATTTGCAATACTTCGGAAAGTATATTTTTTAAAAACCAGGGATAAACTTTTTAGCATGGCAACACGGTTTTCTGTCATTTAATAAAAGTATTGCCATTTTAAATTAAAAAAACACCATTAAAAAAATGGAGAACGAAAATGATATGAACGATTATTATGATTATGAAGATTATGAGTATGTGGCTGAACAATGTAATGGTGGATAATAAATCTCAATAGTCGACACCACTGAAAACTTTTTTTCACCTATGGTAACTTTTACACCACGGAAGGGATTTGTCATTCAGCGTCTCAATCAATGGCCGACAGAAAAATAATTGTTCGGTGTATGCGTTTCTATCGTGTGTGCGGTCTGTCAATCCATCAATATGGGAAAAATTTTACCGCCTAAAATTATTATTTTGTATGCGTGCATCGATTGTCGATAAATGGAAAAATTGAGTGAGGGTTGCTGAATGCGCAATAAAATGAGAATTGCTGGCAGATGTTTCTCGAAGTTATAGATTTTTTTGGGGAGTGAGTTGTTGGACGGCCGTGAAGTCAGTCGGTGGCCGTCCCGTGTAGATGTTATTCGGTTAATTTAATGTTGTATAGTAACAAAATTTTTTTTATATACCAAAAAGAAACAAAAAAAAAGTTGAGTTAAATTTTTTATGTCGATGGACGACATATTGTCCGGGGTTTTTTTTTGTGCGTGGTATTAGTTCTAAATTAATTTCTAATAAAAAAAAATTAAAAATACAGAATTTTTTTCTTTAAAAAAAAAGAAAAAAACAAATAAAAAATTTTGGTTAATTATTGCGTAGTTAAGAAATATTATGTTGAAATTAAAATATGATACAAAAAAAAAAAAAAAATCAATATAAACGAAAATTTATTTAATATTAATACCACGGGGAACAGTAATGTTATTTTTACATAATTTTTTTTAACCTATTTAAGTTTAAGATTTCTTTTTATATATCAACATTTAAATATTATATATAATTGTTCAAAATAAATGGTACTTTAAAAAAAAATAATAATAACCTGGAGTGCAAATTTTATATGTGCATTATATTTTCATTACATTGCGTGTATTTTTAATGACCTTCAAACTTTCATAAAAAAAAAATATAAATTATATAGTAATAATACATTATTGCACAGAATTTATCAAAGTGTTAATGGAAAAAAAATATATTCTTGTGTAAATTGGGCAATATTTTCCAAAAAAAATTTAGACCTAAGGTTATTTGTACTTAAAATACAAAAAAAATAAAAAAAAAATAACCCAGAGTGGATTTGGACTACCATTTTTTTGATTTGTCCATGGTGTTGTGCCCAACTTTGTGACGAGCGCACCCGCTCACGTGTTTTTTGATTCATCAGATTTTTTTTCATTTTTATATACACGTTTTTTTTGATTGATCCGATTATTTTCAGTTTTATATACACGTGTTGGTGGTAACACAGGCACCAAACACGTCAACCGAATTCATCATATTCTCATCAAATTTTTTTTACACGTGTTGGTGGTAACAAAGGCACTAAACACGTCAACGGATTCATCAGATTAATTTCATTTTTATATACATGTTTTTTTTTGGTTCATCAGATTAGTTTCATTTTTATATACACGTGTTGGTGGTAACAAAGGCACCAAGCACGTCAACCGATTCATCATATTATCATCATTTATTTCATACACGTGTTGGTGGTAACACAGGCACCAAACACGTCAACTGATTCATCAGATTAATTTCATTTTTATATACACGTTTTTTTTGATTCATCAGATTATTTTCATTTTTATATACACGTGTTGGTGGTAACACAGGCACCAAGCACGTCAACCGATTCATCATATTATCATCATTTATTTCATACACGTGTTGGTGGTAACACAGGCACCAAACACGTCAACCGATTCATCATATTATCAACATTCTCTATATACACGTGTTGGTGGTAACAAAGGCACCAAACACGTCAACCGATTCATCATATTATCATCAGTTATTTATATACATGTGTTGGTGGTAACAAAGGCACCAAACACATCAACAGATTCATCAGATTTTTTTTTTGCAACGGGGAGGATCCTCAACGACGCCCACGATACGGACGAGGTAGCTGCGGTTCCAGGTCTTTAATCAAATAAATTAAATTTTTTTTATATACATATATTTTTTTTAATTTTGTTATTGATTATATTATACAATTAAGTTACTAGTATATAAGTTGAGTAGGGTTGATTTAAGGGTAGGACTATAGTTTCGACCACCCCTCGTATTCGAGAAATATATGCCAGTTCGTCATTCAGTATTTCCGGTTGTATATTTTTTTTATTGCCAATACAAATCAATTTTATATAACTTACTTGAAAAAAAAAATAGTCAGTGGTGTTGCAAGTTGGGGGGGAAAATTCCTTTGTTGGTAGTAATTTGAATTTTAGGATGGAGATTCCTTCGTTAGTGTGGAAAGTAGGAATGTGTGGCTAGGAAGGCCCCTACTGCCCCATGCAGCTCCGGATGATTCCTGATGATCCATCGAAAGCAATACGGTTATTTTAAATTTATTTTGTATATAGTATATTATGATAAGGTAGCTTCTACCTTTGCACGCATTCTTTTTGTAATGGTATAATGCGGATAGTAAGAACCCACCCATTTTCCGAGGTCAGTTCTACCCGGCAACGCGTGCCCGCGAACCTTCTGTTTCTATATTTTAACTCATTCAATTCTTTCCCGACTTTATTTTTTATTGAAAAAAAAAAAATCATCTCGGACTTAAATTTTTTTTGTAATTTTTTTTTCTCAATAATTATACCTACCATTACAAATGGCGCCCGAGCAGGGACCAGGTTGTTTCGGTCAGTGGTAGTTCAATTTGCTTTTTAAATTAAATTTTAGTTTCAATTAAATTCTGATTCTACTAAAACTTCAGAACTTAACAAAATTTTCAGTAATTATAAAAAAAAAAAAAATTTCAAACAAATTTCAAAATACTTTCAATAATTATACCTACCATTACAAATGGCGCCCGAGCAGGGACCAGGTTGTTTCGGTCAGTGGTAGTTCAATTTGCTTTTTAAATTAAATTTTAGTTTCAATTAAATTCTAATTCTACTAAAACTTCAGAACTTAACAAAATTTTCAGTAATTATAAAAAAAATAAATTTCAAACAAATTTCAAAATACTTTCAATAATTATACCTACCATTACAAATGGCGCCCGAGCAGGGACTTGAGAAGGTTCCTGAGTAATAACATCATTTTTTTTTTTTTGGATTTATTTCGTGTTGCAGTGGTTCTGGATTTCGTTGGTCGGTTGATACAGTGTATCAATGCTTTTGGATTGGCGACCTTTGGCTGCTAGCTAATTGTCGACCAAAGTATTGACGACATTGCTCTCAGTTGGTAAATGAGTTCGGTTAGTATTGTAAAAATTAATAAATCCAGTTTAGAGTCAGTTAATCAAGTGTTGAGTCGTTGGTGAATTTGTTGGGGTATCGGATGCTTTCAAAGGATATTCAAATTTCAATGGCTGTTTAGCTATTATTTGACCGGGAAGTGTTCGGTATGTCATATTTTCGCCTTGTCGGTACACGGCTTGATGAAAATTTTCTTTCAAAATTTAGTATAAATTTTTATTGTTATAAATCTTTTCATTTTTTTTTGGGTAATGGGTCGTTGGTGAATTTGGTGGGGTATCGAATACTTTCAATGGATTTTCAAATTAAATTGGCTTTTAGCTGTTATTTGACCGGGAAGTTTTCGGTATGTCATACCTTCACCTGGTCGGTTCCGTGCTCGATAAAAATTGTTTTGTTATCAACTTAGTATATAAATTATATTTATCTCCAATCATCTAAATTTTTTTTTGTATTGCTTATTGGTGGTGTGGGTCATCATGGCGTAGTTCGGACTGCATGTGGTCATTTTGCTAAAAAAAAAAAAAACCTAAATTGACAGTTCATTTCTCTAAAGTTAAATTAAACTCCCTGAGAATTTCAATTTCAAAAAAAAAAAAAAAAAAAAAAAAAAAAAAAACGCAATTATTATATATTTACATTATTCATAGATATATATTCGTCTAAGCGGTTTTTTTTAAAAAAAAAATTCCCTAGGAAAATTTTACTATATAGTTATATCACTTATAAATTAAATATGATTCGGTTAAAATTCTACTTTTAGATTTAATTCTGCCTATTACTTAAGGTTACTATCAGTTGGTTAAAAATCTAAGTTAGTTGTAATTTTGCTTATTAATTAAGTCTATTATTGGTTTTGGGTAAAGATCTAAGTTAGATTTAATTTTGCGTACCAATTAAGTTTACTATTAGTTGGTTAAGAAAAAATCTAAGTTAGTTGTAATTTTGCTTATTAATTAAGTCTATTATTGGTTTTGGGTAAAGATCTAAGTTAGATTTAATTTTGCGTACCAATTAAGTTTACTATTAGTTGGTTAAGAAAAATCTAAGTTTAGTTGTAAATTTTGCTCATTAAGTAAGTTTATTGTTAGTTTTGGGAGAAAATCTAAGTTTGGATTGGAGTTATCTTACCCATTTACTTTAGGTAAAATTGCTATAGTTATATATTTCGTATCATTAATTATATTCATTTGAGGGTTTTGAAAGTTTCCCGATATATCAAAAACCTAAACATTATTTTTTATTATTAATTATTCATTTGAGGGTTTTGAAAGTTTCCCGATATATCAAAAACCTAAACATTATTTTTGTATTATTAATTATATTCATTTGGGGGTTTTGAAAGTTTCCCGCTATAAAAAAAAACCTAACCAGTATTTTTTTTATATTCATTTGAGGGTTTTGAAAGTTTCCCGATATATCTAAAACCTAACCTTTCTTTTTATCATTAATTATATTCATTTGAGGGTTTTGAAAGTTTCCCGATATATCAAAAACCTAAACATTATTTTTTATTATTAATTATTCATTTGAGGGTTTTGAAAGTTTCCCGATATATCAAAAAACCTAAACATTATTTTTGTATTATTAATTATATTCATTTGGGGGTTTTGAAAGTTTCCCGCTATAAAAAAAAACCTAACCAGTATTTTTTTTATATTCATTTGAGGGTTTTGAAAGTTTCCCGATATATCTAAAACCTAACCTTTCTTTTTATCATTAATTATATTCATTTGAGGGTTTTGAAAGTTTCCCGATATATAAAAAAAAAAAAAACCCATATTCATTATTATTTAGTAGTATTAATTAGATTCTTTATTCATCGAAAGGTTTTTTTGAAAATTTTCCGATGTCTCAAAATTTTTTTCTATAGTTAGTCATTACATCAGGTTAGTGTCGTTATTGGAGAGATAGGAAATTTAACTCTATTATGTAATACCACCTGTTTTCAGTTTCATTGTGAATTAATTAAATAACAATGAATCTGTGTTGTAATGGTGGATAATAAATCTCAATAGTCGACACCACTGAAAACTTTTTTTCACCTATGGTAACTTTTACACCACGGAAGGGATTTGTCATTCAGCGTCTCAATCAATGGCCGACAGAAAAATAATTGTTCGGTGTATGCGTTTCTATCGTGTGTGCGGTCTGTCAATCCATCAATATGGGAAAAATTTTACCGCCTAAAATTATTATTTTGTATGCGTGCATCGATTGTCGATAAATGGAAAAATTGAGTGAGGGTTGCTGAATGCGCAATAAAATGAGAATTGCTGGCAGATGTTTCTCGAAGTTATAGATTTTTTTGGGGAGTGAGTTGTTGGACGGCCGTGAAGTCAGTCGGTGGCCGTCCCGTGTAGATGTTATTCGGTTAATTTAATGTTGTATAGTAACAAAATTTTTTTTATATACCAAAAAGAAACAAAAAAAAAGTTGAGTTAAATTTTTTATGTCGATGGACGACATATTGTCCGGGGTTTTTTTTTGTGCGTGGTATTAGTTCTAAATTAATTTCTAATAAAAAAAAATTAAAAATACAGAATTTTTTTCTTTAAAAAAAAAGAAAAAAACAAATAAAAAATTTTGGTTAATTATTGCGTAGTTAAGAAATATTATGTTGAAATTAAAATATGATACAAAAAAAAAAAAAAAATCAATATAAACGAAAATTTATTTAATATTAATACCACGGGGAACAGTAATGTTATTTTTACATAATTTTTTTTAACCTATTTAAGTTTAAGATTTCTTTTTATATATCAACATTTAAATATTATATATAATTGTTCAAAATAAATGGTACTTTAAAAAAAAATAATAATAACCTGGAGTGCAAATTTTATATGTGCATTATATTTTCATTACATTGCGTGTATTTT
Organism: Rhamphomyia laevipes; assembly: GCA_963920725.1. Taxonomy (NCBI): domain Eukaryota; kingdom Metazoa; phylum Arthropoda; class Insecta; order Diptera; family Empididae; genus Rhamphomyia; species Rhamphomyia laevipes. Next base: position 128,478,934 of record OY987255.1, on the reverse strand, counting down.
TAATGACCTTCAAACTTTCATAAAAAAAAAATATAAATTATATAGTAATAATACATTATTGCACAGAATTTATCAAAGTGTTAATGGAAAAAAAATATATTCTTGTGTAAATTGGGCAATATTTTCCAAAAAAAATTTAGACCTAAGGTTATTTGTACTTAAAATACAAAAAAAATAAAAAAAAAATAACCCAGAGTGGATTTGGACTACCATTTTTTTGATTTGTCCATGGTGTTGTGCCCAACTTTGTGACGAGCGCACCCGCTCACGTGTTTTTTGATTCATCAGATTTTTTTTCATTTTTATATACACGTTTTTTTTGATTGATCCGATTATTTTCAGTTTTATATACACGTGTTGGTGGTAACACAGGCACCAAACACGTCAACCGAATTCATCATATTCTCATCAAATTTTTTTTACACGTGTTGGTGGTAACAAAGGCACTAAACACGTCAACGGATTCATCAGATTAATTTCATTTTTATATACATGTTTTTTTTTGGTTCATCAGATTAGTTTCATTTTTATATACACGTGTTGGTGGTAACAAAGGCACCAAGCACGTCAACCGATTCATCATATTATCATCATTTATTTCATACACGTGTTGGTGGTAACACAGGCACCAAACACGTCAACTGATTCATCAGATTAATTTCATTTTTATATACACGTTTTTTTTGATTCATCAGATTATTTTCATTTTTATATACACGTGTTGGTGGTAACACAGGCACCAAGCACGTCAACCGATTCATCATATTATCATCATTTATTTCATACACGTGTTGGTGGTAACACAGGCACCAAACACGTCAACCGATTCATCATATTATCAACATTCTCTATATACACGTGTTGGTGGTAACAAAGGCACCAAACACGTCAACCGATTCATCATATTATCATCAGTTATTTATATACATGTGTTGGTGGTAACAAAGGCACCAAACACATCAACAGATTCATCAGATTTTTTTTTTGCAACGGGGAGGATCCTCAACGACGCCCACGATACGGACGAGGTAGCTGCGGTTCCAGGTCTTTAATCAAATAAATTAAATTTTTTTTATATACATATATTTTTTTTAATTTTGTTATTGATTATATTATACAATTAAGTTACTAGTATATAAGTTGAGTAGGGTTGATTTAAGGGTAGGACTATAGTTTCGACCACCCCTCGTATTCGAGAAATATATGCCAGTTCGTCATTCAGTATTTCCGGTTGTATATTTTTTTTATTGCCAATACAAATCAATTTTATATAACTTACTTGAAAAAAAAAATAGTCAGTGGTGTTGCAAGTTGGGGGGGAAAATTCCTTTGTTGGTAGTAATTTGAATTTTAGGATGGAGATTCCTTCGTTAGTGTGGAAAGTAGGAATGTGTGGCTAGGAAGGCCCCTACTGCCCCATGCAGCTCCGGATGATTCCTGATGATCCATCGAAAGCAATACGGTTATTTTAAATTTATTTTGTATATAGTATATTATGATAAGGTAGCTTCTACCTTTGCACGCATTCTTTTTGTAATGGTATAATGCGGATAGTAAGAACCCACCCATTTTCCGAGGTCAGTTCTACCCGGCAACGCGTGCCCGCGAACCTTCTGTTTCTATATTTTAACTCATTCAATTCTTTCCCGACTTTATTTTTTATTGAAAAAAAAAAAATCATCTCGGACTTAAATTTTTTTTGTAATTTTTTTTTCTCAATAATTATACCTACCATTACAAATGGCGCCCGAGCAGGGACCAGGTTGTTTCGGTCAGTGGTAGTTCAATTTGCTTTTTAAATTAAATTTTAGTTTCAATTAAATTCTGATTCTACTAAAACTTCAGAACTTAACAAAATTTTCAGTAATTATAAAAAAAAAAAAAATTTCAAACAAATTTCAAAATACTTTCAATAATTATACCTACCATTACAAATGGCGCCCGAGCAGGGACCAGGTTGTTTCGGTCAGTGGTAGTTCAATTTGCTTTTTAAATTAAATTTTAGTTTCAATTAAATTCTAATTCTACTAAAACTTCAGAACTTAACAAAATTTTCAGTAATTATAAAAAAAATAAATTTCAAACAAATTTCAAAATACTTTCAATAATTATACCTACCATTACAACAAGAAACTCAATTAAATAACTATTTAAATAAAAAAAGCGCAGTTATTGATGATATATCAATCGATTTAACTAGCAGCAAATCAAATGATGAAAATTTAATATCTTTCAATATTGTTGATTTAATAGAAGTACGTATTCGTCCAGAAATTTGGGATTGCAGGAATTCCAGCTACAAAAACAGGAATTTATGTCCTAAAATGTGGCGGGAAGTAGCTATGAAATTAAGTATTAAATTTGTTTTTAACAAAAATTTATAATTAAAATCAATATTTTCGATTTTCAGAAAAGTCAATTTGTTGTGCTTCAAAAAATAGGGACAATATTAGAGGATCGTACATAAAAAACCTCTCCCCACTTCCCAGCGGTTCTGGCGCAAAAAATGTTCCTTACAAATATGGAAATTTATTATCTTTTTTAGATGACAATATTGCACCAAGAACGTATATGTTTTATTTTGTATTTATAAATAAACATATAACAATATAACAATCATATAACAATTAATTATTGAAATATCATTACATTACAATTCAATGTCAACAATGGTGGTGATCAAGAATACAGTGAAAATGGTAATACTTGCAAGAAGCTACATTATATTGCAAGTGGAGGTAGAGGTCCAAAAACTAAAATTTCAAATTATCAATTAGAAAAATTAAATATTAAAAAAGAGGCGATTGAAGTTTTAAAACAAATAAATTGTCTGCTCCACAACCAATTCCAACACAAACAAAACCAGTAGTTTGACTTTCGTCAGCACAACGCACAACAAATACCTGAGCAGCATTTTTGCAATTACCTTGCAGGAGAAATGGAAAAACTACCAGAAAACCTAAAAGGAGAATTACAAAAAGAAGTTTTAAGTTCGCTCATGATAGTTAGAAATAATTAATATTTGATGATTTTTTTTTTTTTTAAATAATCAGCATTTTTTTTTATTAAATTTTATATATTTTTTATAAAATATTTGATTGCAGAAAATTATGTTAATGCATTTTTTGATTACAATTTTATTATTACATACTAACTCAGTTTTCAAAAAGCATACGCGTTAGAAAGTTAAAATTGATAATAAAAAAAAATGAATTTCAAAATAATTGAAAAAGTTAGTTTAATTTATTTATTTATTATGTGCCATAATTTGCCGCGACGCGTTTAGTAGACCTACTTTTGCCGCGAAGATGCGAGTAAAATGAAAATTTGACATTTGAGCACATGTTTGATTTTAATCACATTTAATTTGATTTTATTGGTAGAAAAATTGTTTGATGTTTATATTGTAATTTTAATCACATTTAATGTTTGATATTTTAATTTTAATCACAATTAATTTGAATTTATTGCTGGAAAAATGAGTTTTGAAGAAAAACTTATAAATAAAGTGCAGGAGAATGAATGTTTGTATAACATTAAATCTAAACTCTATAAAAATAACATAAAAAGAGAAGTTATTTGGGTTAAAATAGCCGAGGAACTTGGAGAAAATTGTAAGCAGAAAACAAAATAAAATAAATTAAACACATATTTTTATTATTTAATATTGCAGTTGAAATTTGCAAAGGAAGGTGGAAGAGCCTGCGGCACAGGTTTGTCAAAGAACGAAGATTACGTGATATACCATCTGGCAGTGGTGCAAAGGATTCTGCACAATCTGCCTATCCATAGCTGACTGAAACTCACACATTCAAAGGAGACTAAAAAAGGAAAATTCAGTCAGACTGCAAAGGGAAGACTGATAAAAGCAGATAATATTTCCCTTCGCCTCCTATGATGTAGCACAGGAACTACGCTGACTGATGTTCTCGGCACCTGACTGCATTAGTCATCCGCGCCTTTTTTAAATAAGGCAAATTTTATAGTTTTTATTATTTTGTAAATGTAAAATTATATGCTTATTATTTTTAATTTGTCACTTTGTCAGTTGAAGTTTAATAAAACGGTTTAAAGTAGAAGCGTATTTATAAATATAAATATTTAAATGGAGAATTTTATGGAAATTGATGAAGTAAGATTAAAAATTTATTAATAGTGCTTAGATTTAAAATATAATATATATTTTTTTTAGCAGGACCATGGCCGTTTAGAAAAAATTATATAATTCATCAGAACTAAGCCACATTTATATAATATCCGGCATAAAAATTATAAAAATATGGACAAAAAACTTAAGCAATATGATGCCTTTGGTAAAACATTGTGTCCTCCTATGAAAGGTTAGTATTCGTTTAATTTATTTATTATTAAATTTAAAATTAATTGAAGTTAAATTCATAAAAAATGTAATATGTAACAATTCTTTTAGGTGATGAAATTTTAGCCAAAATTAAATATTTGAAGTACCAAGTGTCCAAATGTAGGAGGACAATAACGAGTAGGAGTGGGTTTGGTAGGATGCCTGCACGTTTTTGATAGATGCAGTGGCGGGAAATGAAAACAAAAGCTCATCAACATTTATATTTAGAGCTGCTCCAAATTTTTTGGGTGAAGGTCCAAGTTCTGGTTCATTAAATGAAGCTTTGACCGATTTGCTGGATTTACCATCAAGAACATCTGAATCAACCACGACAGCACCGATCGCCATTAGTTTACCGCCAACACCGAGGAGTCACCATGATATAATTGTATCTTCTTCTCCATATGTAGAAATATCTACAAATTATATAAGAACTCCGCCATTTTCGCCAATTACTCCACGACATACCACTCAACAAGTATACCGTCCTAGCACGAGCAGAAGTGTAAAAGTATCATCACTAATTTTTTTTGAAAAATCATAAACAAATTTATATCAATATGAAATCAACCTCATGGACGCCGCAACAAAGGCTAATATATAATTTATTGAATCGGTTGAAAAGAAAAGTTTTTTATACGACAATAGAACAAAATTATATAAGAGAAAAGACATTAAATTAAAGACATGGAATGAAATTGCAATAGAGTGTGGATTGGAGAGTATTTTGAAGAATTGTTAACAATCTGCGATATATAAATATATAATACATATACTATGTTTTAGATATTGATGCAGCGCAGAAGAAATGGCGAGACACTTACGAGATCGTTTTGTTAAAGAAACCAGGAAAAAAAGCCACATCCCATCAGGTTCTGCTGCTCCTGATGACACGGAGGATAGGTTATTAAACGAACATCTATTTTTTTTTTAAAAAATACAATTATTACAAGAAGGTGTTGGTGCTGTAACATATAGCTACTATGGAGTTGTTCAAATATTGTTTAAAAAATTATTTATTATTAAGACCAACAAGCAGGCTTAACTCCACCTCAATCTTTGACATCAACGACCTGTTTAATGCTAGTTTTGGTGAGATTGAATACCTTGACGATGAAAATTTTACAATTTGATTTAATAATTTGAATTTGTTTTGTTATGAAAGAGCATTTTGTTTTAATTAAATTAATAAAGGTTTTATAATAATTTATTAGTTGTGTTAAAATTTTGATTAAATTTATAAAATTTTGAATACACAATGGAAGAGAAATTAAGTGAATTAATTAAGTCACATGACTTTATTTATAATAAAAAAAAATTAACATTATAAGAACATTTATATGAGGGGTAAAAAGTTTGATGAGTTTTCAAAAATATTAAATGTACCAGGTTAATTATTATGCTAAAAAATAATTTGTTATAAAAATCAAAATAATTTTACATTACTTCAATGGTTTTATTTAAATCAGCTGAAAAGGTAAAACAAAGGTGGATGACTCTGAGGGATAAGATTCACACTTCATACAAAAATTATTGCATTAGAATTTCCTGGAAAAATATCTCTTATACCAACAAATAAGGAAAAATATACATAAATCATTTGTTGGAATATTTTCTGTACAGATTTGCGGTTCAAATTTATTGATTCATTTAGATTTATGTCAGCTTCACTGGATAAGATAGCCAAAAATTAACTGTTAAATGAGAAATTAATAAAACGAAATGAATGGTTAAATCTAAACGAGATAAGAGTTTAATTTAATAACAACAAAAGGATTTTTTTCATATGATTTTATTGATGCTCTAGAAGAGAAATCAGATTCCACTAATTTACCAAACCACCCTGAATTTTATAATAAGTTAAATGATTGTCATATATCAGACAACGATTATAATCACGCTCAAAAAGTTTGGACTAGTTTTAAAAAAAATTGGGTGAATATTCATATGAAAGAGATATTTTGTTACTAACGGATTGTTTGAATCTTTCCGTAATAATTGTATTACAACATACGGATTAGATCCTGCTAATTTTTATACAATACCAGGATGTACATGGGATTACATGTTAAAATACTATGGAGTTACATTAAATCTTCTTACTGACATCGGTATGCTTTTATTTTGAAAGAGAAATACGTGGTGGCTTAACCCAATGTTGTAATAGGTGTTATAATTTTTGTATTATTATATTTGTTAATATTAATATTTAACAGATATAGTAAAGCCAATAATAAGTATATGTCTACATATACAGCACGTATCATTCTGTATATGATATGTCTATCATATACAGTAACAGTACGGACGTGTGTTTAATTCGCTCCGCAATAATATTTATAATTTAATAATCATTGTCAAGTAAATTTTTACGCAGACTTATTAGTTTTGCGTGTTTATTAATTAAATTAAATTTTTAAATTATAATAACTCAACATAAAATTAAAACAAAAAAAAAACCTAATTTTGTATTTAATGAATAAGTGTAGCACTAATAAGTGTAGTCATGTTAATAGTGTCGTTGATATAATATCATGCAGTGGAATTTGTAATAAATTTTTTCACCCTCAATGCATGGGTATTTATAGATATTTGAATGATAATAAGCAATGCCTGTCTTACTATTGCAATGAATGTAAATCAATTAAATTATCTCATGTTACGCTGGCAATAAAGACAAATAATGAAATATTACAATCAATTTCTGTTTCAGTAAATTGCGTAAAATTTACTGTTCGCAATAATGAGACAAAATCTTCAAAGACCGAGGATAAATCATTAACTTATTAATGCAACATGTAAACGAGTTAAGTTATAAGTTCTGATGTTTATAAAATAGACAGTAAATACAAAGCCCAAACTGAAAATCTATGTTTACTCTCAAATAAGATTGATAAATTAAGTGTAAGTTTGGGCTCGTTTAAAGATTTTGAAAATAGAATTACAGTTTATTTATTGGATAAACTTAACTTTCAATTTGATAATATATACTTTCATCTATAAGAAATTTGAAAATATCATCTAAATTTTGGTCAGAAATTTTTATTAGAGCTTTTGTTCAAATTTCATTAAAATATGGATGATAGGATTATGGTGAAATTTCGCCAAAATTACATTAAAATAATGTTGATAAATATGTATATAAAATTTTGGATAGAGATTTTATTTTAAATTTTGCAAATTTTTTTTGTTAGATTAGAGATTTTTTTCAGAATTTGAGATTTTCATTAAAATTTTTGTTAGAGAATTTTGTTCAAAGGTTTTTGTCAAGATACTGTTGAATTTTTGTTCAAAAATGTTTTGGTCAGAGATATTGGTTCAAACTTTAGATAGAGATTTTTGGTTTGATATGGGACATGATAGATGATTTAGAGTACTGGTGCTTAGACAATAACCGAATTTCATAAATTTTTGGAGAGTTTTATAATTGGAGGAATTTATGTCATTAAAATTACTTTTTTGTAAATTTCGATTAGCAATCGTTTGATTATTTTAAAATTTGAAAATAAAATTTTTGACAGATGTCTAATAATAATTATAATTCGAGTGCAAATATCTCAAGCTCTGGAAATCCAAGCTCAAGCAGATTTGCAAATCGTCCGAAAGGACGTAACTCTCGTGATGTAAGAAGAATGTCCAACCTTAACGTCCAAAGGTCAGAGAATGATTCATGGGTTAATCAAGTTAATACAGCTGAACGTGCTCAAGAAGTCTTTGCTAAGACTCAGAGAGCTATTTAGAATAAAAATAGACCAAAGCGTAATGAACAGAAGAAACACCGTTCACCAAATAGACCGCTACCAAAGTCTCAATTGTCAACAGCTGAAACGCCTCCGAATAATGATGTACTTTATGAAGGACCAGCAAATGGTGGTATACCTGTCCGCCAACTTTTCACGCATAATATGGATTTTTCAACTTTCCCTTTGTTAGTTGATAGAGTTTACTCTCTTCTAGAAAGTGAAGATTCAAGAATAAGACGTGTAATGCCTTACTGCAATTTTTTTTCATAATCATGTGGAAATATTGAATGCCTATCTCATACGCCGAGTAAAAGTCGAGAACGAAGATTCTCGCTTTGAAGGAGAACAAGATCCATATGCAGTCATTAACGCACAAGATCTGCGCATACCAGCTGTAATCGCTGAATATTTGAGTGGTATTGGTAAAACCCTAAGTTCATCTGGTGATAATGTATTACTCAATTAAAAGTTCAGGAACACCTTTAGTTAGAATGTTCAGAATTTTTAGGCATTTTTATAAAAAGTACGTTAAGAAAAATCATTAGGCACTTTTGAAAACCTTCTAATGAAGCTTTTGGTGAAAATTTTAGGCATTTTAGTGAAATTTATGGGTATTTTGCTGGGAGTTTTTGGATGCTGCTAAAATTGAGTATCGCCTAGAAAATGAGAGGCTAAAACTTCCCCAATCTTTAAAAAAGAATGTTCCAATTAAAGTAACTTCCACCATAATTGAAATGGAATATCCACAGAATTGCAGGACATTTCACCTACTGATGAAAATTTTTCAGCCATTAAAGAATTAATGGACAAAAGTTCGGACCAAAGATTTTTAATGGTTAATCAAGGGAAGAGTCTGAAAGATATAACCGATAAATATCCAGCTATCATTTGTTACAAAGGCTGCATGGTAAGTACTTTTTAATGAATAACTGGACTATTACATTACTTTTTCTTTTTTTTTTCATAAAATTTTTATTAGATTCAAAATGACTTTGCAGCAATGGCTAAAAGTGATGGAAATATTCAATTATTTGTTGACTTGGTTCCAACAATAAATACAATTTCTAAATACGGTGATGAATTTTCAAATGGTAAATAATTAGTTTAAACTTTAAATGGAATACTAAATTTAATTATTTTCAGATTTCTTGAAAGCTATAGCAACCACATTAGTTAGCCTCCCAAATAGACAACTAAAACGCACCAACGCCATGATTGCTTCAAACTGTGGTGTATGCCACTAAACACATATGTTTATCCATGTGTTGAGTACCGTAGGTCAGTTTTACTTTGTAAACACTTTGTTTGCATAACAAACTACGGCATGGCATACGAAAATACCACACAACGAAAAGGCCAAAATATTGAACACTAAAATATGTAGCGATAATGTAAATATGTATATTAATTCATATGCACATATATATATTTACATGTGCAATACTAACTGCATACGAAATACATTAAAAAATACATTAAAGAAATTCTTAAGAAATATAGAATTCTAAAGAATTCATTATTAAAGGATATAAATTGCTAGAGTTAGCAAATATTGCCCAATATTATTAATATGGAATATTGGAAATATTTATAATTAGTATAAAGAAAAGTATTTGTAATTAAAATAAGAGTAGGGGTAATTTTAGGGTATAAAAGAAGAAGAATTATAATAAAGAATTTACTTTTTACTTTTACTTTCAAAGTCAAACCTAATTGTTTTATTTAACTTACGGGCTTCTATGCCAAGTAATAACTTAGAACAATTTAAAAAGTATACCAAACTAAAAGGGCTTGTGCCAATTTAGAAACATCAAGGCATAAACGCCAAGATTATTGGTAAATTATATATGGATTTTGTTCTCATATAGATATAACAACATTTCCATCATATGTACAGCGACCTGGTAACCGTTGGACATTAGACGTGCCAACATTACATGGCGATCCTGCCAGGAGCTGCTGTCAAGCATTTGGAAGAATTAAAGCATAAAAATCGAGAAGCCGAAAATAGAAAGATCCAAGCAGAGTTTACCAAAGCATTAGAGAATCCAAAGAGCGGGCCACGACCCTTGAGCATAAGTTTTTATTTTGTTTTTTACCTAAGTGTCATATTACAAAGATTACGTTACTTCAGTTGTATGTCCTACATAAGAATCTTATGGTTGTGTGGTGATGTTGATCTTCATTATTCGTTCATTGGTTTATTTCTTCCTTTTGTGTTTTGTTGTTCCTCATATTTTATAAAGATTGCGTTGTTTCTATTGTATGTCTTACTTAAGAATCTTATGGTTGTGTGGTGGTGTTGTTCCTCATTATTCGTTTATTTGTTTTTCCTTCCTTTTATATTTTGTTGTTTAGTTTTTTTATGTTTTCGCGTTTTTGTTCTTCATATTTTTGGTATTTTTGTGTATGTAAAGTATGGTGACCGTTGTCTTGTAGAGACTTTTTTTATGCTGTATTTTGTCATTCATGTTTTTATTTGATTTAATATATTTTTGGTCTTAGTAGGTATTTGTTTGTAATTTTTGAAGTTTTGGATTTTATTATAAGGAAAAAACAGAAAGATTTTGTCTTTTATGGTAATAAGTTTAGTTTTGTTAGAAGAAAATTGTTGATTTTTGCCAGAAGAAAATGGAATTTTCTATAGGAAAATGTAATTTTTTTGTCTTTTATGTGAAAGTTTTGTTAGAAGGAAATGAAATTTTTTTTGTCTTTTATAAGAAAAATTATGGATATGAAATATAATATGTTGGTATATGAATGTTACCATTCGTTGGAGAATATTTTTCGTATATGAGGGATTGCGGTTCCTTATATGGATGTTTTTTTTTTATTTTAACGTAGCTCAAAAGTTACGAACTTAACTTTTGATAAGGATGAAATCCGTGAAGAAAAATTTCGAGATTTTAAACAGAACGAATTAATCTTTTTAAAAAAAGAATTGAACTGGAACATATATTCACAAATGCGAAATATTGTATAAAACACAGAAAATTTTGTTTGATCAGTTAGTTTTTAAAATCAATAGACCAACAAGCAAAAAAATAAAATAAAAATGCAGAACTTAAAACTTGATTTTCCTGACGAATGGAGACCAATCACTATGGCAGAAAGAGGACGCAAACGTTTAATACAACGACAATGCAGCGAAATGCGAAATGCACGTGTACGTACAATAGAACCTCATCGTGTATTTATGCATGAACGACATTTAAGAGAACTGGAAAATTATGACGTAATGGAAAATCGCTTCTATATGGAGCAGGGCCAATTGGTACAACGGGAATATGAATAGTATGCGAGGCCCAATTTTACTGATATTGGCAAAATTGTTTTACTTAATGATATATGGCTCGATTGAGCAATATCTGCTTTGAATGAAGCAATTCATGAATACACAGTTAACAGCGCAAGATTTTACAATATATATATTATGATTATTGCAATCATCTCGAACAACGTATAAGAGACAGACAACAAGATAACGTAATTTATGCGGCACAATTTTGGTAAATTTCAAAACTTATTATTATTATTACTAAAATCAAGAAAAAATAAATATTTGAATAAAAGACTTTTTTTTTTTTTTTTGTTAGAATTGAACTGAGTTCATGAGTCATGTTTTGAAAGACATGTGTAAAATGTTAAAAGTAGAACATGTTCTCCACCACTTATCATCATGAAAGCATAGGAGCATTGGAAAACTCACACAAAGTTCTAGGAGCGTACTTGAGAACATACGTAACCAAAAACCATTCGGATTGGCATAAATGGTTACCGTACTACACATTTTGCTATAATACAGCAGTACACTCCGAAACAGGATACACACCTTATAAATTAGTGTATGGAAAGCAGTGAAAGCTACTTTCTAATCTCACGAACACCCACTATATAATTATGAAGATTACAATATAGACTTGAAAAAAAATTACAAGTAGCGCATAGAGAGGCTAGGGAAGTTTTAGGAAAAAAGAAATTAAAAAGAAACGACAGATTTGATAAGGACTAAAAAGTTAAAAAAAGTACATACGATATAGGTAGTTTAGTATTACTGAAAAATGAAAATAGGAAAAAGTTGGATCCAATATACATTGGTCCATATGAAGTAATAGAGAATAATGGCGTAAATTACGAAATTAGCACAGTACAGGGATTTAGCTCATCAAAATTTGGGAGTGCGAAAGTGAAAAAAAAAAAACGATTTTGCTCACATCTACTCCCTACTCCCGCTCCCAAAATCAACTCGATAACAATTTTTATCAATTGCCATGGGAAATTTGACAGCTACAAATTATTGAAACAGTTTTAAAAATATAAATTTTTGTTTAATAGAACCATTTAAAAGAATATTTTTATAATGGTAAATATATATTTATATTTTAGAAAAAAATATAATTTATTTACAAATAAACATAACAATTTGATTTTTTTATTAGGATCAAAAATAAATGAGAATCAAAAAGAAATGATTATTGAATTAATAAAAAAAAATTATAAATTGATTTTTGGATCATTTAAAGATTCCCAAAGAAGTGAATTAAAAAATAAAATTTGGACAGAAATAGAACTAAATAAATGTGGCCCCTCAAAAAATATAGAGCAATGGAAAAAGGTATAAAATGGTTTTTATATTAATGGTTTTTATATTATTTTATAATTAAAAAATAATTTCAATTTTATTGGTATAGTGTTGGCTTGACTTAAAAAAAAATCTTAAGTTAAAAATTAAAAATTTAATAAAGTACCAGCAAGAAACTGGAGGTGGGTCAATAACGGATTTAGAAGATAAATTGACAGAAGCTGAATTAACTATATTTGAAATAATTGGTAAAGATTATTTTATTGGAGATAATACAACACAAGAATACGGTGATATTGGAGAAGCAAAAACTTCAAGGCAACTAACTATTATGTACACCATGTAATTTTTCTCATTTTTCAGTGGGGAAAAAGATAAATGTGAAAATATCAACAAATAAATAAATATGCTGTATCAGAACTTCAGAAAGATTAATAGTCCTGGTGAATGTTTGTCTTTGGATGAATCCTTATTATTGTTCAAAGGTTGTCTTCGTTTTAAACAATATATACCAAGCAAACGGGAACGATATGGAAGTAAATTTTTTTGAACTTTGTGATCCTAATAGATATGTTTATAATAGCTGCGTTCCTTTCGGTCCGGACGAGTAGATAAGAGTAGGAAAGAGTAGAAAATTGAAAAAATTTAGTTGTTATTTATTAAAATGGTAATTTATCTTTTATATATAAAAAATAATAACAATTGAATTACCAGTTATTTTAGCAGAAACTTGGACGTACGAGGAAGGGAAGGCTTTAATATCTGTTTATGGAAATAGAAAAGAAGAATATTTTAGATGCTCAAAAAAAAAATATATTTTGGCAAAATATTTTAACAGATTTAGAAAGCATGAACTGGATTTGCCATCACTGTTATAGAGCATATAAGTGTGCTGTAGATAGGGGAACTGGATCAAGCACATCGAAATTTGTGTATATGGAAGAAAATGGAAATTTTGTCTTTTATGAGAAATTTTTTTTGTCTTTTATGGAAATAAGTTTGATTTTGTTAGAAGAAAAATGAAAATTTTGTTAGAAGAAAATGGAAATTTTGTCTTTTATGAGAAATTTTTTTTGTATATGAAATATAATATGTTAATATATGGATGTTTCCGTTCGGTGGAAAAGATTTTTCACATATGAAGGAGGGTGATTCCGTATATGGATGTTTTTGTGTGGAGAGTATCTATTTGAATGGAGCAAATGGATGAAATTTTTTCCGACAATCCCCTAATACAGTCCATTCATGTATTTATTGTCAGTAGGAGTGGAACGAACACCGGTACCTGTATCTTCTGCATCTAATGGTGAAACAATAATTATTGATGATAGTGAAACGCCAATTAAAAATGCAAAAAAAGAACAAAAAAAACAAGAAAATTTAACAGATATAAATAAAAAAATATTATGAATACATTATAAATCAGAAGATTCTAAAAAGAAAAATGTTAGAAGAATATTTAAAAAATAAAGAAGAAAAAAAGAAAGAAGACACAAAGAACTATAATGCTGTGACCAGAGCAGAAATTTACACACACCACCATAAGTTTTGGAAATTTCCTTTTCAAATAAATTTTAATAAGCGCCATCTATAATGAGAATTCGCATGGCTTTTTTGTGATCACAACAAATGCCGGAAGCATCGTGGCTTTTTCTGACAACGTCATTTTTAAAAATAATTTCACTTTGTTTGCACAAATATCATAATAAATGTCTCTGTCATAAGAGGCTATTACAAAACTATTTGTGTCCGATTCCATTTTTATTAATATTTTATTTATTTATTTAGTTTTACAATTTAAATTGTAAAATGTCTGAATTGTCAAAGCTCACTACTACATACAGAAAAAAGAAATCAGGTATACATTTCTTTTTTTAGACACCATACAACGCAAAAAACTCCATACAAAACATATACATGTCAAAAAAGGAAAGGAGTTTTTTCGACGGAAGGAAATTTCTGCTATGGTCGGTACATAAGAAGTACTGAAAATAAATAATAGAAGACAAGATTAAATACATTTAAGTTTTGAGCGAAAAATGAACTATTTTAATTTTAATTTTTATATCAACAATAATATGTTTTTAATTTAACAATATTTTTGCCAATGAATGGTTTTTATTTTAAGTTGTTGTTTAGTTTTTTTACATTTTTATAATATTAAAAATTATTTAATAATTTAATAAAGTATTTTTAAATGAACAATGAATTTTTAATTTATTTTTATTTTACTCAGCTCTATTAGAGTCTAGGAGATGCAAACCATCTAATATATTGAAAATTTCTTGCCTTTTATTTAGACCTCTATTTCCTTCTTGTAAAACTTGTGGTTCATATTCATCATGGCTTTCTTCACTTGAGTTACTGGAATCATCCGAATCTGAATTATTTCTAGCCACTCTTCATCTTCATTTTCCATTATACAATAATTGTGTAATGCACAAGCTGCTACAACACAATTTACAATAAATGCTAAATCTGGACTTTCAAAAAATTTAAGCCTTCGAAAACGTTTTTTTGATAAGCCAAATGCATTTTCTATGACAATTCTTGTTGCCGAGTGGATGTAGTTGAAGTTTTTCTGTTTCCTTGATAAATTTCCAAAATCTTTAAATGGTGAAATTATATAATTATTTTCAGGATAAGCAGAATCACCTAATAATATTTTATTTGTTGGAATTAAACTTGGATTTTCTGAAATTTTTTTAAAAAATGTTGATCTTCGAAAAAGACGAGCGTCATGCATCGCACCGGGCTCTCCACAATAAACATCAATAAATTTTTTATCAGGATCAACAATCTTGTATAAGTATACTGTAATATTTCTTCCTATTATAGTATGATTGTTTATTATTTTTTGGGGCATTAATTCTTATATGCGATCCATCAATTGCTCCGATAGATTGCGGGAATTTTTTTTTATTTGACAACTTCATGGCTATTTAAAACTATCCAGTTTATTACTCGATGTAAAATGCGGAACACTGAGCTTTTAGTTACATTAAAGCATTAAACCTATCGCCTATTTGTCTATATGAACTGGTATTGGCTAAAAACCAAAGCGTAACATATATCTCACATTCTGCACCCACCATTTCTCGACCGCTATATCTTTCTCGAATTATATAGTTTTCCTTGTAATCGTCTAAATATAATAATTTAAAAAAAAAATTAATTACAAAAAAAAAAAAAATTTGTACCAATAATTTTATCAACACTAAATTTACTAAGGCGGAAATGATGCTTGAACTGACGATCTGTATATTTTTCTATTACATTTAAATAATCCTCGATTTTAGCTCCTTTTCCGTAATAATCATCATCAGAATCAGATGATGATAATTTGACGAAGATGTTATTAAACTTATATCACTACTTTCGCTTTCGCTGCTTTCTGCAAACATGACTGGTAAAATCTGATATTCAAAAAATATAATTATTTATTATTAATTTCCCCTTCAACATACCGTATTAATATCATCCATATTAAAAGTTTTTAAAATTTATCTTGATGTTAGTTATATCCACAAAAATAAAATTGGAAATGTCAAAAATAATGTAAATTGTAAACAAAATCATAACCTTTAAAATACTTTAAGACATCTTTCGGATTTTATGGAACAAAAAAACTCTATCGGAAATATTTTGTGTATCTCATCTCAACTACTCCTGTGCAAGTACTCCTTTCTATAGTGAGGAGTAGATAGGAGTAAGAGTAACTACGCCTAGCTACTCTTTTCTACACTTATTTACTCCTCCGGACCGAAAGGAACGCAGCTTATATGTATTGAAATGTTTGTAGAAAGTGAAAACTCACAAAATGTTTCTTTATCTAAAATAGCTAGTATTGTTATGAAATTAATGAGCAATTTGTTATACAAAGGACATTATATTATGTATGGATAATTTCTACAATCAGCAGATTACAGCAGATGCAAGGAAAAATCCGTTTTCATACCGCATATTTACACCAGATTTCAAATTTTTCCAGAATTTTTGTATCAACAAAATGTATAATTCAATTCGTCCAGGTCGAATTAATATAGTTACCAATATTCGTCAATTGTTCTATATACCTAATTGAAATATTCTATATAAGATATAATTTGAACGAACCGGTAAATATCCCGGAAAGGCCAAAAAATCAAATTTATGAGAATGTTATCGATGTCGCACCTTTATTTTTAAATGAGAGAAAGATTTCAAGTAGGAAATATGCAGATCTGCAATCAATGAAAGTCCATATACACAAAACCTTTTGAGCCTTTTATGATAACTTGCCCCATAAATAAAATATTATTAAATAGTTTTATACTCTGAAGAGTTTAGGCTCCCCCAAACCGACAGCGGCGCGATTTTTTGTCGGCACACCAACGCGATATCCGCGCTGTTTTACAGCGGTTTTTGCCGCAAATATCCATACAATTTTTTCCGCAGCGTTTTTTTTGTGAGAATCGCAACAAATGTTAAAATATTTGTTGATGAAAAAAACATCAAATCGATGTAACAAATATTTTTTGGATTTTATTTTCAGATAATTATTTTTTATTTAAAATGGAAAAATTTATAGAACTAATAAAAAAATATCCAATTTTGTATGATTTATCGAATAAAGACTACAAAAATATACGCAAAAAAGATAAAATAATGGACTTTTCACATGATACGCGAATACGCGAATTTTAATTATGTTATGAAATTTATGAAAATAAACTATTTTTTTTTTTTCTGCGAATTGGAAAATCTGGTCGCGAACTGTCAATCATTATTCGTGATCCACTCGCAATCCACATTTTGGCGAATAAAAAATTCGCTCGTTTTTAACCTCAAATTTGTTCATTTATTATTATTTTTTGTTGACAAGTTTTTTTTTTTATAGCGATTACTCGATTATTTGTTATTTTAATTTTAATATACACAAAAACACAATATTTTTAAACCACAAAATTTTAATAATTAAAGAAATGTCAAAATTGTGAATATTCAGGAATATTCACAATTCGTATCGTTCGTTTTTAACCTCAAATTTGTTTTTTATGAAATATTCGCAATTCGCGTATCATGTGCAAAGTCCATTAGGGATGATATTGGGAGAGAACTAATTGAAAATAGTAAGTAAATATGAAATATTTTCTGTAATAATTATATTTAAAAAAATGTGTTATTTTGTAATTGTATTGTGTTGTGTTTTTTTAGGTGATAATTCACGCAAAAGATGGAAAAATTTAAGAGATTCCTATGCAAATGAGGGCAAAGATCATGAATTATCTAAATGTATAACACAACCAATAAAATTAAATTTAGTATATGATGAATCAGATTCTTCATTGAGCACAACACTTACTATGAGCAGTACTGCCCTATCAGAAACTTTCAGTATAAATTCTCAAACAACTAAACTTTTTTCGCAATTTAAAATACCTTAGGAGAAAGTATCATCTGAAATAAATGAATTATTCGAAAGCAACAGTCCACTTCTAGGAAGAATGAATGAGTTTGCTAATACAATTATTTCTGAGTTAAGACAAATTTCATATTACATTCCGATGAATATCATTAGAAATGTCGCTTATGCAGCTGCAGCTAGATATCCAAACTCAATTATTGAAAAAGATGATAACAATATAATGAGTTCGGTACCAGTTGCATTAATCACTAAAATGAAAAATAGAAATAATACTTTGAATCGTGCACCAAAACGGAAACAACCACCTAATGTTGTTGCTTTAAAAGAACGAAAAGAAACTAATATTTTACAACAAAATGCTAATTGGCAACCGGAAAAAAATATTTCTACCACTGCAGATATGGTAGAATTTAAAAAAATATTTTTAATAGAAATGCATTCAAAAGATATTATATCAACTGAAGAAAGATGCCAAGTAGAATCTTATATGAAAGAATGTTTTTCTTATCAGCGATTATTTTTAAACAATCGTGAAAATATTCCTGATATGACAGAAATTTCTAACAATTGGCCATATATTTTTGATGAATGTCTGTTATATATTCATTTTGAGCAATTGATGAATATTAATCCAAATATATTTATTTTAAAAATAATATTGTGCAAAAGAGACAAACTATTATAAATTTTTTGAGAAATATCAAAAACGAAAAAATTAGAGATTACAATAAACTTGATGATGATATGGAAATATTTGAAAATTTTATATTATATTTTAATGAAGATTCCAAATATTTGTTTAAATTATTTGAGGTAAAAACTATATTTGAATTTATGTTAATTTAAAATTTCTAACAAAATGTTAATTTTTCAGTTTGGAACATCATTAGACGAGATACCTATGTAAAGAAAATCCGACTAATACTCCATATGGATTGCATTTTTAAGTATAATTTATAAATTGCTTTTGTTTTATTTGTTACTTATTTAATTTGTATTTTACAGAAACATCATTAGACCCATTAGAAATCAATATAAATGCCTACATTTATATTGAAAAAATGAGGGTAAATGAGTTTCAAAATGCTGATTTTATTAACATACTAACAATAACAATTTGTTATTTTTATGTATTTAATTTAGAATATTGCAAAGGAATTTCGCAAGCAATGGAGTTTTTTGTAAGATTTTTTTTTAAACATTACCCTGATAACCTCAGAGGGCAGAAAAAAAATATAAATAATTTGTCAAAAATAAATTCATTAATTTCAAAATTAAAATAATTTAATTTCAAAATAAAAAAAAATTGAAAATATTTGCTTTTTATTTTTCCCATATGGCTTTTTAAAGCGAATTTAGCACTTTCTTTACGAGTGGAATCACTATTCTAGTGGAGAATAATTACTTACAACTTGCAATAAATTCACTCACAATTTGTAGTAAATTTAATTTCTTATTCGATTTTTAGAGAATATTTTGTATTTTTTTTAAAGTGAAATTACTTCTTTACAAGTGAAATCACTTATAACTTTAAGTAAGTTCACTCAAAATTTGTAGTAAATTCAATTTCTATTTTATATTCAGAGAATATTTAGTACCCTTTCTTAAGTGAAATTACTATGTTACTAGAGAAAAATTACAAACAATTAGTAGTAAATTCAGTCGTGTCTCCAAGTAATTTCATTTTATTTCCAGAGTGTTATAAAACTACTTTTTTGGAGTGAAAATATGTAAACCTCTCGAATGTGAAATTACTACTATTATAGTAGGTTACCAGTTTCCTACTATAATAGTAGTGATTTTTTGGTAGAGTGTATAGTGAATTTTTTTTTTTTTTTTGTAAAATTGATGGCGGAAAGTGTTGAATAATATTTTTTCGAAAATATGCTAATCGTGTCATTATAATAAAAAAAAATATCAATTAATAATAATTATCAATAAAATTATTAACTTGAATTTGAATAAAAATATATATTTCTAAAAATAAATGAAAATTATACAGGATGATACAAAAGTTTGCTCTCTTATTTCAAAAAAATTTCGTTTCACCATTAATGAGTGTACACAATTTTTGTCCTTTGATACAAATTATACTTTTATATAACCGGCCGGCCAACCATTGATATTTGGATATTTTTTCGAAAAAAAATTATAATTAATAAATATTTTTGAGACGAGTTAGTAAATTTTCGCACCACCCTGTATAATTTTCAAAAATCCAAATTTATTCAAAGTCAAGCCTTTTTTTTTTTTTTTTTTTTGAGAAGGGGACGCGAGAGAGCACTACGACCTCAGCGATCTATTGTGCGATTAAAGCCCCTATTCCTCCTACCATTTAATAGATTTAAAGAAACCTAGTATGTTTGAGGGAGCGATACTGCCCAATTCTTCAGGAGTAAGGAAACCTTTGCCTAAGATATTAAGTCTGCCTCTTGCGAGTGCCTCGCAGTGGCAGAGGATGTGTTCCGTCGTCTCTTTGTCGTTGAGGCAGAGGCGACAGATGTCTGTGTCAGCCAGGCCTAGTTTACTGAGGTGGTAATGAAAGTCAAGCCTTATAATTATATTGATAATTATTATTAACTTATAAAGGCATTTTTTTTTAAAAAAAAAAAAAAAAAAAACTTTTTATAGTTCAATGTATGTTTTTGATACAACATATATTACCAATTTTTTTTTAAAACCAAGTTAATTATTAATAATTGAAATATTTTTGATGGTGATTTTAATGAAATTTTCTATAGCCATTTTTTTTTTTTTTAATTTTCAGGTACTAATAGTTATATTAAACTTATATAAACAAGTATTTATATATCAATAAAAGCAAGTTATATTAATATATACAAAGTTATTCAGTTATATTAATTCTTTAGAATTACATATTATTATACTAACAATTTATAAAATTAGCTGCAATTGACTTCCAGAGTTATTAAAAGGTATGTAAAAAAAATTATTATAATTTTTTTTTAAGTTTTATTATTTTTGACTCTTATATTTAGAGACCATAATGTTTTGTTTCTTATGCAAAAATAACTATTTTAATGTAAGTAGATTATTTACACATTTGAAAAACCAACATGGCTTAGAGAATAATAGTATATATCGATGTTATCAACTTCCTTGCTCACAAAGCTTTTCAAATATAAAAAGTTATGGGAAACATCTTAACAAAAAACATGCCAATGAAACCTCTTATTTATCAGAAATAGCCGAAAGTATTGAGAATCCACCAAAAATCAACCCCACATATTCCAAACAACTTAATGATCAAAGTAGTGAGAGTAATATATTTCCTAATAAGAATTTAGTGACAGACTCAGAAAATTTACGTGATATTTCAGAAAATAATTTAGATAGTTGTTTTAATTTTAACAATCATTTCGAAGAGATTTTAAAATTATCTTCAAAATTTGTATTATGTCTGCATGACAATAACAACTTTGTAACATTTATGAAAAACAATTTTTGTGCTAAGATAATTTCAATTATCGTATTGTGGCATTTAAATACCATATTTTTGTGCGTCATTTGCATGTTTATTTGAATACTCACATATAAAAAAATTTATGGATGTATTCCATTCGACGACCTAAGACCTCCAGTACAAATCTTTCCATTTCACGGCTATACTAATGCAGCCTAGCACGTATATTACCCCACTAGCTCCCTTTAGGGTTCTGCTGCAAAGCCGGGTTACATTCATCTTCATTCCACGTGCTATGTTTCACCTAAGTATAATCTCTAAGAAAGGATGCGTGGGAATCAACTATTAAGAAAGGTGGACGACACAGGAATCTAAAATGGATCTTAACATATACAACACAACACACCCACTATACTACTTTTATGTGGTTCAGTTGTTTAACCACCATGGTCTTTCTCTACCCACCCTTTACAATCTACCACAGAATAACTGTGATGATCCTTGATCACCGGACCACAATTTGGTAATCCCATATTTTAAAAAAATGTAAGAAATTCAGTGCATTCTATTGTTTAAATTTGAATACCCAACACAGTACTTTATCCACCCTTCTTCACCACCATTTAACGCCATCTAGCAACACATCCTAATGTTCACTAACAATATAAATATAAAAAAAAATAGCAATCGGGTTTTATAGCCATCAGCTTTTATATAATATTATACTTTATAATTTTCATTTGGTAAATCTAATATACTACTGCATTATTGTATGTACACAATATCTCTATCTAATCTAGTTATTTATATGCATGTATACTTCTATTTTAAATTTTATTTATAATATATTAACTAATCATAAAAAATTAATATTGATTTTCTTATTATTGCGATATGGAATTATTTCAATATATAAATTTTAATAATTAAATGTTTTGTTAATGAATGTTATTCATTTTTTTTTATATATTCATACTGATATCTTTATTGCACCAAATTTCATACATTGCACCAAATTTCGTACACTTCACAATAGCACAGAACGACACAGTCTCACCTGGTTCAGCGTTGTCCAGGCTGTATATTAGCTGTTATATTTTGTGAAGAAGAATGAATTCTTATCCTTCTGTTTTTTTTATTTTCATCACTAATAAGAAAAAAAATCAATATATATTCTTTATTCTATTCTAAATTAAACTACTGATTCCTTACATTAATTTTTCCTATTCCAATATATTTCTTATGGTATCGTACTATTTAGTTTCAGATAATTTATTAATTT
This sequence comes from Rhamphomyia laevipes, assembly GCA_963920725.1. NCBI lineage: Eukaryota > Metazoa > Arthropoda > Insecta > Diptera > Empididae > Rhamphomyia > Rhamphomyia laevipes. The sequence goes on along the minus strand of OY987255.1, from coordinate 128,456,136 downwards.
ACCTAAATAAATTTACATTAATTATTTTAACATAACAAAATCTATTATATATTTATCACTCACTATCTATATATTTTTTTAAATTTATAAAATAATATTTTAAGCTTATTATATTTTCCTGCTACTGATTTTTTATGATTTTATCCTTAGCAACTCACTTTACCTATCAATAACTTTTATTAAATTCCCTTATCAGCAGATATTTGTTATTATTAGTGGATCTTTTATTCTCCCACTACTACTATAATTAACATCGCCTGATCTTGTCTCCGAAAAGGAAATATCCCTTTTTAGTTTCCCCTTATTTTATTATTATTATTTTATTGATTTAAAATTTCTATTGCCTTTTCAACAAGTATACGACCTCTGGTGGATAACATTGTTAATTTTGTAGCTGCACTATAGCTTACTACATTTGTTGAATATACCACAAATTCGTGAATATAACCACTTTTATGTTGCTAAGTCATAAGCATCAACAAACATGTCATAAGGAAGGAGAAGGCATATAACCAATTCAAACAAACAAAGATGAAAATGAAGATGAAGTGATGAAGAACAGGATATATAATTACAAACAAAACAAACCATTACACATTTGTGTCAGACATGCCATGCTGACTAACAACAAAACAAAATATGACAATATCCGAGCTGTAAACAGCAAAACAAATAGGTTACAGGAATTCGTTCCTAACTAAATAAGGATTCTCTTTTTTTTTAATTTTTTTATATTTTTAGGTACCCTTGGACACGAACATCACAACTTCTCTCGAAAAGATGTCCATGATATTATAAAAATGGTTGAATTTTTTTTAATTTTTCCATTAATTTCAATGCTAAAATCGTTTGCCTCCAATACATTAAAACAACAAGTTGAAATTTATAATGATTTTTGCGGTATGCTAACAAATTGTGAGAGAATTTTTAAAAATATTGACACAGATCATAAACTCCATAAATGGTTACTAGATTCAGGCTATATCAAAAATTTCAGAGAGTTTACGATTAACAACCAAATTGGTAATGTATTCCATAATGGATACTTGAACTATGATGAAATACATGTCAGCGGTGTTTTAATGCCACTTGAATTCCAATTTAAAAAATTCTTTGAAAGTGGATCTTTGTTATCAGATACAATTAATTACATGAATAATTTACAACATAATCCTCGTTTTACAAATTTTACACAAGGAGCATTATGGCAAAAAAAGAAAGAAATGTATCCTAATAAAATATTAATTCCTTATTTTCTATATCTGGATGATTTTGAAATTAATAATCCTCTGGGATCACATGCGACAACACACTCCATTTGTAATGTTTACTATTCATTCCCATCCCTTCCATGGGACGAATCAAAATTACAAAACGTTTTTTTAGCAGCAATTGGGAAATCAAAAGATATAAAAAAATATAATAATGAAAATTGTTTTAAATCATTGGTAAATCAACTAATATGTTTAGAGGTAGAAGGAGTAGAGATTAAAGATTTAAATAATAATCCTAAACAAATACATTTCGTGTTAGGACTTATATTAGGTGACAATCTAGGCCTAAATTCTATTTTGGGTTTCAAAAAATCATTTGCCAGTAATTCAGCTTGCAGATTTTGTAAGTCGTGCAAAAAAGAATGTAAGATACACTATGATGAAAAAAATGTCGTAATACGTGATTTAGATAATTATAATAGCGATTTAAATAAACAGGATCCATACATAACTGGTGTTGATGAAAATTGTATATTTAACTCAATTCCGTCCTTTCATGCAGTTCAAAATTTTAGTGTTGATGTAATGCATGATGTTTTTGAAGGAGTGTGCCATTACGATTTATGTCAAATTATTCGGTATTTTGTTGAAAAAATGAAATATTTTGATTTAGAGACTCTGAATATATGAAAACTAAATTTTGAATATGGTCCTATAGAAATAGATAATATTTCTGGAGAAATAAAAAAGTCACACCTTGTAAAAAATCGACGCAAAATGTCCACTCGTGAAATGATGTGCTTTATAATATATTTTCCACTTATGGTTGGCGATTTGATACCATCTAATGATGAAGTTTGGGAGTTTTTAATAAACTTAGTGGAAATTATAGATTTACTTTTGTCTTTTGAAGTATCGTAGAATTACATTATTCACTTGAAAAATAAAATTGCTTTACACAATAAAAATTATACTAAAATATTTAAGGATGATTTGAAACCTAAATTTCACCACTTAATTCATTATCCGACAGTAATTAGGCAATCGGGCCCGTTACGTAATTTTTGGTGTTTCAAATTTGAAGCGAAACATAAACAATTTAAAATATATGCTCATGCTATAACTTCTAGAAAAAACATTTGTATAACATTAGCCAAAAAATTTGAGTTAAAATTTGCTAATCAAATAGTATTGCGCAAAATAGAACACAAGGACTTAGAATATCATCAATATGATGAAATTATTTCAAATTATATCAATTTAATCTGTGACAAATTAAAAACCGATAAAAAATGTTTGAAATTTTACAAGAAAATTAAATTTAATGGAACTGAATACAGAACTGGATATTATGTAGTAATTGGAAGAGAAGATATAGAATTATATGAAATAATAAATATAGTGGTTCGTGACAATAACACGTTAGTGTTTTTTGCACAAAAATTAAAATAAATAAATTACTGTTCACATTATCTTTCTTATGAAATTGATGCAAAAATTGTAGGAGAGTTTTCATGTTTATTTTCAACAGATTTATTAGGACCTCCCATGACTTTAATAAAAACTGCGAAGGGAAAATCTATGCTAAGAACTAAAGAGAACTATATCTGCTATATGTGATAATATATTTTTGCTTCTAAATGTTTTTTTTTTTAATTTATAATTTACATATATAATTCACATAATAATTTAATTACATAATAAACTACTAATAATAAACATATATGTAGCTGTCAGTATATTTATACAAAATGGACGACATTTCTAGTTCTCAATATATATTAAATTGCGAAAATAATGAAAATTACATGATGGAAAACACCGGAAAAACGTATGCAATATTACATTCTTCTAATCAAACAACACCCACATATGAAACTAACGAAAACTTGTCAACACAACAAACCGAATACGAAATTAATTACAACAAAAACGTAGACGAACTGAAGTTATTACTCTCGAATTGGGATCTTGATAGTTTATTGGATCACTTTCTGAGTTAGTATTTTCATAAATAAAATTATACATTTTTTTAACCAAAATATATTTTAGAATAGTTTATGCTTAAAATTTGATTAATAATATTCTTTTTATATATTAAGGTGAACAGGTCTATGTCAGTGTTTTGAAAATATTAAAACCTCACCATATTGAAAATCTTTTAAAAAAAAATAATTTGGGCACACAAATAACTTTTGAATTTTGTCTTGGCAAATGGAGAGAGGAAATCGGAATTCCATTTTCTGGTGCCTTTTCACGTAATCATCATTATTCTCCATCGCCAACACGAGAATCATCGCCAACCACTTTATATATATATAAATTTAATGAACTTATTCATGTTTTTGTGAACTAATTCATGTTTTTATGAGTAAATTGATGATTTTATTTACAAAATCCAGGAACGTGATTTTTAAATATTATGAACTATTTCATATTTTTTATGAATTTATTCGTATATACCTTTAACATAATTTGTACATTTTGTAAACTACATTCATAGTTAAGAATATTTAATTATGAAATTTATAAAACTATTCATATCATTTATGATTACAATTCTATAATAAAATTCATATTACTTGTGAATTTAATTATTGTATTAATAACTGGATTATTTATAATTTAATACGTTAAAAATATGAATAATTCACTATCTTATAACATGAATCACTGATTGATAATTATTAGTTCATGCTTTTTGTAACCGCAGTTATAGGAGTCAAATTTATGACAAATTTAATAAATTTTATAACTTTTTTCTTGGATAACACGTACTCTTTTTTTTCTGTGTAAATATTAATAATAAATCAGTAATATGTTATTTGAAGAAAAAAAAATAATTAAAGCTAATATTAAAAGTCAATTGTATACATAACAATTGCAAAGAGGATAAATTTTATTAAAAATTTAAAAATATATTTCGTAATTATATTTTTTTATATATCTTCAGCTTCAAAAAAGCTAAACATTAATGGCGAGACACTTGTTTTGGAAAAAGATGGCACGCCAATTGACGAAAGTGATGTATTATTGGCCTTTTCAACAGAAGTATTCATTTTATTGAAAAAATATGAGATTTGGACATCTTCATCTTCAGTTACTTTCGAAAACATTGCTAATTCATCAATATTTAGTGATATTCAATATGTTACTGATAGTGGTGAATCCCTAATTTCATCTCAACATTCGACTGTTTCACCATCTACTAAAAGTGCTGAATATACATGGATTCAATTTGAAATTCCATGGGATTCATTAACTAAATCAATGATTAAAGAATTTGAAGATGGAATACGCTCAAAATTTATTACTGCCACTTTAGTTCATGCAGTCGTTAATAAGATGAGAGAAATAAAAAAGAATATACCATCTAAAGCATTCAAATTTGTGGCAAAAAAAAATGATTGACAAATACCCTGAAATGTTCATTAATGTGGATGATGATAATATAATATTAGGAGATGGATCAGCAAGTTTATTTGCAAGACTTCAAGATAGGAATAATTACTTAATTCGTTCCCATAAAACCAAATCCAGTATGGGAAAACCTATCGGCAGTAAGAAAAAAAAAATGAATGCTAGGGCAGGTTGTTTACACTGGGATCCACATCCACCACTATACTCTGGAGAAGAAAACGAAGAAAATATAGCTACTAATGCAGCAACAGATGATCCAGACTTTTTTAAATATTGAGAAAAAACATATGCCAATCAACGAAAGTTGATTAATGATGATCCACCCATATCAGAAATAAAATTCGCAAATTTATTCCAAAAAGAGGGTAAAATTTGGCATTTTAAAAAGTTGACAGACTTGTGACATACAACAATTGCCAACTATACTGGATATCAAACAGGATCTAATAATAAAAATGTTATTAAAAAAACACATAATTACCGATAAGGATAAAGCTAATAATACTACATCTGTTGACTCACAATATATATTTTTAATGAAAAGTATCTCAACATACTTCAAAGAAAAATTTGAAGAATTTTCTAAATCTTTTATTGTTTATGTTAAAATATATTAAAAATTTACCACTTTAATTTTATTTAACAGGACAGTATTTCTCGTTTCAAACCATCAACTCCATCTCCAGTTCTAGCTGAATGTAATGACAAATTTTATATATATATTGATCGTAATTTATTGTTCAACGAAGGTTCTACATTTATGCAAGGTTTTCAAATTATATTTTCTATATATACCCTAGTAGGAATACCCTACTCAATATATGTTGGGGTAGTTTATATCCCTCCTAATTCGGACGATACTGTTTACAGTGAATTTTATGAATCCTTCCTCTCTATAATCTCTACCTTAGACGAAATTGACAATATTTTTGTGTTTGGTGATTTTAATCGCCCTAAATTATCCTTCATTATTGACGAATTAGACAACCATCTGCTTCCCGTAAACTTTACCGACGACATTGACTTTTCGCTAATTGATACTTTTTATGGAAACGACCTACAGCAGATAGTGCAATCTCCTAACAAGAATGGAAGATTTCTTGATCTTATTTTTTCTAACAACTATGACAATGTGGTTGTTGATACTGCTACGGATGCTGATAATCTTTTCACTAATACACAGCAACTGATAGTTCTTTCATTAAATCTTACAACAACAAAGTCGTATATGACTTTAAAAATGCTGATTTTGATAATATAAATTCAGCCTTTTCTGCTATTGAGTGGAATGAATTGTTAGCAAATGATGACTTAGATTCTGTTGTCTCATCCTTTTATTCTTCAATTTTTAATATAATTGATACTTATGTTCCTACTATGGTCAAAAAAGATAAGTTAACTGAGCCATGGTTAGATAAAAACCTTAGAACTCTACGGAATCGTAGAAATAAATTATATAAAAAAATTAAACAAGATGTAAATCCGCACCAGGTTCTAATACGTGAGGATAAAGAAATTGCAACTGAGTTCTCTAATAAGTCTCGTTGCTCTTATGAGTCATATATTAATAAACTTGGCCAAGACCTTTTAACACATCCAAAAAAAAAATTTTGATTTTGTAAACACCAAACGTAAATGTTCAGGATATCCTTCTAGCATGTTCAAGGATAACTCTTTCTCATCCAGTCCTAGTGTTATAAGTGACATGTTTGCTGGTCGATTTAGCGAGTGTTATAGGCCCACAACTAATTTAATAGATACTTCATCTACAAGTGACAACCAGAACTCTATTTTAAATACAATATCTATTTCAGATGAAGAAATACTTAATGTGTTAGGTAGGTAGTATTGATATTAATAAAGGTCCTGGTCCTGGTCCTGATTTACTGCCTCCACTTTTTCTAAATAAATGCGCCGATCAATTGTCTGTACCTCTCAAACTTATCTTTAATAAATCCTCTTCAAGAACATTTCCGTCTGCCTTCTCACCTTACTCCAATATTCAAAAGTGGTGATAAGGCCGACGTTGATAACTATAGAGGTATTGCTATATTATCTACCATACCAAAATTTTTTGAAAAAATTATATGTGATAAAATGACGTCAATTATCAATCCTAATGAGCAACAGCATGGTTTCAGAAAAGGTCGTTCTACCACTACAAATCTAATGGTTTTTACGTCTGACCTGCTGATAAACATGGAAAAAGGTTACCAGATCGACACTGATTTCAGTAAAGCTTTTGACCGTGTTGACCACAGTATCCTTATCTCTAAATTAAAAAACATAGGTGTTGCAAACCCACTTCTGAATTGGATCACTTCTTATATCAGTGGTCGTACTCAATCAGTCAAATTTCAAGGGTTTATCTCTAAAGAAATATTGGTATCTTCAGGTGTTCCTCAAGGTAGCCACCTTGGCCCTCTATTGTTTAATATCTTACTCCACGAGCTATCTGAACTATTATCTGACATTCTACATATTTTGTATGCTGACGATCTAAAAATATATTACATTATAACTAAACTTTCTGACGTACAGTATTTAGAAACTAGACTACTTGAGAACTGGTGTAGAATTAACAAGTTAGACCTTAACGTTAGCAAATGTTTTTCAAAGAAAAAATCTACTCTTATACACAACTACCATTTAAATGGTACACAAGTTCACCGTGTAACTCAAATTAATGACCTTGGGGTTTTGCTGGACTGTAAACTAAATTTTAATCTTCATTACGATAGAATCATTTCCAAATCCAATAAAATGCTTGGTTTTATTAAAAGAAGAGCTAAAGAGTTTAAAAATGTGTGGGCGACTAAATCCTTATATTGCACTTTAGTACGATCTATTCTTGAATATGCTTGTCCTATTTGGCTACCCTATTTCCAGGTGCATAGAATAGTCTATTCAAAAAAAATTTCTTCTATTTGCTCTACGGGACCAGTACGACCCACACGACTACAATAGTTTGCCGTCGTACCGTTCAAGACTTAATTTACTTGAACTGACTACACTTTCCTCCAGACGAGACCTACTAGTATCTTGTTACACTTTCGCTAGTTTATATATTAATATAAACTTAACTGCTTGAGCTACACACAATGCGTTTACACATAATATACTTTTTTTTTTCTATTCAGTATTCAGTTGTAGCGCAATCTCAACCAGTTAAGTTTTATTAATATATGTATTATAATAATTTCGGAGTTTAATAATTTAATAAATAGTCAATAATTAAAATTTAGTACAAATAATTAAAAATTATAATTAAATGTAAATTAAAAATGAATTTGGGTGAATTGTATAACAAAGTGCAAATAAACAATAAAATCTAGTATATAAAAATTTCATTAAAAGGTGAATTATTATGGACTAATAAGGATTTTATATTGTCCAGTAAGTAAATATTTTTTATGCTAATAATTTATATTTATACAAATATTTTAATTGATTAATTCCTTGATTAATTAGATAGAGCATCATATTTTTTTCTATATAATGCAAGCTTGCTTTATATTAGTACATGTCCTTATTTTCTTTTAACATTTTCTTATAATGTGAAGTAAGATTGCATTATATAAGAAAAACTTTTTTTTTGTTAAAAATTAAGGATAAATAATTTAATAATATAATGTAAGCATTATTTTTTTGAATATAATGCTACTCATCATTTATTAAAAAGTAGTTAACTGTATTTTTGGTCAAATTTAGTTTAATAGAAATCGAATTAAACCCATACACAAAATATAAAATAATGTTTCTCTTATTAATATTTTGTTTAAAATTGTATTCAAGTTGGAATTCAAGCCAATACATCAGTACATGATATTATAAACTTATGCGATTCGTGTGGAATTGAGATACCTAATAAGGATTTCGTAAATATATTTTTTTTAAATTATACACATCCTGAATATTTGTTAAAAGTTAAGATGAAAAATGATAAAGTTTAACACTATATAAGTCGAGGAAATTTTATATTCAATTGTCTTTCAATTCTGACCTTAAATACAATCAGATTCAATCAGTTATATACTTATACTTATTAGTAGACTAATTCATTTTAAAAGAAGACGATCAAGCCAAAGAGAAGAAAATACAAGCAGAGGTAAGAACATCAGAAAATAGGAACACAAGGGTGCAAAACCCTACTGTTAATTTGGAAACAGCATTTAATTGAATAGTTCCTAAATTAATAATTCATTCAAAGTGTTCTCTAAACAATAACAGTAAAAAAATGTCTAAAATCAACTTAAAAAATTGCAAAAATCAACTTAAAAAATTGCAAAAAAAACTTCTAAACGCAGTACTTTAACTCCGGTGGGTCATGTGTGTCCAATTCTTCCCGTTATTTCAACTTATACTGATGGTATATATCAACGTCCGATTGATAAACCCGCTATCACAAACCCCAATACGTGGATTGGTGGAATTATTGCCGGAGTTCCAGTGTCCTGGACTCCTAATGCTTTTGCTTTTTATAGATATTGCAGTAAGTTTAAAAATAAAAAATTAATATAATAAATTAACTAATATTAACATAATTTTTTTTTTTACAGAAATAGAACATACTAATTTGGCCCCGCAAAGAATATCATTCATTCGACCATCTAGCTCTCCGGATCCTCCGTCCACTCGCCAACTCCGATCTTCCAAACCTAATCCTACTAATGCTACTAACATAAACCCTGAAAAATTCCTTATTACTAATATGTAAAATATTTTCTAACAAAAATTCTACTAAGAAAACTCCTAATACTATCAAAAAATCTACTAATCAAGATCCTAATACTAACCAAAATTCTACTATGTGGTTAAACCACATACGGAACAAGCTGTATAAAATAGATAGTAATAAAACTAATGAAAATTTTGAAATAATTAAAAAAAAAAACGATTAAATTGTTCTGAGAAAAAAAAAAAACAATATCAATATAACTAATGCTGGTGAAAATTCTACAAGCAATTACGAAGAAGACTTCGTAATTTTGAAAAATTTAATACAAATACACAAAAATCTTTTATTAAACGAAAAATAATTTCAACACTCGATTATCGTCAAAAATCGCTACAAAATAATTCATTGCCTAAAGTTTCCGAAGCCTTTCCATTTTTCTTTATCAGCCCAGATTTAGTACGAAAATATTTATTTTATTTGAATCACTTTAATTACTTTTTTTAATTCAGATACTATACGATTTTAACTTGAGATTTCCTAACAAATCTGATAAATTGTTTGAAGATTGGCCAAAAGTTGCAGCTGTTCTGGATAATGTATGGACTAGTTTTAAAGGACAGACTGCATCAAAGATTTTTGATATTTATGGTAATTAAGCTTTTAAAATTTTGCGTTTCAAAAATTTCAAAAATGTTTTTAATTTTTTTTAGATTGGATACAATCATTCCGAAGATTTTTTTGTTTATTAAATTTGCTGCCACAGATCGTCAGCTAGAATTGACATTCGACATTCGAGGTTGACATTCGATGAATGCATCAACAGATTAATTATATTCAAAAATGTAATACATAATTTATAAAAATATTTTGCTCAATTTTTAAAAATTATAATTACATCTTAATTTAACGAACGAAGAATTAAAACAAACAGGCCTATCATCAAGCCTAGATATTGGTAAAGGAGAGAATAAAAAATCAATAACTGAGCTTCTTCTACGTGTGGAATCAGAACTCATCCCTTTACCAGCTGATTTTAATATATGCAATGGAATTGATATCCTATTTAAAGCGTATTATATCTTCAATCCACACCATGCTTACATTTCTGGTGCAAATGTAAGCATCATAAAAATAAATGCTTTGCATGATAACACTTTTATTGACTTACTATATATAGAATTAAAAGGTATTTCACCCGAACCTATTAATACAATTGGTACAACCAAACTATTTCTTAAATCATCAGATAAAAATGTTAAACAATATCCTAAACTATTTCATGTAGTATCAGCAAATTTCCCCATATTCCAAGATGGTGTAATAGGCGAAGATTTTGTAAATCAGACCAAAGCAATTACTGACAATGGTAATGATCAAGCAATATTTAATTTCAAAAACTCAATAATGCATATTAAATTTCAAGTCAAAAATAATTAAGTGGTGATACCACCACGTAAGGAAAAATTAATCAAATACGGTCCTGTTTCTATTAAAAATGAATCAATTACATACCTCAAATCAAAAGAATTAGCTGAAAAAGGAATATTCATAAATCATAACTAATACTATAGTAAAACCTGAAAATGGATATTTATATACATTAGTATTATAAATGTAAATGAAAATTCTTTTGACTTATACAAGAAGATTTAAAACTAAATTTTGCTCTATTAGAAAACTTCAATGTTTCAGATATCAAAAATGCAAGTAAAGTAGAAAATCGTTTGGAAAATTTAAAAAAAAAAACAATTAGACTTAACTCATTTAAACTCAGAAGAAAAGCATTCAATAATAAAAATATGTAGGGACTACAATCAATATGTTACTTAGAGGGCGACTTCTTAACTTGCACTGAAACTATAAAACATGAGATAAATACAGAATTGGGTAAACCAGCTGAATATTTAACCATATAGACTACCAGAAATTCATAAGTCCGAAATCAAAAAACAAATTGACGAAATGCTAAATCAAGGTATTGTTCAACATAGCAAAAGCGCTTGGAACAGTCCTTTATTAGTAGTAGCGAAAAAACCGGACGCAAGTGGTAATAAAAAACGGCGTAAGGTTGATTTCTGCACATCTGACACCTAAATTATCAAAATTTTACGGGGAATTTATTACCGTATTCGCTTCGCCTGTAGTTCGCAAGCTTACAGGTTATGTCATTTCTCTTGTCTTGTTACTCAGTTGTTTCCGTCAACATCGTCGATGTGCATTGTGCAATTTGGATTTTAGGTAAGAAATATATTTGAGGTTAAAATCAAAACACAAATTTTAATGTGCGTTATATGACTTTCACTTTAAATGATTTTCATAAAAACCAAAATAATTATTATATAAATATATATATTTTCTATTTAAAGGTGCCTTTCGTATTGAAATGTACAAATTTAATTTTACAGATTCATAAAAAAATCATTGAATAAAATTTCATAAGACGAGAATTATCTGGATTTAATAATAAGACCGAATTTGTTGCCGGATTTTTTTTTTTGTTATCAACACTTGCAATATAAAAATCCAATTATTTGAAAATTGAAGCCTGCAATTAATGCACAAATTTAATTTTACAGATTCATAAAAAAATCATTGAATAAAATTTCATAAATTTTATTGAATAAAATTTCATAAGACGATAATTATCTGGATTTAATAATAAGACCGAATTTGTTGCCGGATTTTTTTTTTTTTTTTTGTTGATCCTGTTTTGTTTTGTTATCAACACTTGCAATATAAAAATCCAATTATTTGAAAATTGGAAGCCTGCAATTAATGTACAAATTTAATTTTACAGATTCATAAAAAAATCATTGAATAAAATTTCATAAATTTCATTGAATAAAATTTCATAAGACGAGAATTATCTGGATTTAATAATAAGACCAGAATTTGTTACCGGATTTTTTTTTTTTTTGTTGATCCTGTGCTGTTTTGTTATCAACACTTGCAATATAAAAATCCAATTATTTGAAAATTGGAAGCCTGCAATTAATGTACAAATTTAATTTTACAGATTCATAAAAAAATCATTGAATAAAATTTCATAAGACGAGAATTATCTGGAATTAAATAAGACCAGAATTTGTTGCCGGATTTTTTTTTTTGTTGATCCTGTTTTGTTTTGTTATCAACACTTGCAATATAAAAATCCAATTATTTGAAAATTGGAAGCCTGCAATTAATGTACAAATTTAATTTTACAGATTCATAAAAAAATCATTGAATAAAATTTCATAAATTTCATTGAATAAAATTTCATAAGACGAGAATTATCTGGATTTAATAATAAGACCAGAATTTGTTACCGGATTTTTTTTTTTTTTGTTGATCCTGTGCTGTTTTGTTATCAACACTTGCAATATAAAAATCCAATTATTTGAAAATTGGAAGCCTGCAATTAATGTACAAATTTAATTTTACAGATTCATAAAAAAATCATTGAATAAAATTTCATAAGACGAGAATTATCTGGAATTAAATAAGACCAGAATTTGTTGCCGGATTTTTTTTTTGTTGATCCTGTTTTGTTTTGTTATCAACACTTGCAATATAAAAATCCAATTATTTGAAATTTGGAAGCCTGCAATTAATGCACAAATTTAATTTTACAGATTCATAAAAAAATCATTGAATAAAATTTCATAAGACGATAATTATCTGCATTTAATAAATAAGACCGAATTTGTTGCCGGATTTTTTTTTTTGTTATCAACACTTGCAATATAAAAATCCAATTATTTGAAAATTGAAGCCTGCAATTAATGCACAAATTTAATTTTACAGATTCATAAAAAAATCATTGAATAAAATTTCATAAATTTCATTGAATAAAATTTCATAAGACGAGAATTATCTGGATTTAATAATAAGACCAGAATTTGTTACCGGATTTTTTTTTTTTGTTGATCCTGTGCTGTTTTGTTATCAACACTTGCAATATAAAAATCCAATTATTTGAAAATTGGAAGCCTGCAATTAATGTACAAATTTAATTTTACAGATTCATAAAAAAATCATTGAATAAAATTTCATAAATTTCATTGAATAAAATTTCATAAGACGAGAATTATCTGGATTTAATAATAAGACCAGAATTTGTTACCGGATTTTTTTTTTTTGTTGATCCTGTGCTGTTTTGTTATCAACACTTGCAATATAAAAATCCAATTATTTGAAAATTGGAAGCCTGCAATTAATGTACAAATTTAATTTTACAGATTCATAAAAAAATCATTGAATAAAATTTCATAAGACGAGAATTATCTGGAATTAAATAAGACCAGAATTTGTTGCCGGATTTTTTTTTTTGTTGATCCTGTTTTGTTTTGTTATCAACACTTGCAATATAAAAATCCAATTATTTGAAAATTGGAAGCCTGCAATTAATGTACAAATTTAATTTTACAGATTCATAAAAAAATCATTGAATAAAATTTCATAAATTTCATTGAATAAAATTTCATAAGACGAGAATTATCTGGATTTAATAATAAGACCGAATTTGTTGCCGGATTTTTTTTTTTTTTTTTGTTGATCCTGTTTTGTTTTGTTATCAACACTTGCAATATAAAAATCCAATTATTTGAAAATTGGAAGCCTGCAATTAATGTACAAATTTAATTTTACAGATTCATAAAAAAATCATTGAATAAAATTTCATAAATTTCATTGAATAAAATTTCATAAGACGAGAATTATCTGGATTTAATAATAAGACCAGAATTTGTTACCGGATTTTTTTTTTTTTTGTTGATCCTGTGCTGTTTTGTTATCAACACTTGCAATATAAAAATCCAATTATTTGAAAATTGGAAGCCTGCAATTAATGTACAAATTTAATTTTACAGATTCATAAAAAAATCATTGAATAAAATTTCATAAGACGAGAATTATCTGGAATTAAATAAGACCAGAATTTGTTGCCGGATTTTTTTTTTGTTGATCCTGTTTTGTTTTGTTATCAACACTTGCAATATAAAAATCCAATTATTTGAAATTTGGAAGCCTGCAATTAATGCACAAATTTAATTTTACAGATTCATAAAAAAATCATTGAATAAAATTTCATAAGACGATAATTATCTGCATTTAATAAATAAGACCGAATTTGTTGCCGGATTTTTTTTTTTGTTATCAACACTTGCAATATAAAAATCCAATTATTTGAAAATTGAAGCCTGCAATTAATGCACAAATTTAATTTTACAGATTCATAAAAAAATCATTGAATAAAATTTCATAAATTTTATTGAATAAAATTTCATAAGACGATAATTATCTGGATTTAATAATAAGACCGAATTTGTTGCCGGATTTTTTTTTTTTTTTTTGTTGATCCTGTTTTGTTTTGTTATCAACACTTGCAATATAAAAATCCAATTATTTGAAAATTGGAAGCCTGCAATTAATGTACAAATTTAATTTTACAGATTCATAAAAAAATCATTGAATAAAATTTCATAAATTTCATTGAATAAAATTTCATAAGACGAGAATTATCTGGATTTAATAATAAGACCAGAATTTGTTACCGGATTTTTTTTTTTTTGTTGATCCTGTGCTGTTTTGTTATCAACACTTGCAATATAAAAATCCAATTATTTGAAAATTGGAAGCCTGCAATTAATGTACAAATTTAATTTTACAGATTCATAAAAAAATCATTGAATAAAATTTCATAAGACGAGAATTATCTGGAATTAAATAAGACCAGAATTTGTTGCCGGATTTTTTTTTTTGTTGATCCTGTTTTGTTTTGTTATCAACACTTGCAATATAAAAATCCAATTATTTGAAAATTGGAAGCCTGCAATTAATGTACAAATTTAATTTTACAGATTCATAAAAAAATCATTGAATAAAATTTCATAAATTTCATTGAATAAAATTTCATAAGACGAGAATTATCTGGATTTAATAATAAGACCAGAATTTGTTGCCGGATTTTTTTTTTTGTTGATCCTGTTTTGTTTTGTTATCAACACTTGCAATATAAAATACCAATTATTTGAAAATTGGAAGCCAGCAACGAAAACAGGTCAAGGTAATTAATTTTTTTTTAAATATATTTATAAATAGGCCAACTCTTTCAATACATTAAGCGTGATATTTTTAATGGACCAAAAAATCGACCAGGTAATGCTGGTAATTGATTATTTTCTAATATTAATTAATCAATTGATTCGGGTATTTAATCCTGAAGTGATAATGAAAATGAATTATATTTAATAAAGAATGAATTTTTGCTACCATAGATAAATTTAATACCATAGGATATAACTTTTGTGTTCCAAGGATACTAAAATGCAATAAATAAATTTTCTATATTTTTTTGAATGTGAAATTTCAAATTATGCTACTGCATGCTACAATATATAGATATATAGAATTTATACAAATAAATTCTTATTAATTTAATAAATTGGAAAAAAAACTTCTATATAGCATTTCGTTCTTAATGTGTAACTTAAGAGGTTAAAAGACTGAGCCATTCTTGGTATACAATTTTATAATTAGTCTTTTTTTAGGAAATATATTTAATACTCACAATTCATAACTAAATGATTAACTTAATTTACAACTGAAAATTTCACAATATTGATTAATATTCAGTGTAAGTGTAAAAGGTTATACGGAATTAAACTATACTGAATTACCTATTAAACGAACGCATATTGGTTTTTCAAGCCAGGTGTAACATTTTACAAGTTATGATTTAATATTTGTTTGTGTCTATTGAAAATAGACCACCCCTTCCTACGATTTATTCTTTTTTTGTGGGATTATAAATATAAATTTTACAATTTACATTTCGCAAATAAAATTAAAAATGTCCATAGATTATTGCAGTGCACTAGCTATTGCAGTGCATTTATTCCTAAAAACTATTAAATAAAAATTTAAAAAAATATATTTTCATTATTAGAGAAAATTATACGATTTTGTATGAAAAGGCTGTTATTTTATTTAAATTCTTTGAAATAAAACAATGCAATTAAGCTTTTCGTGTAAAAATATATATTTTCTCTAATACTAAAAATATATTTTTAAAATTTTTATTTTTATTTATAAAATGTAAATAATTGTGAAATTTATATTTTTGTAGTAGTAATAACAAAAACAAAATGCTGTGGAAACATTATAGTTTAGTTTGCAAATTCAAATTAGTTTAACAACATTTTTGGAATTTTATTTTATTTTGGTTATATTAAGGAATTATTTACAAAATTATTAAATTAATATAATGAAAATATATTTTACTAAATTTAGTTAATTTTTAAATTTGATATTTTTTTATTGAAAATTATGCTACACAACGTTTAGTTTTTTTTATTACTACTACGAAAATATAAATTTTACTAAAATGTTATTTTGAATAAATATATTCAAAATAACATTTTAAGTTAGTTCGCAAATTCATTTAGTTCCCAAATTCGTAGTTCAAAAATGAAACCAAAGACAAAGATTGTTAGTCGATGCACCAAATGGAGGCGAATCCAACGAAATATTATAACTCAGCGTTTACATCTTGAGAGTGAAATCAGTAATGAAAATTTCGACAATAATTCAGCAAGAACTGTATCTGAAATTAATAGATATCCGCAGTTTACTCAGCAAATAACTTCTACATCAGTAGTTCCAGATACAATGTCCAACAATTATTCATATTGCTCTACATCAGACACAGCGTCTAATTCCGCACATGAATCTATTAATAAATCGTGGAGCGAAATTATACGCGAATGGGCCATACAAAATAACACATTTAGCATTAAATGATTTATTAAAAATATTGGCAGCTAATGGTATTAGACAGCTTCCAACTAATGCCAGGACACTATTTAAAACTCCAAAAACGGTTGAAATATTAGATATATTCCCAGATAAATACTGGCACTTTGAAGTAAAGTGTTTTGGAGAGCTTACAGTCCAACAAATACTTAGACGATTTGAATGAAATATATTTAAATTTTAACATAGATAGTGTGCCAATTAGCAGAAGTTCAAAAGGTCAATTTTGACCAATTTTATGTTCGATTAATGGGATTGAACTTCCACCATTTGTTTGTTGTGAATTGAGACACCCTGTGTCAACTTCACAACTAATTTCTGAAAATAAATTACAAAAAAAAAAATCAATCAGCAAAATTAATTTCATTAATTTTTAAATTATTTTATATTAATAGAATTTCTAGCGGTGTCTAATTACAATTTCAATAATTCAATAAATAAAACATTGAACTTTTAGGGCGATTGTACTTAAATGATTGTCAAATAATTAAATTTAATTCGAACGCTGATTGGTTTCTTACAAATATCGCATGCGATATTTTAATTTAAATGATAACTAACAAGTAATTAGTTTTGAGAAATTAAAGAGAATCCTTGTTCAAAGTTAGAACTGTTCGGGTTGATTTTTATAATTATCATTTGTAATATAGTTAATAAAGTCATAAATAAAATTATACTTGAAGTTAATAACTAATAAAAGATGATAAACAAAATTGTAACTGAAAGTTAAACTAAATAAAATATAAATTAATTATAAGTAGAGATTCTAAATAAAGTTAAAATAAATAAATGAATGTAAAACTAGAACAAAATAACAGTGATTGTTTTCATTTAATAAGAAAATTAAGAGAAATATAAAGACTAAGAAGGTAATTACAACAAATTCGAAGTTAGAATTTGTAAAAGTATAAAAGACTAAGAAGGTAATTACAACATGTTATCGGTATATATTATGGAAACGCAAAACCAAATAATGTGAATGAATTTTTAAATCCAATGGTAGATGAACTTATTAATGTGATCTAAAACGGATTAATGATTAATGAGAAACAAATCAATATCAGAATTGGAAATTTTGTGTGTGATGCTCCTGCTAGAAGTTTTATTAAATGTATTAAAGGTCACAATGCATATTATGCATGCGAAAAGTGTGATATAGAAGGTGATTACTGTCATGAACAACATCCGATGAGCTATTTTGGTTTTTCTTCAGTGCAAAGAAGCAATGAAAGTTTTAGAAACAAAATCCATGAAGAACTTCATCACCGTGGCACAACAACAATATTAGAAGATCTTACCGGGATAGATATGATTGCAAATTTTCCGCTTGATTACATACACCTTATATTATATGCTTAGAACAAAGTAGAAGATGTAATCCACTTCTTATCGGAATGCCCAATATTAAAAGAAATAAGAAAAGTATATTTTAGTAAAAATATAATAAGTAAGGTAGAAGCTATAGATTATTTGAACGGTAAAGATTGGAATACACTAGCAAGATACGCTATGGAAGCATATAAATATAGAAGGCAAATATTAGCTGAAAATTTTTAATCACACATAAATAAATATTAAACTGGATCTAATAAAACATATCTAAAAATAAATAATATAACATAAAGAATATAAATAAACACAAATGAAATTTCTAATCACACATACATAAATATTAAATATAATCAAATGCATAAATATAAATAATATTTAAATCTAAACATAAATAATATAACAAAAATAAGCATAAATAACTTATTAGGGTAATCATGTAAAAAAAAAGAAGTAGTTAAAATTAAGCTGACGGCTATATAAGCCATTGCAAAATTTATAGTTTTTTATTTTATTTTATTTTATATCTTTGTTTTTGTAAATCAAATGAATTATATGAGAATAAATACTATTTTATTATTATTATTATTATTATTATTATTATTATATGCTTAGGTGTTGTTAAAAAAATTATCACTATATGGGTTAAAGACAGATCTCATAATAATTTTAAGTTGTCCGGCGATAACATAGCGAACTTTTCTAAGTAGTTATTGGCTTCGCGCAAAACAATTCCAACAGAATTTAACCGAGTGCCCAGGATTGGATGTCTTAAGTTTTTGGAAAGCAACTAAATATCGAACATTTTTACTATATTTAGGTCCTGTTGTTTTAAAAAACTTTTTGCCGGAGGAAAACTACGTTAATTTTTTGATGTTGCATTGTGGCACCATTCTGTGTTTAAGAGAAGATTGTTCCAATAATTTACATATCGCAAAAGCTTTATTCAGAAAGTTCGTAAGTGTTTTTGGAGATTTATACGGAAAATCTACAATAAGTTACAATATTCATAATTTAGCCCATGTAACTGAAGATGTTGAAAGATTTGGGACGTTACATAATTATTGTGCTTTTCCTTATGAAAATAAATTGAGAGTTATAAAGAATCTGTTAAGATCAGGAAATAAACCCTTAGAACAAGCAGCAAAAAGGATAATTGAAAGATTTAGTTCCCATATACAACAAAAACCTAAAAAAATAAAATATCCTTTTTTAAGCAAAAAAAAAAAAAAATAATAATCATGAAGATTATTTTGATTATGAACAGGAAGTCTATTATAAAATACATTTCGTTTTAACAAATACCGAAAGGGATCACTGGTTCTTAACAAATTCTAAACAAATTGTGCGCTTCATTACAGCTTCTGTACGTAATGGTTGTCTTGCTGTTTACGGATCTAGTTTAAAAGGAATATTGAAAGATGTGTACGAATTACCGATCAAATCATCATATATATCTACATCTATAAAGCTTATTTGTTAGAAAACGAACCATCTATGTTTAAATATCAAGAAATCAAATGCAAAATGTTTCAGTTAGCTGTTTGTGGTGATAAAAGTAATTTTTTCCCTCTTATTCACTGTTTTCAGAAAAGTTGAAGTTATGTATTGCATTGTTGAAACCACAGAAAATGATGAAAAAATGTTTACTGCTGTTCCAACTAAATGGGTCCTTGGAGATAAGATATTGTATTGGCCAAGAAAACAAAGCAAAAATGATAGGAAGAACTGTATTACACCACATGATAATTGGTTACAACTGGACTGCGAAGTCTTATATGAAGGAATAGGTTCGTTTATCTTTTGATTAATATTGTATATAAGTTTATTTGAAAACTACAAAAAAATATTTAGTTTAATTTAATTTAATTTCGCAATTTTTAATTTAAGTTGATTCGAATTTACTTTAAATTCAATTTTTAATTTAAGTTGATTTTAAAATACCAGGCAATAGATTTTGTAAAATTTAATTATTAATTTATTTTAATGAATTATTATACAATAAAGGTTGTTTTAGATTTGCGCCAATTTTGTTCTGCGGCAGAGAAAATATGTCCGGCGAAACTATTTTTTCCAAATACCGATTTACATTTGCGCCGAATTTTGAATTCAGCTACTAAATTCAAAATCAATTTTTATATACAATGTGTTGCAGCCTTTATTGGAAAATAATTGGCTAAATTGGAGTAAATTCCGCCGCAGACTGAAATCGACGGAAACGTAAAACAACTTTAATTGTATATATAAAATATATAAAAGATTCCAAATTATTACAATAAAATTACTAACAAATTTTCCAAAATAATTTTAAAACAATCAGAATTTATATGTAAATGTTTGTTCGGAATATCTGATTACACTAGTTAACTACAGTAAGTTACATATACAGTACATTAAGTTTGGCTGGCCTTACATGACTTTTGAATAACAGTAATTTCGGTAATTTTCTTTCACAAATTAGTTTCATAAATTATGTGATTTTTGTAACATATTAAAACCACGTCGAAAATTATTCATAAATATTTCATAAATATTCATAAATATTTTTAAAAACTTATATTACTCTCAGTATAATTACACATATTTAAATATGCTGACGGTATAAGAATATGCTCATATGAAACATAAATTAAAAAGAAATTAAATGTAGGTTTTGTTTATTATAATTTCGTTATCCTCTAATAATTTAAAAAAAAAATATTTTTAACCGATTTGTTCAATTTTTGACACATATATATTTGAATTAAGTTTTCAGACACACATCACAACTGTAAAGTATTTCAACAGTAGCGTTGTGTCCTTAAATTTTGTTTAAAAATATTTTATGGATATTTTCATGCGTACAAATTGTACAAGAATATAAGAATATGCTCATATGAAACATAAATTAAAAAGAAATTAAATGTAAGTTTTGTTTATTATAATTTCGTTATCCTCTAATAATTTAAAAAAAAATATTTTTAACCGATTTGTTCAATTTTTGACACATATATATTTGAATTAAGTTTTCAGACACACATCACAACTGTAAAGTATTTCAACAGTAGCGTTGTGTCCTTAAATTTTGTTTAAAAATATTTTATGGATATTTTCATGCGTACAAATTGTTTATCAAGTTATAATAATCTATCTATATTATTAAGATCCGGTTGAAATAATTGTCGTTATTATTATTATTACTGACATACCTTTAATCCTATTCGCTGTTTATATGTTTCACTGCAAATATGATTAATTATTTCTTCTTTATGTAGTTTGGTACGTTTCTGCTAACTATTAACTCAAGTTAACAATTTTTGTTAGCTCGAGGATCTGTTAACTAAATGTTATAAATTTGACGATCATGTTCCGATTTGTTGAACCTTAACTTCCGGTAGATTTGTTATTTACTACAACAAACAATAGCAAAAATTACCATCACACTTTATTAAAATATTTTTTTTTTTTTTGGTTTTATAAATCAATAATTACCGTATGCTTGATATTAACAAAATAACACAAAAAAAATTGCATTCTGATGATGTAATTCCAAATGCTCCACTAACATATTAAATATATGAATGTCATGCCATGGTGGTAATCCGTATAATTTCATCATAAATACTTCAATGTTTTAACTACTGTTAAAACATTTTGAAATTATGTTTCTTTTTTTCATTATTACCATAAACTTCAATTTCAAATCGTGTATTTAGTATTTTCTTCAATATATATCTAATCACCTAATCTGGTTAAACAGAACGTTATAATATTTACATCTTTATCATAACTACCACGATTCACATCCATTATTTTTCATTGAGCTTGTATTATTTTCATACATATATCGTTATTTTATAAAAACGTTGCACAAAACTACTTAAACTATGTAACCATTCTGGTTGTGTTGCTATTAATTTTGATGAACTATATTCAATTCATGTTATTCGTGGTCCACTTTCTGCGATTTTTTCAATAATCAACAATAATTCAAAATCCAAATTTGTACAAGAAGCATTTTCATATTCTAAATATAAAAGTTATGGAATTATATTAAATTATAAATTTTTTTCCAGATATTAAAAAATACTTACTTTCCATGAATTCTGACCATATGTTAAGACAAATAATATAAGCATATGGATTAATTTGTGATAATTACAGCATCTCATATTTTCCAAGCATTGTAAACCTATTTGGATTTGTTCCACTGACTACACAACCCAAATTACAAGCATGTCTACAATATTAAGCAAATCTTCTGAAACATTGTTTCTAAAAAATGAAAATACATACAATAACCACATTTTAATTCAGTTATAGTTAAAACACTACAATTTCATATTTGAATAATATTTATACCTGAATTATTAAAAGGAAATGTTGTTGCATCAATAAATTTTAATATTGACCTTGTATTAGCTATCTACAAAATGCTGTAGTTTGACTATATTATATTGATTTTGTTTGGTTCACAATTAAATTTTATTACATATTAATATAACTAGGTTTTAAGTATTTTTTTTATTAATTTTACTACATAATATATGATGATGAAGCTATTAGCTTCATGTTTTTTATTATTCTATCTCCGCCTTCTAATAAATCGAATTCGGAACAAATCCAAACGCCGGCGGGATTCTTGTTTGTTATGATTTATTTTCGGTTTGGTAGAAAGAATTTTTGAACATATGATAAAATGGAACAAATGGAAATGGTCTAAGGTGAACAATGAAAAAATTGGAAGGCTATTTACCCAGTATGCAAATTTCCGACGGTTTTATAAGATTCTAAAATTAATTTTCTTATTTTCCTATAAACTAATTTTACCTATATATTCATAAAGTTAGAACCAGCCAGAAACGGCAAAGTGTTGTGCACTTTGACTTTTAAAAGTGTCAAAAGTAGAACTCCAGTGATTATATGGAGTTACCCATATCGCGTTGATGCGGCAATTTTGCCGCGACCCGTGAATAGACCATTTTCTACTTTTTCCGCGTATAAATTTTTATTTCGAATGTATCAATCGACCGATAAATTTATTAAAAAAATTTAAGTTCAATAATTCTAAAAAGTTAAAAATGAATTTGAGGAGAAATTAATAATGAAAGTCCAAGAAAATGACTGTTTGTATAATATTAAATCTAAATCATACAAAATATATATTTATGTCTAAAGAATTAGTGTGTTCAACACCTGAAGTACCATGATTTTAAATTGGATAATCATAACTTTTCATCAAATTTATCTTGCTCAATTCCAAGTACGTCGAAAAAAAACAAGAAAAGTAAATTATAAATATATAAATTAATTATATATAAATGTAATAAAAAAATTTAACACAATTTTTTTAATTAAATAAATTGCTTACAATTTTTTCAATGTGGTTTGAAAAAAAAAAATTGATGCGTCGCTTTTGACTTTATACGCTTCAAAATTCGAAATGTCAAAAGCGACACGACATTTTCCCGCGTCATTCTGGGTCAGGCATAATACCGCGATTACAATTGACGCTTTCTAGACAAAGCATTTGTAAAATAGTCAAGGTAACACCGTAACAAAAAATAAAAATCTTTATTTTATTAGTTATAAATAGTTTTTATAAAAAAAAAATACTTTTTCATTAAATATTACAGTTTTCTTATTCTTGATATAAACTTGAAAAAATATCCCAGAAAAAGGGAAAAACATAGGGAAATTTAGTTTGGGTTTATCTTACTTTTTATGTTGTATTATTAAAAACAAGCATATTTATTGCTGGCTTCACTTTTAAGATCTGAGATTCTGAATTCTGTCTATTATATGTCTATATTTTCGAAACTGTCGTGTTGTTGCGCAATAAATATAATACCGCGATTACAATTGACGCTTTCTAGACGCATTCTAGACGTAGCATTTGTCACAAAAAAGTTGAAATGTATGGAGTTGTATGAGAGTAGTTACAATGCACGCAGTCTAAACGTAGCCTACGTAAAATTTGGCCAACTTTTAATTTTTTCGCTTTCATCGCGCGTTGCAGTGTCAAAATATAGAATAATTAAAAAAATTTTTAAAAAAATTTCAATTCAATTCAAAATTTCAAAAGGTATTTTATTAATTAAAATTCAAGAATTTAAGAATTTACAAAATTAAATTTAGAAATAATATTTTTCTGTCAAAAAAATGTAAACAAACAGTTGATATTTACCACATTTACGTTTTCTATTGTATCTACTCTCTTTGTAGACCGCGTTCGAACGCGTTTAGAGTGCGTAATGAAAGCGACAATGTAACTCAAGTATAAACTACATTTCTTGGTTGAAATGATGATAGAAATATGTGGTTAACTTCACATAGGTTGAAATAATGTATATGTATATTATAACGTTTTTTTGGTTAATTCGCAAATTCTCATTTAGGTTTTTATTTTTAGAATTTTGAATGTGTGCTATTTTTAATTGCAGAACTAAATAATTTTTAATATATTTTTGTGGACATAGTACATCAGATTTACATATTCTTGTTTCATTAGTCATTATCAAGAGTTAAATAACAAAATAATGATTATTATAATATTGTTCTCTATCAAACGGTAATTCTGTATCTACATTTTTATTACAGCAGTACGTCAACGAATTACAAAATTTTTTACATAAATAAATATTCTATATCGTTGCAGTACGTACGGTTATGTTACTGCGTTGTTTTCCAAAATAGCATAAATTTTTAATTTTTTTATTAAAATTCGTCACAGATTAGTTTTAAAAATGAAGAAATTATTTTATCATTACCATTTATAATATTTAGATATATTTTTGATGTTTTTAATTTATTCAGTTTCTTTTGATTCTTGTATTTCATTTTCAATCAATCGACTTTTTATATGGTCGACAGAAGTTGCTTTTCCCCATTTTTACTTTACTGTCATTTTAGAAATTTCTGCAAACAGTTTTGATATATTGAATGACTGGTTTTTTAAAATAATAAATTTGCTTTCTTATTTTTTATTAATTCATGCGTAATCTAATAATTATTCTAATTTAAATATTCAATAGAATAAATTTAAAAAAAATCTAAATTTTCCACAACTTCCATTAAAATACATATTATATTTAGATTTTAGTTTATTTAATATTATCGCTATTGGATTATTTTCCAAGGCTACAAAATAAAAATTTATTTAATGAATTACTTAACTATAACAATAACAAATGAATATAATTTAAATTAGGTTCTCAATAAAGTAAATAAGTATCTGGCTAAGAGCATAGTTTATTTATATATAAGTATGTTTTCATAATTCATGGTTATTTCGTTATTTTTCATAAATTGAAATTAAAATATTAAGGGAATTAATATTTTAATCAATTTAGTATCCCATATTACCAGAATATCAAACATTATGTTTCATTTGTCGTTGTCGTCTATGTTTTATTTATCAAACTAATCGTAATGTGACCGCTACCAGTAGATTTATTTTTCCCCGGCTAGACATCTCATGATATCCGAATTGCTCACATAGTTTACATATATTTATTAATTCTATTGTTTACATAGTATAAAAAAAAATTGTCAATAAAAACATTATAATTTAAATAAAATTTAACAATATTTTGTCTCCCACCTTAGAACATAGTCAAAAGTGACAATATATTTAACAATATTTTGACTACTGTATCGAAATTATTTGGCGATGTGGCTTAACATTAGCGGTGATCCCGGGGTTATCAATAGCCCAGGCTGTCTTTCTAAAAATCAAAAGAGATCAAAATAAACGCTACAGAAGTAAATAAAACTTTCCATTTACTTACTTTAAAAAAAATCGGAACATTTTTGATTATACCGATTTCTTTTTAATTTTCTTGAATTGCCGTATCATTCATAATTTCGTCTGGAAGTCATTAGCCACTTAAAAAAAGACTGGCTGAGTGATGGTTTTAGGAGGTGTGAATTTTTAAGAATGTCATGCTGAAATTGTATTTTTATTAGATGAGAAATATGTATTTTGGCTAAAGGTTTGAGATTTTCGGCTTTTGAAGAGGCATTTTAATGAATAATATTTGATCAACTAACCTGGTAAAAAAGGAAATATGTTTTTTATAAATATATTATATGAAATAAAGATGTCTTGCAAATATCGCTTAATTACATGCTTTACATAAGATAACTGATAACTTACAGTTCTTCGCTCATAATAAATTCTTGTAAGACTGCCTCCATCCATCATTATACTTAAGAAATCCGACAAATATGATGATTTTATTACATTAAACAGGCTTTATTGCAGTCAGTTTAGACACTAACGTTTGAATATAGAAAAATATCTTAAAATTTTGTATAAACTTGTTATTTTGATGTATGTCGAATGGACATTTTAAATACGTTTAATCGATATGTGGACATATTTTTTTTATGTGATTTTAAATTTATGCGGCTATTTTGGAGCTTTCCCTCCTCTTCGACCTTACATATGTATATTTTTGTAGTGCAGATTAATCATTAATGAAAATACTTATCTTGATCTACAGGGATTAGTGAAGAGCAGCCATTGAAGTATATATCATAAATTTAGTAAATAAGACAACGGAATTGAACGTTATTAGAAATGTAATAAAATGTATAAAAAACGCATTAAAATCTTTTATTTAAAAATTTATTTATTGTTTTGAAAATTCATTTATATTTTATATCACATTAACTCCAAATATATAGTAAATATATACTTTTTTAAAACCATTAATTTAATTAGCAATATATTTATGAAATGTTTAAATGAAAACCATTTAAATAATGATTCGTATTTTTAAATTTAAACCTATATTTTTATCAATAGACTCATGCAATTTTCAAACGATAATTTTTTGGATTATTTTAACTAACATTTAATTATTTTTCTTTATACAATATTATTGACTTAACTATTTCTATTTTATTTGTTTTAAATTAATATCTTTAATTGCAATTCAGAATATTTTTTATGATATTTAATTTACATGAGTATTTACATTTGTTATTTAATTTGATTTACATTTGAAATAAAGTTTTTTTCGTTTTTCCTAAACTTTTCCTAAATTTATAATTAAGTAAATGTATTCTACAAATTTCATTTTAATTATAATTTGTTAGTTTTTCACATATTAAGTCAGACTTTTATTAAGATTTACTATTACAGTTTTTATACAATTTTTTAAAATATGTATCTATTTTTACATTATAATTTATTTATTTAATATTTATTTAAATAATATACAATATTATGAATAATTAATATATTATTTTGCTTAATCTATATTTTTTTAAATTTTCAATTAAAGAACTCGCATCATAGAAATAAATGAATAATATTTTTTTTTACCGAAAACGTAAATTACTTAACATAAGCATAATTCATAAAATAAATGATTCCCAACATATTAATCCATAAAATATTTTCTTATATTGAAATTTAAATATATTCTTGTAAAGATTTTTGTAATGATTTAAATTTTTTTTAAAAATCTGTAATTTATAATTTATATGTCTGATAATAAACAAAACTGACATCTAATATAAAATTTGCATAATTATACCATCCGCCAAAAAAAGTGTAGGGGAGAGTATAGTAAAACCGTGCAACGCAACAGCATTCAGAACGAAATAAAAATAATTTTGAAAAACAGTACGCATACTACAATTTGTGCTATATATACAAAACCACAATTTTGATATTGCCGAAAGCTTTTAACAATCCTGAATCAACTTTACATGGCCATTTTTCGAAGTAAGAAAGATTCAGGACAAATTTTTATAAGAAAGTTGGGAAATATTTTTCAAAATGCATCAGTATGAAATCAAAGAATTTGTTATTTTGCAATCAAATTCACAAATGGTGTAACTTTTATGTATTTTGTGTGGGATTTTGAACTATTCTTACTATTTGAAAATATAAGTAAAGTTATAATTAAAAAAAATCGAATATACGAATTAATAAAATTGTAAAATTTTTAGGACTAAAATTATAAGAAAGTCAATGGAGTTTAAAAAGCACTGTTAGCTGATTTTATGAAAGATATTTCCGATTTGGCGAAATAGAGACGAAATTTAGTTATTAGGAAGAGCAAAGATAGAACTAGGCCAATTCCCAACCCCCTGAAA
Source organism: Rhamphomyia laevipes (assembly GCA_963920725.1). Classification (NCBI taxonomy): domain Eukaryota; kingdom Metazoa; phylum Arthropoda; class Insecta; order Diptera; family Empididae; genus Rhamphomyia; species Rhamphomyia laevipes. The sequence continues at coordinate 128,427,609 of OY987255.1, read as the reverse complement.
ACCATCTGCTCGGGCTGATGGTTTGACCTGATGCCTGAAGCCCACCTGTTATTGGTGGCACCAATCTGTGAGAATTCGTTGTATATGGGTTTGAAAACACCTGTGGGGTTTAATAGTTATTAACAACTTATTATACGCTTCTGACTTTATGCATATACATTTTTTGGAAATAAATTTAAAATCTGCAGGAAGAATCAAATTAAGCGGCCATTATTTAATATTTTTGTTGATAAGATTTTTACTTTTCAGCTTAGATTTTTTTTTATTTTTAGGTTGTTTTGGTTATTTGAGTGACGTAGTTCTATATTATGATTATAGTTCAAATATTTTCATGTTTTTGTGTGTATGGCTTAGTTGAAAGTTGAATTCCATTAGTTGAAAGATAGATATTAAATAAGTGGTAGTAGAGTTCGCACGTCTTTCGGTTATGATATTAATTAAATATATTAAGATGATGCCACTTAAAAAATTTGCAAATTTTTGATTTTTTTTTCAGTTTTTCGCATGTAAATGAAAAAGGTACACAATTTAAATACAGGTTAAGAAATTATTTGCTTGGGCGGAATGAGACAATTATGTCCCAGTCCATGAACGTAATACCAGATGAAGATAACTGCAATGCATTCAAAGATATGCCAATTGATTTCGAGCAAATAGAAGAAATACCAACAACAATTACTAGTACCATGTTGGAACACATTGTCGAAGCAACGGATGCTGAAATAAATCAAACTGATGTTGAAAATAATTTTTCTGAATTAGAATATGATGGAATTGAAAATATTGCCGGATTTATTGTGTTTAAATTACGTGATAAAGAAAATCTTGGTGCTCCAACCAGTCAAGAATTTGGTTTAAATTGTTCGTGGGCTAATCATCTGTCGGAAGGAGGACTATACAAACCTAATCATGTTTTTTTACAAGAAATTTATAAACTTGAGAATATATTTACGGATTACAATGGTGTTTCTGAATTAAAATGTGGATCAAACTATATTAAAACATTAGTTGGAATCGCTAAAAATGTAAAATGTAGTTTTGAAGTTAAATCATTATATTTTAGATGTAAAATGTTTTTTAGAATAAGAAATTTAAACCGACAAATGATCGAAGAAATGAATTAAAAAAAAAAGAAAAATAATTAAGACTGTTTGTTAACACAACAAAAGAAAATCACATTTAAAATTATAATAAATTAGTTTTATTATTAAAATTTAATACAACAAGCCTTTTATTTTTTATTTTAATTACAATAAGTCTTGAATTTATTATTAAAAACATAAAATAAATTGAATAAACACTCCACTATTTAAAAAATCCATATATAAATACAATCTGTCACAATTTTTGTCTCCCGATGACGACATGCGCAGAAGCTAACCAGTTTGGGATAGCTATTGAGCATATCTTTAAATTCCTATATCGTGCAATATATGTAAGCAAATTAATTAGTTAGTACGTCTTCAGTCATTGTAGAAGATAGTAATTTTTCATAGTTAAAAAATTGTTTGAGAGTGTTGTACCCCAACTATGTTGAATCTGGGCTCGTGTACAGCCAGCAAATATGTTTCATTATAAGTTCTTTCTGAGAACTTATAATGAAATATTTTCACATAAAAATAAAGTAATTTGATCTACCAAACTGAATTGCTTTTGTTTATGTGGGTGATATTATATATCACCAGAAAAATCCTGCTGACTGTGCAACCGCGTGTACAGAAAAAAAAAACTTAAGAACTAAGCTACGCGATCAAGCTCGAAATTAAAAAAGATTGAATTGTGTTCAAATCGTCAAAGAGTAAACATCGTCTATTTTTATTTATTTCCAGTCAGTGCTAGAAAAACGTAACATCATTTTATTTTATTTCATTTGGTTTCGACATACAAAAGAAAAGAAATACAACAATTATAGTCAACAAACAGTCAGTATTAATAATTCTGTGGAAAAATAAAATAAGTATTTTCTTTAATTATAAATCATTTGTGTTTTATTTTAATATACAATAATTATGGGAACATTTTATAACACCAAATAGTGGTGTCTATCGTGTAAAACAATAAATGTACAGGTTACATCCATGCACGCATTACCCACAATATTATTTAAAAAATACACAATCAGTAAGAAATTTCCTTAGTAAATGTGTGAATTATTGTTTAAACTAGTATCAATATTTTATATTTAAGTTTATAATCTATTATAAAATAGTAAAAACAAAATAAATTCTTTTCTGTACCCATGAACTATAAAGGAACAATGAACTCAAAACCCAAAAGAAAAGGTGGAGCAGAAAAATTAAGAATTAAAAAGAAAAAGTTACTAACTGAGCAAGTTCTTCATGATGAGTTAACTATATCATCGTCTGAATCTGAAGTCAGATCTCTTGAACACATATAACTACTTTAAATTCAAAATAATGATCAAGATGTTGAGGTATTATATGAGTATAATTTGTATAGCGAAGCTTACAAAAACGTTTTTAAAATGATGAAAATTGCTGACGTTGTCAGTGACTCAAGTTCAGTGCGAACGTTCCTTTAATATTCTAAAATATATTAAGAATCACTTAAGAAATAGATTAAGTGATGATCATCTGGATTTGTAATGGTGGATAATAAATCTCAATAGTCGACACCACTGAAAACTTTTTCACCTATGGTAACTTTTACACCACGGAAGGGATTTGTCATTCAGCGTCTCAATCAATGGCCGACAGAAAAAATAATTGTTCGATGTATGCGTTTCTATCGTGTGTGCGGTCTGTCAATCCATCAATATGGGAAAAATTTTACCGCCTAAAATTATTATTTTGTATGCGTGCATCGATTGTCGATAAATGGAAAAATTGAGTGAGGGTTGCTGAATGCGCAATAAAATGAGAATTGCTGGCAGATGTTTCTCGAAGTTATAGATTTTTTTTAGTCAGTCGGTGGCCGTCCCGTGGTGATGTTATTCGGTTAATTTGATGTATTATAAACTTTTTTTTGTTTGATACCAAAAAGAAACACAAAAAAAAAAAATTTACATAAATTTTAAGTCGATGGACGACATATTGTCCGGTTCAGTTTTTTTAATTTAACAAAATGTTAATGTAATAAAAATATATTCTTGTGTAAATTGGGCAATATTTTCTAAAAAGAATTAGACCTAAGGATATTTGTAATTAAAATACAAGAAATAAAAAAAAAAGGAAAAAGATAACCCAGAGAGGATTTTGACTACCATTCTGATTTTTCCATGGTGATGTGCCCAACTTTGTGGCGAGCGCACCCGTTCACGTGTTTTTTGAGATTCATCAGATTATTTTCATTTTTTTTATACACGTGTTGGTGGTAACAAAGGCACCAAACACGTCAACAGATTCATCATATTAACATCATTTTTTTATATACACGTGTTGGTGGTAACAAAGGCACCAAGCACGTCAACAGATTCATCAGATTATCATCATTTTTTTTTATATACACGTGTTGGTGGTAACAAAGGCACCAAACACGTCAACAGTTTCATCAGATTATCATCATTTTTTTTTATATACACGTGTTGGTGGTAACAAAGGCACCAAACACGTCAACAGATTCATCAGATTAACATCATTTTTTTTTATATACACGTGTTGGTGGTAACAAAGGCACCAAACACGTCAACAGATTCATCATATTATCATCATTTTTTTTATACACGTGTTGGTGGTAACAAAGGCACCAAACACGTCAACAGATTCATCATATTATCATCATTTTTTTTTCACGTGTTGGTGGTAACAAAGGCACCAAACACGTCAACAGATTCATCAGATTATAATCATTTTTTTTACACGTGTTGGTGGTAACAAAGGCACCAAACACGTCAACAGATTCATCAGATTATCATCATTTTTTTTTATATACACGTGTTGGTGGTAACAAAGGCACCAAACACGTCAACAGATTCATCATATTATCATCATTTTTTTTTTTTCACGTGTTGGTGGTAACAAAGGCACCAAACACGTCAACAGATTCATCAGATTATCATCATTTTTTTTTATATACACGTGTTGGTGGTAACAAAGGCACCAAGCACGTCAACAGATTCATCAGATTAACATCATTTTTTTTTATATACACGTGTTGGTGGTAACAAAGGCACCAAACACGTCAACAGTTTCATCAGATTATCATCATTTTTTTTTATATACACGTGTTGGTGGTAACAAAGGCACCAAACACGTCAACAGATTCATCATATTATCATCATTTTTTTTATACACGTGTTGGTGGTAACAAAGGCACCAAACACGTCAACAGATTCATCATATTATCATCATTTTTTTTTTCACGTGTTGGTGGTAACAAAGGCACCAAACACGTCAACAGATTCATCAGATTATCATCATTTTTTTTACACGTGTTGGTGGTAACAAAGGCACCAAACACGTCAACAGATTCATCAGATTATCATCATTTTTTTTTATACACGTGTTGGTGGTAACAAAGGCACCAAACACGTCAACAGATTCATCAGATTTTCATCATTTTTTTTATACACGTGTTGGTGGTAACAAAGGCACCAAACACGTCAACAGATTCATCAGATTTTCATCATTTTTTTATACCCGTGTTGGTGGCAACAAAGGCACCAAACACGTCAACAGATTCATCAGATTATCATCATTTTTTTATATATACGTGTTGGTGGTAACAAAGGCACCAAACACGTCAACAGATTCATCAGATTTTCATCATTTTTTTTCACGTGTTGGTGGTAACAAAGGCACCAAACACGTCAACTGATTCATCAGATTTTTTTGTAACGGGGATGGTCCCCAACGACGCCCACGATACGGACGAGGTAGCTGCGGTTCCAGGTCCTTAATCAAATAAATTAAATTTTTTTATATATATATTTTTTTTTTCAAATTTTGTTATTGATTATATTATACGATTAATTTACTAGTATATAAGTTGAGTAAGGGTTAAGTAAGGGTAGGACTATAGTTCCGACCACCCTTCGTATTCGAGAAATATATGCCAGTTCGTCATTCAGTATTTCCGGTTATATTTTTTTTTTCCACTACAAACCGTTTTACATCAATTAATTGAAATAAAAACAAAAAAAGTAGTCAGTGGTGTTGCAAGTTGGGGGGGGGGGGGAATTTCTTTGTTGGTAGTAAATTTGAATTTTAGGATGGAGATTCCTTCGTTAGTGTGGAAAGTAGGAATGTGTGGCTAGGAAGGCCTCTACTGCCCCATGCAGCTCCGGATGATTCCTGATGATCCATCGAAAGCAATACGGTTATTTTTAAATTTATCTTGTATATAGTATATTGTGATAAGGTAGCTTCTACCTTTGCACGCATTCTTTTTGTAATGGTATAATGCGGATAGTAAGAACCCACCCATTTTCCGAGGTCAGTTCTACCCGGCAACGCGTGCCCGCGAACCTTCTGTTTCTATATTTTAACTCATTCAATTCTTTCCCGACTTTATTTTTTTTTTTTTTTTAAAAAAATCATCTCGGACTTACATATTTTTTTTGTAATTTTTTTCAATAATTATACCTACCATTACAAATGGCGCCCGAGCAGGGACCAGGTTGTTTCGGTCAGTGGTAGTTCAATTTGCTTTTTAAATTAAATTTTAGTTTTAATTAAATTCTAATTCTTCTAAAACTTCAGAACTTTACAAAATTTTCAATAATTATCAAAAAAAAAATTTCAAACAAATTTCAAAATACTCACAAAATTATACCTACCATTACAGATTCGCTGAATATAATGAATGAAAAAGATTTATTAATGGTTATAGAGAATGAAGAAGTGATTAAAGAAATTTGTAAGGGCAGTACTGAATTTACCAAAAATTTAATAATGTAATTTAACTAGTAATATTGTGTTATAAAGTTGCAATTTTGAACAAGTTCTGCTTTTTTTTTATATACAGAAAAGTGGGCCGGTATTTCAAATGTTCCCGGTGCAATCTGCAAAGCCAGTCCAACTCTGCGCCTGAGTGTGTATAAAAAATATAATATTCACGCATACATCATGCACGCATACAAGAATTCAGAAAATGAAAATTTAGTAAATGTTCCAATAAATACTAAAATATATTTCTGTGCTGATCATTTTGATCCTAAATTTATTAATAGTAGTGCATTCAGAATTAGAATAAATTTTAATGCAATACCCAATAAATTTGTTGAAAATTAGAACAGTGTTGAAAACTTGATGATAAGAGGAACGAGTGTATTAAGTAATGGCAACGATATTGTATATTAAATATGGAAAATATACTGATTGCACCAATTGCGCCAAGTTCATCGAAAATTATACGGTTTACATAACATATAGAAATTACACATATGCAAATTACATATGGAAATTACACCATTTAGAATGCTACATAATAAATAAAGATAAAACTCCAAAGACATATACTAATGTTTTTAAAAATTTACAAGTGATGCTAATGCTACTATAAGTCCTTCTCAATTTCCATCTCCTATGATAAATATATTAAATTAAAAACAAAGTAATAAAAAAAATAAACATATGATGCCATTAGAAGAACTATTAATGTCACAAAAAAAAAAAAAAAAAAATCAAATTGTGATAAAGCTGATGTAAATGATTTACTAGATAATATATTTAATGAAAATTTGCAATTTTGCTAATTAAGCATATTTTTATTATTCATACAGGTGAATATACTTTTTTTATGCATTTAGAAATTATTTGTTATTGGAAATAATAAATGTAATTCGATATTCGGGTCCGGTCAAATATTCATCCAAAATCATATAAATTGGATTGAAATTGATGGAAATTTGACAGTTGCTAATTATCGAAGTTAAGCAACGATAAAGTTAAGCAAAATAAAATAAGCTAAATACAAGCAACTGGACTTAATTATTAACTATAGGTATTCCTGATCAAAACTCCCCCACCTGCGGTAAGGTATTTATCACCATAGAAGAGAATATCGGTATAGAGGATATACCTCAAAACAACGTATATATATATATAATATATATGTATATTATATATATATATAATATATGATATATATATCATTCAATATAATAAAACTCAACACATTATTTCAAATGAAATTGTGGTAAGCCAACCTTTGGCTGGAGGTCAAGACGGGCAAATTGTAGGACTTCAAGACATGTCACCTGTAGGATTAGGGGATTGCTTTAGTAGTTTTGATGACAGTGAAAGTAATTCCCTAATATATTCCTATGAAAATGTAGAATGCAAATATATTGAAATTTCTTTGAAATTAATAATTTGATTTTAATTGCAAAACATTTACAGATCTAATTGACAATCACAATGACCATCATGATGAAACAGCAGCTATTAATACTTCAAGTTCCTATTTACAAGATGGTAATTATATATATAATTTTACAAAACAATTTATTTTATTATACAATTTTACAATGTATATATGAAAATTATATTATAATATAATTTATTTTATATATACTTTTGCAGATTTATTGAAAGAAGCAGTTAGGGCTAAGCCAGCAATATGGGATTTTAAAAATATAAAATATAAAAATCGTACTAACAAAAATACTTTGTGGAATGCCATTATCGAGGAGCTGAGTAAATTTTTTTTTAAAAAATTTTACAAATAAAATTATAGTTATTATTTATATAGATTTAAAAAAATGAAAAAATAACTACAAAAACAATACGAAAAAGATGGGATTATTTAAGAACGTTATATTTTAAAAATAAAAAAGATGCTATATTTTAAGAGGTAAAATAATTTTATAATATAAAAAAATGACATCTCAATCGGAAATTTTTTTTAGCACAAAAAGTATTTACTTTTTTGATGACTTTGGCGAAGACTCATCATTAAGTTATCAATTGGCAAGTTCTACACCATTAGTAACCAGGAAAAATTTGTCCGAAAATAAAAAAAAAATTTAAATTAGGTAAAAATAAATAAATCTATGTCAACATTAATTATATACCTAATAAATGTTATAATTTTTAAAATTGGAAAAGCAGAAAAAGGAAAAAAAAAGAAAAATTTCAAAACAGATTTTTAAGAATAATGGAGGCCATACAATCGACACCTCAACTTCAGCCAGAACCTAGGGGAGAGTCGTCTAATATGACGCGGGTTGGTAATATGATGCACCACGTTATCGAAAAAACTAATAATTTTACAAAGCCCTGACCGCTTTGAAAGCACGACTTATATGTAAACAAAGTAATTCTGAAACACTCATTGTTGCATTCTAAATAAGTCATTTGTGAAGTGAAGACACATTTTTCGTAGTGCTTCCTTATAAGATTTTAGGAACATCATTTAGAAGGTAAGTCAATTATTATTAATAGTTTTTAAAATGCAGCAATGTAACTGTATTTTACATTTTATTTAGATTATTTAAATGCTTCAGAATCAAATTGATTTTAATTAAAAAAAATTATAATATCAAACAAAGTCAATGTGGGGTAATATGACTTTTTTTTTAAGGTGTTATTATGACAAATGTGTAATTACACAATACAAATGTGTAATTTGTATTTTATTTAAATTAATTGTAATGATAATTACAATGTTCATAAAAAACGAGTGGAAAAAATTTGTAGATTCTGCTCAAAGAATAAAAATGAAATTGATGAAGATATATTAGTATCAAGATCAAGTATTCATTATTATATAATAAAGGAAAATTCTACAACTTCATTAAAAATGATCTACAAGCAAGGTGCGTATATTGTGTGATTCCTCTCTACAGCTTTGAACTATGTTAGAGAGTGAAATACCATCAGGGAACGAATCCGATGAAGAAGAGACGTTTAACTTGGACCACTCAAGTTGGATTTGATATTCTTTAAAGCTAGATATTTAAAACAAATATAAAGGTCTTATGTTTATTTATAAATCTTTTAAAAAATAAAAAAAATCTTAATATGAGTAGAGGGCTAGGAGAGAATTAGATAGACTGTTAACTTACCCCGAGTTTTCGTGTTTAGTATGGGTATAAGCATCTTTGATGTTGTTCATTTGGAAAGAAGAAATGTGTAATTTGTATTTTATTTAAATTAATTGTAATGAGAATTACAATGTTCATAAAAAACGAGTGGAAAAAATTTGTAGATTCTGCTCAAAGAATAATAATGAAATTGATGAAGATATATTAGTATCAAGATCAAGTATTCATTATTATAATAAAGAAAAATTCTACAACTTCATTAAAAATGATCTACAAGCAAGGTGTGTATATTGTTTGATTCCTCTCTACAGCTTTGAACTATGTTAGAGAGTGAAATACCATCAGGGAGCGAATCAGATGAAGAAGAGATGTTTAACTTGGACCACTCAAGTTGGATTTGATATTCTTTAAAGCTAGATATTTAAAAACAAATATAAAGGTCTTATGTTTATTTATAAATCTTTTAAAAATAAAAAAAATCTTAATATGAGTAGAGGGCTAGGAGAGAACTAGATAGACTGTTAACTTACCCCGAGTTTTCGTGTTTAGTATGATTATAAGCATGTTTGATGTTGTTCATTTGGAAAGAAGAAATGTGTAATTTGTATTTTATTTAAATTAATTGAAATGAGAATTACAATGTTCATAAAAAACGAGTGGAAAGAATTTGTAGATTCTGCTCAAAGAATAATAATGAAATTGATGAAGATATATTAGTATCAAGATCAAGTATTCATTATTATATAATAAAGAAAAATTCTACAACTTCATTAAAAATGATCTACAAGCAAGGTGTGTATATTGTTTGATTCCTCTCTACAGCTTTGAACTATGTTAGAGAGTGAAATTCCATCAGGGAACGAATCAGATGAAGAAGAGACGTTTAACTTGGACCACTCAAGTTGGATTTGATATTCTTTAAAGCTAGATATTTAAAAACAAATATAAAGGTCTTATGTTTATTTATAAATCTTTTAAAAATAAAAAAAATCTTAATATGAGTAGAGGGCTAGGAGAGAACTAGATAGACTGTTAACTTACCCCGAGTTTTCGTGTTTAGTATGGGTATAAGCATCTTTGAAGTTGTTCATTTGGAAAGAAGAAATGTGTAATTTGTATTTTATTTAAATTAATTGTAATGAGAATTACAATGTTCATAAAAAACGAGTGGAAAAAATTTGTAGATTCTGCTCAAAGAATAATAATGAAGATATATTAGTATCAAGATCAAGTATTTATTATTATAATAAAGAAAAATTCTACAACTTCATTAAAAATGATCTACAAGCAAGGTGTGTATATTGTTTGATTCCTCTCTACAGCTTTGCACTATGTTAGAGAAAGAAATACAATCAGGGAGCGAATCAGATGAAGGAAGAGATGTTTAACTTGAACCACTCAACTTGGATTGGATATTCTTTAAAGCTAGATATTTAAAAACAAATAGAAAGGTCTTATGTTTTTTTATAAATCTATTAAAAATAAAAAAAATCTTAATATGAGTAGAGGACTAGGCGAGAACTAGACCGACTGTTAGCTTACCCAGAGTTTTGGTGTTTAGTATGGGTATAAGCATGTTTGATGTTGTAATACTGTGCTAATAAATTATATGTGTCTCAGTCGGTCTGTAGTTTTGAATGTGTGTGTGGATTCGTTCGCGTGTGATTGGGTCTGTTCGCGTGTCGGTCTCTCGGTCTGTCGTTTGGTCGGTCTGTTTTTTTGAAGAAGAAGAAGATTTAAATATATAAATTTAACTTTTATAACACAATTTGAATAAAAAATATATTAAATTAAAAAAATAGGATAAATAAAACTGAAATTCTAAATTAAAAACAAAAAAAAAAACAAGTTTTTATTCAATAAAATTTACAATTGCTTCAGTAACATGTAAGTTCAGTAAACACAAACAAAAACATAAAATAAAATATTGTTTTTTATTGATTAAATTTACAGGTTTTAAAATTTAAAAACCCCCAGCCTCATAAATCACGTTATCTCGTTGCCTGTCTCTTATACGGTGATTGAGATGAACACAATAATCATCATGGTAGATATCGACAAATCCTGCGTTGCAGAGTTCAACGGTTTGCTCCAAAGCAGTTATCGCGCAATCTAGCCATAGTTTGTTAAGGATCATAAACTTTCTCGCTTTCTATAGTTTTGGGCCTCATCTCCTCTTCGAATGCCCGTTGTACGAAATCGCTTTGTTCAGTTGTTTTATACCTTTCACAGTACTCATTATTCCATAAACTTATTTTTTTATTCCAGAAATCGAATTTATATCTTTATTCCAGATATAAATTCGACTACTTTTTCTTCAGAAATTATTTTAATTTTAGATAGAATTTGGTACGAAATTCTATACTCTAATAATTTTCCTTGATTTTCGTAGTATAGCCCTGCAGAGTTAACCTTTTCGAAATTGTACATATTATTTTGCCTAAAAAATAAATCTAATTTTTATTTTAACTACATGGAAAGTTTTTTATATAAAAAAAAACTACGATCATGGAATTCGTTAATTATTAAAAAACCCTGCGCCGAATGTAATTTTAATATTTTTTCGCCATATGGTTATTTGGGTTTCTTATTAACCTAACTTGTTAATACTGATTTTTGTGACAATCAAACTTAATTATATGTGGCTTATTTTTTGGCTATTGGTTATTAATTTTTATACAGCGGAGTTCATAGTTCCACAAAAATTTTCGTGGCGATCATAGAACGTACAAATGGATTTTTAGGTAATTTTATATTTTATTAAAAAAAAAATATTCTTTGTTTTTATTTCTATTATGTACTAGGTTGCAGAAATAAATTAGTGATTTATCCCGGGATTTTTTTTTTTCTAAATGATATGAAAAATATAAAAATCAAATTATAAAAGTCATCATTTAGAGATTGTGGTAAGTATAAATATCTTAAACAATTTTTGAAATTATTTATTTTTTCTACTTTTAATATAAATTACAATTTACCTGTTTCTTTCAGTGAAAAAAAAAATCAGAAGTTAAGAAAAGCGGTAATAGAATGCGAAGAAATCATAGCTATAAATGTGTACTAATTAAGAAGAGTATCTGAAAATGATTTTAAAGTACTTCCATTGAGATTAACAAAATCAAAAAGTATCAAACATGTAAATTTATTAATAATTCAAGAGTACTATGATACTGAAAAATATTCCAGTGATAATAATGAAAGGAATTATGATGATGATTATATAGATTGTTATGAGAATATTGAATTGAAATATCATTACTGTTGGATAACAGCCTAATTTCAAAACAATTATCGAAACGAAATGGTAAAATATATTTATGTGATCGTTGTTTAGATTATTTTAAATCTGAAGAGAAACGTAATAGTCACTGTAATGTATTAATTAGTATAGTGCAAACAGTGTTATGTATTTTTATATAGTGTAATCATGATCTATAAAGAATAGATGTCATTAATAGAAAATGATTGATATTAAATAATTAAATTTAATCTGATTGTATCTTTTTAATCATTAATAAATTCGTATTCAAATATTAAATAAAGTGTTTAAACTTTAAAACATTAGTCACATTAAAAATTGTGAAAAAAACAAAATATTTGCAGTGTTAAAATACAAAGTAAAACAGAAATATGTTTTTAAAAGTATAAAAGCAAAGAGAAGGTACCTTTTATCATTTATGCTAATTTAGAATCAATTTTATAGCCTATTTGTGTAATACAAACTGGACACCCTAAGCTTTACCAAAACATGAAGTTTACAGTATTGTATAATATTTCAAAGTGTGCGTATGGTTTGCCCAACAATTAAATGAAGTTGCTGATAACCTTTTTCATGTTTATATTAATATTATGCCAATGAACGAGTTAACAACTCTCGAATCTGACTGGTAAACACAGAGGTCCTACACATTCAGTATGTAATCAATCGTATACAATCACAAAGGACATAGCAGTGGTATTTCACATCTTATCAGACTATGATTCTCATTTTATTATTAAAGATATTGCATTAGAATTTCCAGGAATAACCATTTCGAGTACATTTGGTCCTTCGAATGAAAAAAATAAATAATCCGGTTTATTCGGTTTTTATTAAATAAAAAAAAAAAAAATTAATTAATTCGGTTTTTCATTAAAACAATTTAATTTTTTTTAATATATAAATAAAAAAAAACAGTACAGTGTATAAAAAAAAACAATTAAAAAAAAATATTAAAGTGTAAAGTGTGTGTGTGACTAAAGAAAATCACGGGTGGAATTATGTAGTCACTACTGTTACTGTGATAATAAAATGTGATCACAACAAAATATTACATCATGTAATGTGATCACAAAATATCTAATGTTTATACGGCAACACTCACAAAAATTCTATTACAAAAATTTCGTATACGAAAACACTTGCATAAATGTCAGTAGTTATTGGGCCACCTTGTGCTGGGAACCAAATCCTGTTTGTGTGCACTCATGTGTAACTAATGTGTGCATTCATGTTTTTTATTTTTTCGAATGCATTTTTATTTTGTACTTTTCAAAAGATATCTGGTTACTGTTGCGCGTTTAATAATTCAATTTTGTATATTGAATTTTCATTCTTAATTAAAGAATATAAATGTACGGTTGTGCAAAAATTATTAGTGTAAAAATTAAAATTTTAAAAATTAAAATTTACTTTTTTGTGTAAAAAATTAAAATTTTTGATAAAAAAATGGTTTCAATAATTATAATAATATTGTGTTGTATTTTGGTAGGAGAAGGCCTACCTATCAAAGAAAATGGAGGAGCGAAAGACTCCTTCATTTTAAACTTTAATAACACTAGTATGACTTTTAATAGTCATGTGGTAGGCCATGTACTTTTTAACGATAAAGTAACTTTTAACAATTATTTGAGAGAAGAATAGTTGATACCTGTGACAACGAAAAAACCACCAGTTATCAACGTGACATACCATAGGACGTCGTATAACTGTAATGGTTCATTTTTTTTGTATATGAAGAGTTGGAATTAAAGATTGAATATCAGGATTTTCGGATTGCATAATTTTAGGTGTATCGATTTTGAAGTTAAGACACAAACCCGTGTAGAACTTGTGGAGTGTACAACTTGTAATATACCATACCCAAATTCTAAATAAATAATATATATAATTATACATATGTTAAACATTAACATATGTTAAACATAAAAATTGTATACAAAGAATAAATGTAAATGATTAGTCAAGTGCAATGTTATGTGCAATTCAGTAATTTGACCCTAAATATCAATATGGTGATATTTATAATTTATTGAACCAAAGGGCAATAACATAAATGCAATTTGAATGTAACTAGATCCTAAATATCGATATATTTTTTAAACAAAGCACTTGACTAATCATACAAATAATATTAAGTTAAAATATTACAAAAATTATGATTATAAGGCAGTCTTAAGCAAACAGTAAAGAAATAAAGACGTGAAGTCCGAAAATCAATTACACAGAATATTACAAGTGTTTTAATTTATCTAATTCTCCAAATCCTCGATGAATATATATATTATATAGATATAATATATATAAGATTCAAAATATTACAATGTGATGCACTTGGTAAATGTTTCATTAAATATATATATATATATATATATATATATATATATATATATATATATATATATATATATACACATAATTATATTCATTAAAAACATTATATATTATATTATATTATGATAATATAATTGTATATGTTTTATGAAACATTTACCAAGTCCATTTATCTTATAGCTTAAATTTCATATAACCTAACCTCAAAGAGCATAAGTAATAGATTATTAAACTATAAATATATACATAAGTATTATATTAGATTAGTTATATATAATTTTTTATTAATTTTAATAACATATAATCTTTCAGAAGAAGTATTTAATAAAAGTTCATTTGAAGCTTTAGATTATGAAGGCATTTCAGGCCTAATCAAGAATCAGAGTAATAGAGTTTTTTTTTTGGAAAAAATTCAAAGGTGTATACTTTCAGGTAAAATATTACAATTTAGAGTTCAAATAAGGAAACTTTTTTTTCAAGAAAGTTGCCAAAGTCCAAATAACTTGCATTATACATCTTCAGATAATTCCATACTTAGCAGTGACTACACTATTGAAAACAAATGAAGTAAATTTAAGAATACAGTATCAGACTATTTATTGTACACTGATGGAAAATTAATTGAATTATTTTACAAAAATAATTCCAGTTTGGATAATCAACATAGAAATTTATTAGCGAGTGTTATTATATATAAAGAAACAAAATAACAACTAATAGATTTCAACAATTTTTGAGAGAAATACACTCAGAAAAAAGATGTAATAATATCAAAGAAATCCTTTTCATTATTTTCAGAAATTACATTTCTCATTGAAACAAGAAAAAATTATTTAAACTGAAGAAAATTTCTTTGTTGTATTTAAATTCTTATCATATCAAATAAATTTATTTGGTTTGAAATAAAGATAATTACTTTAAATCAAAAAAAACTATTTTATTAAATTCAATACTAATATGATTTAAAATTAATAACAAATTGTTATTGTATTAATTAAAACTTGTAATTGAATTCTAGAAAATATATCTTTACAATGAAACAATTTTGTTTTTATTTCTATGAACATTTTCTTTGATTTAATGTCATTTAAAAATTGTAATATTTGAACTAATGTCAAATATATTTGAATCGAAGTAAAACTTTCATTGAATTTTAAAAATTTCATTTTTTTTTTTATTTCTATGAACATTTTCTTTGATTCAATGTTATGGTTCATTTTTACATATATATTTCAATATTTTATAATATTGTGGGGAATGAGTTACATTAAAATAAAGTTTTTAGATGTTAATATTGTTTTTTTGTCATAAAAGATAATGTTAATTATCTTAAAATTTTAGGTTTTTCCTTATGGTTAGTTAACCATTAGTGAGAAAACATTTATACAAGCTTTTTAGTCGTTAATTCTTCCGATGAATAATACTTTTATCTCATTATTCTATATAAAATCCGTATTTGACCGGTTTGAATCAATATTTTGCAATAAGATTCAATACTTTATGAAAAACCTCAATATTATATTAGAAATTTGATGTATTGACTTATTTCTACATCTTGCCAATATAAAATTGTCAGTTCCTCATACTCTTTTTTATTATTTTAATACAAAATTTTTTCCATACTTTGTTCATTCTTCGCAGAGCTTATACTCTGGGAGAGCCCTCTGAAAGAGGTTTCGAACTGCAGCATTAGGAAACTCCTCAAGTTTGCTGCAATTACGAAATCCTTCGAATTACTAGATAACCCCTCAGCACCTTCTCAAAGTTAGTTATCCATAAGAGTGGTATCGCTATGGTCTATGCGAGGCTTTGCCGCCACTATAACCTAACCTTGTTCATTCTTATTTTTAAATTTATTTTTGTGTGTCAATGTTTTATAATCATTGATACAAAAATTTCATATACTTGTTCAATATATTAATGCAAAATTCTGTTTTTGCGTTTACTATAAGTTAATTTCTTTATATTTAATTTATATGTTTAATGATATTTTATTTTTGTTATGTATTTTTATTTTTTCATCAATGTGACAAAAAATATTTAGTTTTGGTTATTATTATTTTTTCAATATGTGGAATTATTATTGTAATTTGTCTATTTATAGATTATTGATTCTGATCATATTATAGTTGTTAATAAATATTATATTTTGTATATATTTTATTTTTTGAAGACGGAATTACAATAAACGAAATCGATATAATAGGTCTAGAAATAGATTTAAATTCAGAAGCATTTGCTTCTGATGAGTATATAAATTTTAGAACACAAATCGTAGAAAATCAGAATAAATGTCCTGATGTCCAAATACTTGATAATTATATTTACAAACGCGTAGAGCATTAAACAGGTAATATTTACCAAGAAGAACGTGCTTGAAAATTATGGGTACCTGATCAACTTACAAATGTTGTCATTGAACGCGCCCATAATCCACCAATAGTTGCACATGGTGGTATTTCAAAAACTTTAGAGCGTTTAGCAGAAATTTTTATTGGCCAAAAATGGCAATACAAGTTCGAAATTTCGTAATTTGTAAACAGTCGAAATCTCCCAATCAAACTTTGAAACCTTTAATGGGTTCACAAGCTATATCGGAACGTCTTTTTCAAAGATTGTATATCGATATCTTGGGTCCTTATCCAAGAACGAAAGCAGGCTATATAGGTATTTAATAGTTCTTGATCATTATTCGAAATTTCATTGGTTGAAACCATTAAAAAAATTTACATCCACTCCGATTTGTAAATTTATTGAAGGAGAATTTTTTTATACTTACGGAGTTCCAGAATTAATTATCAGTGATAATGGTTCTCAATTTATATCAAATATGTTCAATGAACTTTTAAATAATTATAGTGTCAAACACATGTATACAGCTTTATATTCACCTCAAGCCAACGCGTCAGAAAGAGTAAATCAATCAATATTGTCTGGCATCAGAGCGTATTTAGTAAAAGACCACACTAAATGGGATAATAATTTGTCCAAAATAAGTGCAGCTTTGCGTAGTTCTATGCATCAATCAATCGGGTATTCCCCTTATTTTGTGCTTTATGGTCAAAATATGATTAATGATGCTACTTCCTATAAACTACTTAGAAATATCAATAGCTTAAATCAGGGTGAAGTTAGTTTAGGCAAGCGTGATCAAATCCAGCTAATTAGAAATCAAGTTGAAGAAAATATTAAGAAAGCCTACGATAGAAACATTAAAACATACAATTTGAGAGCAAAGAAAGATGTAAATTTTGTATTAGGACAAGAAGTTTTTCGTAGGAATTTTACATTAAGCAAAGCTTCAGATAAATATAATGCAAAACTTGCTCCCAAGTTTGTGAAATCTAGAGTTTTAAAGAGCTTAGGTAGTTCATTATATGAATTAGTAGATCTTAAGGGTAGAAGCGTTCGTATTTATCACGCAAAGGATATTTGGAAAGAATATAATAGGTTGATTAGAAACTTTAGAAAAATATATTTGTATAAATTTATAAGTTAGAATTCAATTTATTTAATCATCCATTAGCGTAGTATGTATATATATATATATGAACTCAACGAAGATTGCCGGATTTCCATATCCATTAAAATTGGTAGGGAGAATAAATTAACAAAATTATATATTTCAGTTTAGCAATAATGATGGACGAGAGTGAATTGGAGGAGTACTTGTCCTGGGATATCCCTCGGACTCCGACCACTCCCGAGCATTGGAAAGATAGTCTAATTGAAACGGAGGTATCACCTCCAGCGCACGCTGCTGAGCCCGAGGTTCTCCCTCAATCTCAGCTACCACCACGTACACCACCACGTCCACCGCTTCCAACAGCCCCACCACGTAACCTAGGGGAGAAGCTGTACGACGTACAAACTCGGGAAGGGGTGTGGTTCAAAATGTCGTACGACGAATTAAGTAATGTCCCTCTGCAGCAGGTGTTGAAGCAGGGGAGAAAACACCGCACCATATTTTTGAAAACCGGAGGTCGAGTGCGGGTGAATTGGGCGAGAGGCCGGTGGGAGTATTACAACTATCGTGATGAAAAGGATGTATTGTTGGCGACGCCCCGATTTCCTACTAGCTGCGAAGCAAAGCCGCGAAGTAAAAAACAAAATCAGCAACGCAAGCGGAAGCTACAAAAAAAAAAAAAAGGCCGAGTCAACTGCAACATCAGCATCAAATACCACCTCAAGCGGTACCCGATGAAGGAAGATTTAATTAGATTTTTTTTATTATTTTTATTATTTTGGATTATTTTTTTTATTATTTTTTTTTATTTTATGTTTATTTTTATTTTTGAATTATTTTGAATTTTTTTTTTTTATTATTTTGAATTATTTTTTTTCTTATTTTGAATTATCATTTTTTTTCTAGTTATTAAGTTATTTTTATTTTCTTTATTATTTAGTAAGTATTGTATTATAATACAAAAATTTCTTGAATTATATCGGAATTAATTATTATTTTTTTTCAATAAACCATCATACAGTTCCGTTTCGCTGGTAATAACCGCCAACTTATCTGTTCTGTAATGGTTCATTTTTTTTTTGTATTATGAAGAATTAAGTTTTTACATCAAGATTTTCGAATTGCATAATTTTAGGTGTATCGATTTTGAAGTTAAGTTACAAACCCGTGTAGAATAAGGTTTTTTATTTTTCCTTCGCAGGATTTAAGAATTTTTTTTTTATGATTATCCAGTGATTGAGTGAGTAAGTAGATTTGAATAATATATAGGGTGGTCACACATTTAGGAGTATTTTAGGATTTTTGTATTGATCACATGGATGGGTGGCCAAAATTTAAAATGGTATAACATCTAAATCCATTTCATTAAACATAATTATCTAATTTTGGTGTTACATATTAGTATTAGGGGAATTTAAAATTTAGAGTAGTTTATTTTATTTTTCTATTATTTATTGTTAGTATATTTTATCCTTGATTTTCTTTATTTATTTTATTATTGCACGCAATTTTTGTATGAATGTTACGCGCATTTGTGAACCCCCCCTATTTTCCGGCTTAAGCTACCGCAATTAGACGTGCAGCGCGGTAAACCAATATTATTGGATAATTAGTATTATATTTTAATTAGTTAAAAGATTGTGATTGGTTAAGGCTCTTGACATTTGTAAGTTACAAATGGCGCCCGACCAGGGACCCGAAATGAACATATATTCATTACAAATGGCACATGAAGTAAATGTTTTAACATATCCATTCGTTACCAAGTGCGCCCGATTTTTAATGACCTTTTAACAATAATTGAATTATTTCTAATAAACCAATATTATATTTGGCTAAAAATAAAAATGTTTAACATACATTTATTACATATTTCCGAATTCATGAATTCATTCAAAGTGCTAAGTGTAATATTTTTGTTCTCTAAATAATAATAATAAAAAATGTCTAAAATCAACCTAAAAAAGTGCAAAAAAAACTTCTAAACGCAATACTTTAACTCCGTGGATCATTTGCGCCCAATTCTTCCGTTTACTTCAACTCATACTGATGATAATTATCCACGTTCAATTCCTCAACGCAAACCCGCTATCACCAATCCCAATACATGGATTGGTGGAATTATTACCGGGATTCCAGTGTCCTGGACTCCAAATGCTTTTGCTTTTTATAGATATTGCAGTAAGTTTAAAAATAAAAAATTAACATAATAAATTAACTAATATTAACATAATTTTTTTTTACAGATATATAGAACATACTAATTTGGCCCCGCAAAGCACATCATTCGTTCGACCATCTAGCTCTCCGGATCCTCCGTCCACTCGCCAACTCCGATCTTCCAAACCTAATCCTACTAATGCTACTAACATAAACCCTGAAAAATCCCTTATTACTAATAATATATTCTCCAACAAAAATTCGACTAAAAAAACTCCTAACACTAATCAAATCCTAATACTAATCAATGTCCTAATTCCATTTTCCTACCTGCTGCTAGAAAACGTCGAATTCAACCAACAAACAGGATCAGATCTAAAACCTTGTACAAATGTCCGAGATGTGAGTATAAAACCTCAGAATTGTGTAAAATTAACAGGCATCTTGAAACACAGTTGGCGATCAAAGCATACCAGTGCCATGTTTGTGAGAGGCGTTTTGCTAGAAAGCAACATCTTCAGCATCAAGTCGCTTGTAAACATGAAGGTGAAGATATTGCTGAATTTCCATGAAAACAAAAAAAACTACTTTGAGATAATCCAAAAAGAAGACACTGTGAGAAAAAAAACTAAAAAAAATAACCTAATAAACTAACTAAATGTAAACAATAATAATGTAAACAATAATATCAGAGCTGGAAACAATGATAAAATGTATTACACAACAATAATTATGATAAATTGCACAAAATTAGACCGGTTGTTGATGTAAAATATATAATTTTCAACAATACCATTCGAGGAATAACTTTCTGTAGATGAGCCAATGTGTGCATCTAAAAGTTCGCATCATTTAAAACAATATATGCCAGCAAAACCTCATAAATTGGGATACAAATTATTTATCCTTTGTGGCGTTTCTGGTTTTGCGTATATTTTCGAAATTTATACTGGACAAGAAAATTCTAGCGGCAAGCGACTTGTAACTGAACCTGATTTGGGTGCATCAAGAAATGTTGTAGCAAAATTGCTCCGGGATATTCCTAGAGGATGTAATTATAAGATTTATTTCGATAATTATTATACTTCCATTCAGCTCGAAATTTTACTGACAAAACGAGGTAATTAAATTATTTATATATTTTTTTAAATAAATAACTTTTAAATTTTAGGCAGATGTAAAATGCACATCTTATAATTTGCAAACATTATGTGCTTAATAAACAAAAAATCTTATAATTACTAGAAGCAACGTTGTTTCCTAAATACTTTCGAATCATCTAAAAGGTTTGGTTGAAAAAGGATTTTTCGCGCACTAGAGTGTTAAACGTAATAATAATAATATTGATAGAAGTAAAAAGATAGCTAAAACTAACATTAATAACAACCATAATTTAAATAATAACAATAAAGTATATTTTAATGATAAAAATAAAAATAACTTACCACATAATAAAAATTTATTTTATAGATGGATTATGGCGGTGAGCACTACCCGTGCTTATGAATTACAACAGCAATTTATAATGGGTTTGGTCGATTCGTCAATGACCAAAGAGAAAGTGAAAATCATAGAGGCGATCATTTATAGATCGTAAGTTCGACAAGGGCGCCCAGTTGTTAAAACTGATTCCGACGTGCACTTTTCTTCGGCTGAAGAATTTGAATGTGCAAATGAAAGCAATGGTAGTTTCATCAAAGCTTCCAAGAGGAAACGTAAAAATCGTATGAATCGATCAGAGGAGTCGTCTTCATCATCAGGTCAATCAGCGAATGAAGTCATCAGCATGCCTGCCAACAAAGAAATGCAGGCTACAAAGTCTGCGCTACCTAGGAAGTCGCCAAGCCAGGTAACTAAGTCTGCCGTGCAGGTAACAAAGTCTGCGAAGCAGGAAACCAAGTCTGCGAAGCAGGTAACAAAGTCTGCAAAGCAGGTAACAAAGTCTGCAAAACAGGTAACAAAGTCTGCTTCACCGCCAGTCATTGTGGCTTTCAACCTGGATGTAACAAGCACATATCAACATTGGTTCAAGTGCCATCCATGGAGTTCAAAAACAACATGAACTCGAAAAAAACTATAATTAAAACTGCTTCAAAAGAGGAATACGGAATAGTGTTCAACATGGTCCAGAAATTTGGCGGAGGATGCTTCACATACAACAACAGAGAAGACAAAACTAAAAATTTAGTTTTGCAGGGAATTCACAGTTCTTTATTAGGTGATGAAGTCAAAGAAGCTCTGCAAAAAGAGTTTCCTGACTTCAATGTACTAAAAGTAGCTCGCTTTTCAACTCTGCAGTCATCAGCAGCGAAGAGGACATACAATATTTTCTTTGTGAAATTCAGCAAAGAAACTAATGTTGGTGTGGTGTTGAAAACCACTAAGCTCTTAAGCCAATCTGGACTTATCTGGGAACGACTACAGAACAAAGATATCTGCCAGTGCAAGAGATAGGGGATATATTATTTTGAATGATTAAGAATTGAAGCGTAATTGAAATGACGTAATGAAGGTCTTAATGGTTGAAATCATATAGATAGTTTATATAATTTAAGTGACATAATTAAAGTAAAGTTAAAAAGGAGATATAATAATATTATGGCACATTTTTCATCATATATATATTATATTGAAAATGTAGATAGTGACTAATGAGAGACATAGAAGAACGAAATAAAATTAGGAATAAGCATTATATAAAATAAGAACAAAATGAGCTTCATATTAATGAATTTCGGAATGATGTAAATTTTGTATTAGGACAAAATATATCGGAATTAATTATTATTTTTTTTCAATAAACCATCATACAGTTCCGTTTCGCTGGTAATAACCGCCAACTTATCTGTTCTGTAATGGTTCATTTTTTTTGTATTATGAAGAATTAAAGATTTTACATCAAGATTTTCGAATTGCATAATTTTAATCGATTTTTAATCGATTTTGAAGTTAAGTTACAAACCCGTGTAGAATAAGGTTTTTTATTTTTCCTTCGCAGGATTTAAGAATTTTTTTTTTATGATTATCCAGTGATTGAGTGAGTAAGTAGATTTGAATAATATATAGGGTGGTCACACATTTAAGAGTATTTTAGGATTTTTGTATTGATCACATGGATGGGTGGCCAAAATTTAAAATGGTATAACATCTAAATCCATTTCATTAAACATAATTATCTAATTTTGGTGTTACATATTAGTATTAGGGGAATTTAAAATTTAGAGTAGTTTATTTTATTTTTCTATTATTTTTTGTTAGTATATTTTATCCTTGATTTTCTTTATTTATTTTATTATTGCACGCAATTTTTGTATGAATGTTACGCGCATTTGTGAACCCCCCTATTTTCCGGCTTAAGCTACCGCAATTAGACGTGCAGCGCGGTAAACCAATATTATTGGATAATTAGTATTATATTTTAATTAGTTAAAAGATTGTGATTGGTTAAGGCTCTTGACATTTGTATGTTACAAATGGCGCCCGACCAGGGACCCGAAATGAACATACATTCATTACAAATGGCACATGAAGTAAATGTTTTAACATATCCATTCGTTACCAAGTGCGCCCGATTTTTAATGACCTTTTAATAATAATTGAATTATTTCTAATAAACCAATATTATATTTGGCTAAAAATAAAAATGTTTAACATACATTTATTACATATTTCCGAATTCATGAATTCATTCAAAGTGCTAAGTGTAATATTTTTGTTCTCTAAATAATAATAATAAAAAATGTCTAAAATCAACCTAAAAAAGTGCAAAAAAAAACTTCTAAACGCAATACTTTAACTCCGTGGATCATTTGCGCCCAATTCTTCCGTTTACTTCAACTCATACTGATGATAATTATCCACGTTCAATTCCTCAACGCAAACCCGCTATCACCAATCCCAATACATGGATTGGTGGAATTATTACCGGGATTCCAGTGTCCTGGACTCCAAATGCTTTTGCTTTTTATAGATATTGCAGTAAGTTTAAAAATAAAAAATTAACATAATAAATTAACTAATATTAAAAGCACATCATTCGTTCGACCATCTAGCTCTCCGGATCCTCCGTCCACTCGCCAACTCCGATCTTCCAAACCTAATCCTACTAATGCTACTAACATAAACCCTGAAAAATCCCTTATTACTAATAATATATTCTCCAACAAAAATTCGACTAAAAAAACTCCTAACACTAATCAAATCCTAATACTAATCAATGTCCTAATTCCATTTTCCTACCTGCTGCTAGAAAACGTCGAATTCAACCAACAAACAGGATCAGATCTAAAACCTTGTACAAATGTCCGAGATGTGAGTATAAAACCTCAGAATTGTGTAAAATTAACAGGCATCTTGAAACACAGTTGGCGATCAAAGCATACCAGTGCCATGTTTGTGAGAGGCGTTTTGCTAGAAAGCAACATCTTCAGCATCAAGTCGCTTGTAAACATGAAGGTGAAGATATAGCTGAATTTCCATGAAAACAAAAAAAAACTACTTTGAGATAATCCAAAAAGAAGACACTGTGAGAAAAAAAACTAAAAAAAATAACCTAATAAACTAACTAAATGTAAACAATAATATCAGAGCTGGAAACAATGATAAAATGTATTACACAACAATAATTATGATAAATTGCACAAAATTAGACCGGTTGTTGATGTAAAATATATAATTTTCAACAATACCATTCGAGGAATAACTTTCTGTAGATGAGCAAATGTGTGCATCTAAAAGTTCGCATCATTTAAAACAATATATGCCAGCAAAACCTCATAAATTGGGATACAAATTATTTATCCTTTGTGGCGTTTCTGGTTTTGCGTATATTTTCGAAATTTATACTGGACAAGAAAATTCTAGCGGCAAGCGACTTGTAACTGAACCTGATTTGGGTGCATCAAGAAATGTTGTAGCAAAATTGCTCCGGGATATTCCTAGAGGATGTAATTATAAGATTTATTTCGATAATTATTATACTTCCATTCAGCTCGAAATTTTACTGACAAAACGAGGTAATTAAATTATTTATATATTTTTTTAAATAAATAACTTTTAAATTTTAGGCAGATGTAAAATGCACATCTTATAATTTGCAAACATTATGTGCTTAATAAACAAAAAATCTTATAATTACTAGAAGCAACGTTGTTTCCTAAATACTTTCGAATCATCTAAAAGGTTTGGTTGAAAAAGGATTTTTCGCGCACTAGAGGGTTAAACGTAATAATAATAATATTGATAGAAGTAAAAACATAGCTAAAACTAACATTAATAACAATCATAATTTAAATAATAACAATAAAGTATATTTTAATGATAAAAATAAAATAACTTACCACCTAATAAAAATGTATTTTATAGATGGATTATGGCGGTGAGCACTACCCGTGCTTATGAATTACAACAGCAATTTATAATGGGTTTGGTCGATTCGTCAATGACCAAAGAGAAAGTGAAAATCATAGAGGCGATCATTTATAGATCGTAAGTTCGACAAGGGCGCCCAGTTGTTAAAACTGATTCCGACGTGCACTTTTCTTCGGCTGAAGAATTTGAATGTGCAAATGAAAGCAATGGTAGTTTCATCAAAACTTCCAAGAGGAAACGTAAAAATCGTATGAATCGATCAGAGGAGTCGTCTTCATCATCAGGTCAATCAGCGAATGAAGTCATCAGCATGCCTGCCAACAAAGAAATGCAGGCTACAAAGTCTGCGCTACCTAGGAAGTCGCCAAGCCAGGTAACTAAGTCTGCCGTGCAGGTAACAAAGTCTGCGAAGTAGGAAACCAAGTCTGCGAAGCAGGTAACAAAGTCTGCAAAGCAGGTAACAAAGTCTGCAAAACAGGTAACAAAGTCTGCACAGCAGGTAACAAAGTCTGCTTCACCGCCAGTCATTGTGGCTTTCAACCTGGATGTAACAAGCACATATCAACATTGGTTCAAGTGCCATCCATGGAGTTCAAAAACAACATGAACTCGAAAAAAACTATAATTAAAACTGCTTCAAAAGAGGAATACGGAATAGTGTTCAACATGGTCCAGAAATTTGGCGGAGGATGCTTCACATACAACAACAGAGAAGACAAAACTAAAAATTTAGTTTTGCAGGGAATTCACAGTTCTTTATTAGGTGATGAAGTCAAAGAAGCTCTGCAAAAAGAGTTTCCTGACTTCAATGTCCTAAAAGTAGCTTGCTTTTCAACTCTGCAGTCATCAGCAGCGAAGAGGACATACAATATTTTCTTTGTGAAATTCAGCAAAGAAACTAATGTTGGTGTGGTGTTGAAAACCACTAAGCTCTTAAGCCAATCTGGACTTATCTGGGAACGACTACAGAACAAAGATATCTGCCAGTGCAAGAGATAGGGGATATATTATTTTGAATGATTAAGAATTGAAGCGTAATTGAAATGACGTAATGAAGGTCTTAATGGTTGAAATCATATAGATAGTTTATATAATTTAAGTGACATAATTAAAGTAAAGTTAAAAAGGAGATATAATAATATTATGGCACATTTTTCACCATATATATATTATATTGAAAATGTATGAGAGACATAGAAGAACGAAATAAAATTAGGAATAAGCATTATATGAAATAAGAACAAAATGAGCTTCATATTAATGAATTTGAAGTGACGTAATGAAAATATAGAATTGTTTTGAAAGGGATAATAGAATTATCTTAAGCATGATTTATAGGTTAAATTTATATGAATATAGGTGATATGACATAATGATTTTTAGACTACAATAATCATAAGGTTTTTTAATAATATATATAGGGAAATTATAAAATATACACATCATTTAAAAATGACAATATAGATAGGGATATTATTAAAGAACACACATCATTGGAATGTTGATGTCATAAAATTTTACTTGGTATAGCTATATCTATACGTAAGAATAATATTTTAATAATAACTAAATTTCGGCTGAATTAAATATGATTAAAAAATATAAATTATATTTTGTAATAATTTAAAAAACTTAAAGTAATTTTTCATTAATTAAATATGAATACATATAACTAACAATAATATTTTGTAATATGTATTAATATAAAACCAAAAAATTAATAATAAATAAAAGGTTTTTTGAAAATAAATAAAAGTTTTTTTGTAATAAATATGATTTTTTATATTTTTTGTAATATCAATTTCTTAACATGAGCAGGGCCCGGTTTGTTGGTTTGATAGAGTGGCAGTGGTAGTAAGGTAAGGAGTAGGAATAGTTGTAGGGGACGGGGTAAGTGGTTGTAAGCTGAGGGGAAGCAGTAATTTGGCTAGTAGTTTATGAGTACGTTCGGTAATGGTTGCTAGTTGAGGGTTAGCAGTGAATTATGGGGGGGCGGTAGGTTAAATAATAGCCATTAACAAATATTTTATTGGCTCAATTAAAGTGTACGTTAAATGAATAAACATATTTAATTGTTTTAAAAAAATTTGTAATTGAGACAAATAATATAATTTATTAAGCTAATAAACAAATTCATTAAATTAATGGAGCTTTACGTTAATCATTTTTAAAAATTATTTTAACGAATAGTTATTTATTATCTCAACAAACAAGTTCATCGGACAAATAATAATCAATTTTTAATTGACTCAAAGAATTATTTTATTGTATTTACGGACCTTTTTGGTTCAGTGTAAAATTATCCTACTTACGAGATTTACAACTAATTGACCCAACAGCTGGAGTCAAGTTGACATCCTTAAGTGGTAATACAAATTTTTCAGTAGGCACTTAGGAGAACTAATTGTTAGTATTGAAAATGAAAATTTTCAAATACCACACAATTTTGTTGTGACTAATGCTTGCGATGACTTACTATATGATGGAATTTTAGGTCATGATTTTTTATACAATTATAATTCAAAAATGGATTATAGTATAGGAAATCTAGAGTTGAGTATTTCTAACAATTGCGAATTAAACTCAATACCAAATAGGATATTTACTTTAAATAATATAATAAACCCTCAAAATATAAACCAAAGCCCTACAATAAATAGGCAAAATTCTTTTGAAAGCCCTACATCAGATAGGCAAATTATAAATAAAAGTCCTACAAATGATAGGCAAATCAAAAATGAAAGTAATTTAAATAAATGTAAACCTATAAATTGAAAATCAATATTTTTATTAAAAAAACAATATACCATAACTATACCGTCAAGTACAGAAATTACAGGTTTTCGGAGATTGAACGATATAGCGGTAGGTGATGCTTATCCACTACCAAATATCACTGATATTTTGGATCAGATTGGTTATAATGGTAATGACCAAATATTTCACTACTTTGGATTTGGCAAACGGTTTTCACCAAATACCAATGAGTGAAGATGATAAAGAAAAAACTGCTTTTAGCTCACCTTTTGGTCATTACCATTATAACAGAATGCCATTTGGATTAAAAGGAGCACCAGCCACATTTCAAAGGCTCATGAATGTAGTACTAACAGGTTTGCAAGGATTGCATTGCTTTGTATACTTAGATGATATAGTCATTTATGGCTACAATTTAAAAAATCATAACGAAAAGTTAATCGAAGTATTCAATAGACTTAAGCGAGCAAAATTAAAATTGTAACCCGATACATGCAATTTTCTGAAAACCGAAATTACATATTTAGGTCATATCGTGAATGAAGAAGGGGTTAAACCGAATCCATTAAAACTCGAAGCGGTAAAAGACTTCCCCCAACCAAAAAATACTAAGGGCATTCCTACACTTCATGAAAATTCTTTCGCTTTTATAGAACTCAAAATAAAATATTTAATAATAGATTTAAACAGAGAACATTACAGAACTCTAACTGAAATAGAAATAGGAGAATGTATAATTACTAAAAATAATCAACATATATGTAAATTAATGCACCCTATTTACAATATCTTGTCAGAAAACAATATTTGCGAGGTCGAATTATTAAGGCACATAGAAATTTTACCTAATAACTGTCAAATTAAAATAACAGAAAAGAAAAACCACTGTTTTCCATTAACTAGCTCAAACCAATGGCTTTATTCTTTCCCAAATGAACAAACTTTAAATTTAATTTGCAACGGTTCAATGAAATCATTTAAATTATCAAATTCAGGTACAATTAGGATACCAAACACTTGTCACGTAAAATCTAAAGATTTATCTATACAAGCTCATAACGTTAAAACAATTTCACTAAATAATAACTTCATACCAAGTATAAACCTTACAGCTTCTTTAAAATTAAAATTAAATACATTCAAATTTTCTAATCAAACATTTGAACGAGTTTAGAAAATTATAAGCAACGAGTTAGAAAATATTAAAAATCAAATAGAACTTCAAAAAAATCAAGAAAATGATTTTGAAGCACATAAAAATAACTATTTCTTGCATAATATACATCATTGTACAACTACTTACGTTATACTTACCCTATTACTAATAATAGCTATAATACTGAAATTTAAAAATGGAAATAGAAAATCAACGGAGAAAATAGTAGGACAGATAACTCCAAATAATACACTCTCGGAAAAAATCTATATTAACAAGGGTTTTGTTTTTCAATACCATTGCAACTAATAGTATACGATTAATTGTAAAGTTAAACTCTTGTTACAAATGTTATATGTTTACAATTAAAGTATTGAAATGTTGTAAATACTTTATAAAAATAACACTTGTTATTACAAATTTTATTAACAATGGGTAATTCAAATAAATTATTTGGTTCACATAATTACCAATGTTTGGGAAGAATTTATTTATCTTAAATAAGACAAATACTTATAGGCTTTATTAGCTTATGAATTAATTTAAACCGGTAAAATAATCCAAATGAAAAAAAAAAACAATTCACTAAAAATAATATGTCCAAAATTGTGTCGTAAAATTAATTCTTACTTTTCCAACTGACATAACTAATCAATAATATAAATATTGCTTGCCTCAAACAATACTCGCATAGTTTCCAAACGCAAATTATTTGTACGGTGAATTATTTTGTCTTTCAAATTTAGTGTAGCGTCGCGTCACGTACCCAAAAATTAAAATAATTAGTCTGGGTAAATACATATATAATTTATTGCAAAAGATAATTATTTTTGCAATATCAAGTATGAAATTTACTTTTTCCTGAGAGAAACAAACTCATGGAAATTGTAAAAGTTTATTTTCTAAACGAATTGAGATACGAATCTCAACAACAAAGAGACAAGTAAAAAAAATGGGACCTTCTTTTACATATTTTTATTTTCGGTCCCACACTTCGGAGATATGGACCCAAATCACTTTCGTTCAAATCTATTATTGCTCCAAATTCCAAAAAAATATCTTTCTCCAATGAGTTGTAATGGAGGTGTGAAAATTGCATATTTTTATGTTTATGAGGCCATATCTTCGAAGGGTGGGACCCAAATCAAAAATGTTATATAACAAATTTCTATTTATTTTTAATTATCTCTCTACTGTCCAAATTTGAGCTCTGTAGCTCAATCCGTTAAAAAAGAAAAAAAAATTGACTTTATTTTCAAAAAACTGAAAAAGTACCTAAAATTTCCTATGTACTTTAAAAGATAGATGAAACACATAAAATAGTACGAATATTTTAAATAGAATTTTTTTCCAATGGAAATATTATTATTTACATAAGTTTATATAAAATGCATAAAGTAAATATAACTGTCTTGTATATATATATACCCAGCGCCAGCAAATAAGCATAGAAATTATTTCTTATTTACTTTTTCACTTAGCGCTAACAGCAAACAATTGGAAATTGAACCACATTTTGCTCTTATTACAACGTTCATTATTCACTCATAACATAATTATCATTTATCTCAAACGATATGCGAATAATTTCCAATCGGAAATTATTTCTAATAGGGTTGTAAATTATATACATAGAAATATATCGGCAACTCTTTTTTTCTGCGAAAAAATATTTGAAGGACAGCGAACAGCGTTTAATTTCATTTGTAGAGTTTCCTCCGACGCGTGTTTTTTATCAAGTAGTTAAAATTGCGTTAAAAAAAAGTATAAAGTGAAAAATTAATTATATTTATATTTTGTAATAAAAATTTAGTTTTTTGAAATATAAAAAATAATTCAATTAATGTTTTAAAACAATAGAAAAAGACAAAAAAGTGACGTGCAAATATAACAAAAAATATACAAAAGTATACGGTACAGTTGTCGATTGCATTACAGTGACGCTTAACAATATTCCTCACCGAAAATAGATTATTCGGTGTTTTTATTATATTTGCTGCAAATTAACTTTCAACTACACCAAAAAAGTTGTTGTAATTAAATATATAAAAAATAAATTATCAAGTTATCATCAGTATTATCAGGAGCTGAAAGAAATAAAGTACATAATATATATATGTCGGCGCCAACATTTATCACAACTGCCCTACAGAAATACGTTCGACTGACAGCTCGTGGTGTGGTGAAATTCGGCTGATGGTTTTAGACAGAATATTTTTGCTGTTCCAGATCATTCTGCCGTAATCTCTGCTGATGTCAAGAAGTCTTTTTTTTTATGCTCATATAATTATTTAAAGTAACGTTAAGTCAAGCTTAGTTAATATTGTATCTCATTTTTCAAGTAAAGTAAATTAAAGTATTGTTTCACATTTTCAAACAAATTAACTCGAATATCATTAATAATTAATAGACATCAAATATAAGTTTTATAACGATTAAACGTTGATGTTTTTTATTTATAAACCAAACCTACATATATATTATATATATATACATAGCAAAAATCTAAACGGCGCCATTTTATTTATACATATATATATTTATATATAATTATGTAAGTATATATATATATACCGTATATATAAATTTAAATAATAAAACAAATGACAAATTAGCGGAATATTTATAAAAACATTCGGCATTTTTTTGGAAACATTTAGAAAATTTAATAATTACCTAGAAATTTATGTAAGTTTTCTGAATTTTTTATTTAAGGTTTAAATAACAAAATTTTTGAATACTAAAACTTTTTGCTTTCTATATAGAAAGTATATGTACTATAAATACAGCTCCTCATATTAAAAGATATTCTATTAAACACATTTTTAAGTGTATAAGAACTGTTGTGTGTGGTTCATAGCTAGC
This sequence comes from Rhamphomyia laevipes, assembly GCA_963920725.1. Lineage (NCBI taxonomy): Eukaryota > Metazoa > Arthropoda > Insecta > Diptera > Empididae > Rhamphomyia > Rhamphomyia laevipes. Next base: position 128,395,295 of record OY987255.1, on the reverse strand, counting down.
TGGTTGATTACCTCTGGCGAGTATAATTCTTCATGACCTGTTCCGGCTGTCAAATTTTTAATCAAATCAGTTAAAAATTGAGAGTCTATTACTAACGGATGTATACGATGTTCTTGTAAAGCAGTAATAATAGACTCTTGTTCTAGTAGATAATCATACACTCTTTCTAATTCGGCAAGCGCGAATACAACCACACGATTCAGATCTAACTCTACCCAAATGTCTCCCGTGTGCTAAGGTGTTCTGAAATTTTGTACTAAGTCTGTCCAAATTTTCGTCCAATTTGATTGCTTGTGTCGTTAGGTTCCCCGTTACCTGTTTCATGAATTCGAAATTTGATGTCATCGCGACGGTTTGTTTGTCCAATAGTTCTAAGATCGTGCCACCGTCCTTTTGAAGTTTGTCTAGAGTACTGTAAATTCGGTCCGAGTCTTGTTGGTCCATGGTCCCAAATAGTCCTTTCGATAAGGATCCTATTAAGTCTATAGCCCCCCTTTTTTGTCTCCTGAAAAAATGATTAAGTCCCGCGGTCAATTTTTCTATTTTGGTCGTCCATAAAACTATTTCATTTTTCCATAATCTACAGCTTTTACTATTTTGCGAGCTAACTAATGCAGTACATTTATTATTTAATTTTCTATCTAATCTATCTAAAAAATCCCTAATTTCTACTTCACTAGTTATGCTTAATTTAGTGTAAACTATAATTTTATCCTTATATTCTAATATTCTACCTAAATTCTCGAAAATAACTTCCGTTGATCCCACATTTTGTATTTCCCACGGCATCCCAGCTACCGCTTTAAATATCGAAATAAATATTAATGTTTTGAACATTATACCACCTGAAAAAAAAATTAACTGTTTACTAGAGGAACAAAAAATTTGTTGAAATATTATTTATTTTAAAAGAGGAGAAAAAAAAAACTATGAGTTTAAAATTATAATTTGTTCATAAAGCTAGGTTTTATACTTGTTGTTCCACTAATATTCTGTGGCGCCACCCAGTATGGCATAGATTGGTCGTTGTCTCCAATTCGCTTTTGTTTTGAAGTAAGGTCCGTAAAAGAATTGAGAAAGGATTATACCAAATTATCAATCTTGAGTTTGGTTTGATTGTAAATTTTAATTATAATTATTCTAGTGTTGCACTTGAATAAAGTAAGGTTTTTTTTTTGTGTTATTTGTATGCAAATTTGAATTTAAAAGTGAAAAAAAATGAATAAAATGTTGGGAAGAAACATGAATAAAATGTTGGGAAAAAACATGGTTACTGAAATTTCGGTTACTTCGGTTGTTCGGCCGAAATTAATACCAACAGCTATAGATGAGCTTCATCCAATATCACCAACCGATAGTTTTGAGCCAATAGCACCGTTGATTCCTGGTGACTATTAGAATTTTTTTTTTATTTTTTATTTCACCATTTGCTAAGGTTTGTCATAGGTTGGGCATTGGTCCTTCGGCGTTCGCCAAATTCAAAGGTAAGTGTATACAAAAAAAAATATTTTTTTTTTTAAAATATAATATGTTATTGTAGTTGAAACAATTAAGACAGAAAATGAATTTGAAACTGTTGCGGACGATATGGTAATAAATTCTCCCGATGTGATTGTCGTTGGAGCACATAAAAATCAAATTAAAAAGTAAGTAAACAAATAATTTTTTTAAAAAAAATTAATGAAATTTTTAGGTGTAGGGTTCGGATTTCCAGGTGTTCTCAAATAGAACGAATGCTTAAACCTTTTCAGTGCGCGATGTGTCCCCGTCAATTTGTGGTTACATCGTTATCGCACTCATGGTGTAGCGGATGAACAGCTGCTAACCTGTTCGTTTTGCAGTTTCACTACAAAAAAAACCATTCCATATGAGGCGACATGTGGGGACCCATCAAAAATTACGGGCATTCAAGTGTCATGTATGTTGTCGCCGATTTGGAAGGAATGAACATTTAACATACCATATGAAGAGTAAGCATGACGGGATTCCCATATTACCTGTATATTCAAATAAAAGAAATTTGTACCATCTGAAGAAATATTTTAAAAGGTATGTATATAAGAAAAATTAAAATAACCAATAATTTATTTTATTTCTTTTATTTTAGTGAGCCCATCACCTGATAGTTGGCTGAAATATTAATTGTTTTATGTGTGGAACTCTTCAAAATTTATTCATTTAAAGTTTAAATATTTAGTATAGAAGTAAAAAATCATATTTTATAAAAAATTTATTTTTATGTATATTATAAAACAGATAAAGTTAAGGATTATTTTAACGTTAAATTATTAATGTGAGAGTAATATTTGAAAAGAAATAAAAAAAAATATTCTATAATTTTAAATTAAAAAAAATATAAGTAAATTACACAAAAAAAATATTATTATTGAATTTGGATAAAGTAAGAAAATTCAACTAAATAAAGTATAATATCGTTATCTATAATCCAATTTTATTGTTGTTGTTTTTTTTTAAAAAAAAAATTTCCTTGGTATTTAGACGTATATCTGGTAATAAGAATAATTATTTGCTATTTTGCTGATTCTGCTAATTTTTATCTTACTGCATTTTTAAGGTTGATTTTTTTTTTATTGGATTTAATACCGAGTTGTGTATTTTGTATAGTATATTTACAAAAGGTATGAAAGAACCATGTTGTGTTGGAAATCATTTTGTATAGGAAAACTTTTTTATATCGGTTTGAAGCGAATTAGAATAGTTTGCGAACAACAAGAAAATTTAAGATTGAATTTTTTTTTAATGTAAGATGGTGTGGCGATCGTAAGATAGTATTATTTAATTGTCCAGGGTAATTTGAATATTTTTGTGTCAATATTGTTTTGTAATTTAAAGAGAATATAATTGTGAGAAGAATATAAAAATAAATGGGGAATGACTAATTTACTGTGTGAAACTATAAAATGAGTTTTAGGGTATGATAAATTTATTGCTTAATTTTTCCGTCAGACCATAATTTTAATCTATTGTTATGTACCTTACGCAATTTCCCTTTAATTTGTATTATAGTGTTTAAATTGTTCGGTACTTCTACTACTTCAAATGGACCTAGCCAATTTAAACTGAGTTTGTGGTCCTTACACGGATTCATTAACAAAATCTTATCGCCGATTTTATAACTACTCAAATTAGATCTTTTGTCATAGTGGAATTTTGATCTTAATTTGCTGGTTTTAAGATTTTCACGAGCTATTTTACGTATTGTTTGCAGCTTGTATTTCACTACATTGCCTATATTTTCATTATTGTATAGAGGCTCTACCGATCGTTTCAAGTTGCTGGGTAGAGGATCACAGAAACCGTACAATACAAACAGTGGCGAGTACTTTGTTCCTTCGTGAGGTGTATGATTATGTGTAAAAACAGCCTCCGCAAACCACTCGTCCCAAGTTTGTACGTTTTTCTCCACAATCATCTTCAAATATTGCACTAATGGTCCATGGCGGCGTTCTAATGATCCATTGGACTGAGGATGATATGCTGTTGTTTCTATTTTTCTAATTTTTAATATTTTGCACAATCCTTTGAATATTTGGCTTGTAAAATTCGTTCCTTGATCGGTAATTAATCGTTTCGGAATTATCGAATAACGCAAAATAATATTTTTGTAGAATGCTTGTGCCACAGTAGTTGCCTCCATATTGGGTAATGCGATACAGTCCAACATTTTTGACAAATCGTCCTGAAAACTGAGAATGTATTTGTTTCCTTGATTAGTAACGGGGAAAGGTCCCAACGATGTCCAAATACACTTTGTCAAACGGCCTATTAGCCGTATCAGTAATAGCCATTGGTAATTTTGTCACTTTACCACGTTTTGTTATTTGGCACTTAGGGCATTTTACAATATATTTTCTTATTGTACTCAACATATTTTTCCAGAAATAATGTCGTCTTAGTCTTTTGTACGTCTTTATTATCCCTAAATGTCCTCCTATGGGTGTATCGTGATTTTGTCTTATTACCTCTCCAATTTCATTCCAGTCTACTAATTCTATCTTTTTTGTCCATTGCTCTTTTGGCACAGTTTTATCGTTCTCGTCATCACTGTCAGTTCGCAAGGCGAAGAGGGAATGGATAGACCAATAGCTTATGCTAGTAGAGTATTGGGGAAAGCAGAAAGGAATTATGCTACAATCGAGAAAGAGATGTTAGCCATCTATTGGGCAATACGAAACTTTCGCACATATATACTTGGAAGATATTTTACAGTATTCACGGACCATAAGCCCCTCATATGTGAGTATAATAAGAAAAACCCAGAGGGCAGGATCAATAGATGGAAAATTCGATTGGCAGAATACACGTTTCAAATAAAATATAAACCAGGTAAAAAGAATGGTAACGCCGATGCGCTCAGTCGGATTCCATATAACGATGTTATTGATATAGAATCAGAGGAAAATAATAAAATAATAAAAACTAAATTAACTTATCAAATAAAAAACAAAAAGTTAAATAATATTGATGAGAAAAATATCAAAATATCAGATAAATACGGCTTCAATATAAATATTTTAACCAGAGCACAGACAGCAAAATTAAAACAGGACAACCAACTGAATGACACACAAATTTTGACATCAGACGAAGAATATTCTCAGTTTTTCGTCATGAAATCCAGTAGAATTGAAAATATAAAATAAAATTATTTTTCAAAGTTAAATTCAAGAAATTTTCGGTACGCATACTTTCATAATTTATATATTTTCAAACACAAATACTATTACGCAATACTCATTTCATTAGATTTTGTTATTGTAATCAATAAAAAAGATGGTTTGATAATAATGCTTATATTTCCTAAACTACTACCCTTTACGCGGACTTTTTTGTAGGGAATTGAACTACCTTTATTAATATATAAAAAAAAAATAGGTTATCGCTGAAAAAATGCAAATATTTACTTTAGAAGATGAAGTAAATTTTATATGCAAAATATTCATATATTATGTATTCCATATTTGTATATGGATTTTTGCTTTGAATATTGAGCATAAAAAATATTAGAAAGCTTTTTGATGTGACATTTACTCAATTTGAAAGCTATTTGATTTGAAAGAAACTCAATTCTAAAACTTTTCTGAAACCTTAGCTAAACACGTGGTTTCTGGGGTACTACAAATTGAAATATTTTAAATATTTTTTTTCCAAAAACAGGTATATGATTTGATTACTCTGGATATATTTCTTTGTGGTAATGTTTACACAAAAGAGGTGCTTGTTTTATTTTATTTGTATGAGAAATATTTGTTTAGATATTAAAATTTCTTGTAGTTAGTAGTTAATATTAATAACAACATTTTTCCAAATATTATTTAGGCACTTTTGCATAATTGTTTGTTAAAAAATCTTGAGTCACTAATAATTTATAGAAAATACAACACAATTAAGAAATTAGACGAAGCTGATAGAAACAAATTGGCTAAAACTATAATTCATTTTCTGCTTCTACAAGATACAGATCGACTGTAAGTATTTTATACACAAAAAATATAAAATAAAAATATATTAATAATTTATGTATAATAGATTGCAGAAACACGAATATTTACATTTAGCAAAGTTGTTAAGCGAAATATTTCCAACGGAGGATCAAGAAACATACTATTCACCATCCGTAGGTAATATTAAAGCCGGTGGAAATTATGAATGCCAGAACATTATTAAAAGAAGATCTAAAATTAATACTTCATCTTCAAAAGGTAACTAAATATTTAACTTAAGTTTAACTTTATTTACTATAATTTTATATAAATTATATATTAAATCTTTAAAATTTCTTGTTAACTTTTAGAACTAATTGATGTCACTGCTTTGGAAGCTGAAGAAGGATTGAAGAATTGCGTACAACCCAAGAATTTTCTTGAATTATGGGAGAAGTCTTATTCTATTCGACGGAAATTTCTTATTGAACATGGCACAACAAAATATTTCGAGCGATTTCCTTGCTTAGTTGGAAATGATGCTATTATCATGGTACAAATAACGTTTAATATTTACATAATATAATAATCATATTAATATTTGTATTTTCAATAGTTACATGCTGATGGAAAGAAACACATTTCTCAAATAAGTCCAGAATTTAATACAACAAATTATAAAGGAAAAATAATTGAGCTAGCCAAAACATTACTCATTTTAGCTGAAAATTTAAAAAATACCGATCACCAAAAGTTGCTGTTACTATCCAAGGAATACAAAGAAAATAAAGGTAAATATAACACTATTTATTCTTATATAATATAAAAGACTTACGATTTTTTTTTCAGAAATACAAACAATTTTGGGATTGGACCTCTGAAACATAAATGGTCCATGAGATTTGAATCTAAACATCAAAATTTAAAAAAAATTGCAAAAACAACTAACAATCGGATGAATTTAATAAAGACTATAGCAATAAAAAGTCAATTACATTTTGCAAAGTTTTTAATGGAAGAAGTAGAAAATAAAAGTTTAATTTTTGAAAAAAGTGATCCTATTAAATTAGATCATTTAATTATTAAATTTAATATTCATTTCGACATTAACTTTAACTAAATTTTCGATGTAAAATGTTGCCAATACTTAGGAAACTTTGAATGTATATAATTTATCAACACACTTTCACTTATTCTATCCATACTATTAAAGGCCGTTTTACATATGCGGCTGTTTTTCGAAGGCAAATATTTTCAAGTACCGATTTACATATGCGACGGATTCCAGCTTCAGCTATTTACACATACATTAATATTTGACATTCATTCAAAATAACACGCTAATGTCATTAAAGAAAGTATATTGTATATTCTTCAGTCAAAAATAAAAATAAGTGTGATTTTATTGTTTAACAGTGTGATTTTATTGTTAAATAAAGTAGAGTTTTTTAATACAAATAATTGTCCACGTGAATAATTGTAAAACAAAATTATCATGGTCAAATTAACATCAAAACAACGTGCAAGCCGGTTACAAAAATTAAAATGTTTATTGCTATGGACTCATTACAACAATTCCCAAAAAAAAATATTCAGAAAGTATTGAGTGAATAATTTATTGAAGAAGAGAAACGAGCAAGGACACTACAATAATTTGGTGCAGGAAATGCGGTTACATGAGACGTTAAAATTTTTCAATTATCATAGAATGAGTGTTGATTTATTTGATGATCTGTTAGAAAAGGTAAAACCAAAAATCGAAAAACTGTATCTAGCCCGCGAACCAATATGTGCAGGTGCTCGTTTATCAATAACATTAAGGTAAAAACGATATTTCCATTTTTAATGTAGAAAATAATATAATTTTTTTTAAATTAGATATTTAGCAAGTGGAGATTTGATGCGCTCACTAAGCTATAACTACAAAGTTTCAGAAGCTTCCAATATTATTTCTGAAACTTGTGACGCAATATGGGATACATTATTTCGTTCCGCTTTCGAGACTCTTACAGAGACAAAATGGAAAAGTGTTGAAAGAGGTTTCAACGAAAGGTGGAATTTTCCAAATTGAATAGGAGCACTTGATGGAAAACACTGTGTTGTCCAGGTAAAAATTTTCTATTTATAAAGTTATCTGCTAATCAATAAAATAAAAATCTATTTGTGGGCATTTGCAAATAGTGGGTCAACCTGCTTTAATTATAAAGCTTCCCATAGCATTATTTTAATGGCTATATGTGATGCTAATTATAATTTTTTGCTAGTGGATATAGGGGCTTCTGGTAGATTCAGTGACAATGGAATATTTAAGAACACGGCCTTTGGCGAGGCATTATTGCAAAGCCATTCCAAATTGAATTTGCCAGGAGATAAATGCTTACCAGGAACAAATTATACTGTGCCACACGTAATAGTTGCTGATGAAGCATTTCCAATAGTCAAAAATTTGATGCGACCATTTCCTGGTAGAAACAGTGCTAGTGGTCTACCCGCAGCTGAAGCTACTTACAATTACCGGTTATCACGAGCAAGAAGGGTAATTGAAAATACATTTGGAGTGCTTTCAGCAAAGTGGAGAATATTTAGAAAGCCAATTCATGCCAAATGAGAAAATGTTGTTCGCATCATAAAAGCTTCGGTATGTTTGCATAATTGGGTTAAAAAGCAAAACAAACTATATTGTCCTTCTGGATATACTGATTGTGAAGACAGTAATGGAAATATAAGTCTAGGCCGATGGAGGCAAGAAATTGGTGAAGATGGCGGAACCGAAGCATTTCAGCCTATTGGTAGAACTGGTTCAAATAATTTATTTAATTGTTTAAGAGATTGATTCCAAAATTTTAATATGAGAACACAATATTCTCTCAAATTACACATACAAATACAACAAGCATTTATAATTTCTCATGCATGCAAACATATGTAATGGTTCATTTTTTTTGTATATGAAGAATTAAAAATTGTACACCAAGATTTTCAAATTGCATAATTTTAGGTGTATCGATTTTGGAAGTTAAGTTACAAACCCGTGTAGAACTTGTGGAGTGTAGAACTTATCAATCTGAGCAAGTTCCACGTTCCAACATAAAAATAAATTATTGGCAGTTTATCTACACAAAAATAAATTTATGGATTAAAAATTATTATGATTATAAATAGGGAATCCTATTTATGTTTTACCTGATTTTAGGGAATTTACCTAATGTATCATTTTGATCATTTTTTTTTTGAATTCTAATAGAATTCAGTGGGTTCATTAATCTTTAAAATTAATTTACTTACATTTTATATGTATTAGTAATGATTTTATTAGATTTCTGTAATTTACTTTGAAATAAACGTTATTTTGTAATAACAGCTATCCAAATTCATTGTTCAAAATGATATAAATACCCTTAAAATCGGTGGTAGGAAAAGAAAGTGGACAGTCATAAATTGAAGTTCATATGGAAGACAGGTATTCCCTGGAATTCACTTTCTACTTTTATTAATAGTCTGGTATTACCTGGCTATTTACGAAAATAGAAATTTGAATTCATTCCTAATTATTTTCGGTTTTATTTTCTTTCATTTTTTTTTTTTTTATATATTTTGAAGATTTATCTAATTTTATTTATTTATTCAAATAAGAATTTCATATTTCATATATGAATAATTTGTACTAGGCGATCAGAATCGTTAAAGTAGTATAAAGGGTGTGTACAATTATTTGAATTTGTAATAATAATTAATGGCTTCCTATATAATATATATTAATTACAACAACAAAATTTTAATTATTAGTTGTTGTTGTAAAATATATTAATTTTGATTAGAATTTTTATTGTAAAGTTATTTTTTTTATTTATCAGAATTATTTTATATTTGTATATACTGTACAAATTTTTTTGTTGAATTTATTTTGGATTTTTTTTTTAAATAAAATTATTTTCAAAATGGACGAAATAATGTCTCTTTTTAAATAAGTTTTTTTTTTATTTTTCCTTCGCAGGATTTAAGAATTTTTTTTTTGTAATGATTAAGTAAGTAAGTAGTTTTGAATAATATTTAGGGTGATCATACATTTAGTGTTATTTTTGGTTTTTAGTATTGATCACATGGTTGGGTGGGTAAAATTTAAAATGGTAAACATCTAAATCCATTTCATTGTACATAATTATCTAATTTTGGTATTAAATGTTAGTTTTAGGGACTTTAAAAATTAGAGTAGTTTATTTTATTTTTTCTATTAATTTTATTAGCATATTTTATCTTTGATTTTTTTATTTTATTTAGTTTATTTTTGCACGCAATTTTTGTATGAATGTTACGCGCATTTGTGAACCCCCCTATTTTCCGGCTTAAGCTACCCCAATTAGACGTGCAGCGCGGTAAAACTAATAATATAAATGATTTAACTTACATTCATTACACATAACAATCACCCCTGTTCTGGATTTCGCATGAAAATGAAACGAAAATGAATTTCAAATTCACTCGATTTGTAAATGTGTGTTCTGAATTTCACTCGTTTTACTTTTTTTCGAATTCACTTTCGAAATTGTCAAAATATCAGCTGATACTTTTTTTGACAATTTAAAATTTTTTTTAGTAATATTTAATATTTTGTGGAAATTTATTTGGCTCTAAAATATGGATTTAATAGTGTTTGAAATAGAAAATAGAAAAAGGGAACAAAACAGAAAAGAAAGGATTCGAAAAAGAATATTAAGAGATAAATCGAATGTGCTGGATCTCCCAGATGCAATGTAAGTTTATTGAGCTTTAAAATAGTTTGAACATAATTTAATTTCAATTTGATTGCTTAGTTTTATAGATTATTTTAGATTAAATAAGGAAGCTTTTTTATACATTGGTGATATAATAACGCCGTCAATTAAAGAATCGAAAATTTCGGTGGTTTTGCAGCTTTCTGCAGCACTTCGTTTTTTTGCTGAAGGAGCGTACCAAAGATCTGTGGGAAAAGATTTCGATGTTGCTATAGGGAGATCTACAGTAAGCAAAACGTTAACAAAAATTTTAAATGTTTTAGAGACGAAATTGTGTCCCATCTGGATAAAGCTAAATATGACTAATCAAGAAAAAGAAGAGGCTAAATTACATTTCTTTGAAAATTTTGGCATACCTGGAGTTATAGGCTGTGTAGATGGGTCGCATATAAAAATGTTAAAGCCACATAGAGACTACAACCTTTTTTTCAACAGAAAAGGATTTTTCAGCATCAATGCTGTTATTGTAAGTGCTTTGTTTTTAGATAACTACTTTTAAATAGCTTTAACAAAAAAAAAAAAATTGTAGGTATGTGATCATAAAATGAGAATAAGAGCAGTTGATGCAACTCGGCCAGGTTCTAGTCATGATGCTCTGATATGGTATATGGGTGATAGTAGAAGGTATTTTTTGGAAAAATTCGAAAGTGGTGAGCGTGGTTCTTGGTTGCTTGGAGATTCTGGGTTTACGCTCGAACCCTTTATAATAACCCCGTATAAATTTGTACAAGCTGGAACATTCCAACACAACTTCAACAAAAAACACGCAAAAGCCAGAAACATTATGGAAAGGACAATTGGGAACTTAAAAACTCGTTTCAGATGTTTGCTCAATACGTTGTACTACAAGCCCAATAAAGTAATTCAAATAATTAATGTTTGTTGTGCTCTTCACAACATATGTAAATATTATAATATAGAATTAGATGACTATGATATACAATTAGATGAAGAAGATGAAATACAACACGATGTTCACGACGAACATTATGGAGAGCACTTAATAGAAGGCGCAAGAGTTAGGGATGAGATTGCTCAAAATATAATTTCTTAGGAATCTACATTTATATGATTGGCAATGTAAATAAAATATAATGTTTTTATAAATATTTAGTTTTTTAATTAATAAGAATAACATAACTAAATAAAAAAATTCATTTTAAAAAACATAACTAAACAAAAAAATTCATTTTAAATAACATAAATAAATAAAAAAATTCATTTTAATATTAAAGTAATAATTAATAAAGCTTTATATAAAAAAATTAAGTATTTTCATCGTAAGTTGTTTCCATACCTAATTTCATTTCTTCAATTTCCAACTTTCTTTTTTTAATATTAATGTTCTCCAGCTTTAACTTCTCTATTTCCAGATGATGACGTTTATTTTCATCATTTTTAGATTTTAATATATCACACAGTTTTTCTATGCCACGGTATGTTCTTTTAGTATTACTATTATTATCATTTCCAATTTCTACATATTTATTTAATTTGTCAGAAATATTTTTCAAGCTACATATTTGTGCATCCATATATTTGTCGATACTATTTTGCCGTCTACGTGGTTTTGGATTTGGTATTTCTATTGCTGTAGGTGTTGAAGGTTCTTGGATGTTGGAGAGATTAATATTTTCGGCTCTTGTTCTAGATGTTGAAGGTTCTTGGATGTTGGTAAGATTAATATTTTCGGAATTTTCTTCTTCTTCATTTTCTGTTGTGGTAGTACCAAATGAACGACCACCCAAACCTTCGACAACAGTATATATACCTGTTATTTTCGCAATCGTATCTTCTATGGATGATATGGGCAAGACGTTGTTTGGTCCACCTCCAGTTGATTTTGTCTCATTTTTGTTGTGTGCTAATTTTTTTCTGATATTGCACTTCCAATCAAACCAGACCTTTTATTATAAAAAAAACAAAGAAAAAATAACATTTTGTATTAAAAAGAACAAAGAAATCAAAGTACTTTTTTCCATCCTGTTGCATCTTTGTTTGGTGGACCCTCACTATTTAAAAGTTTAGTTAACTCAGTCCACAACGTGTCCACATATACCTTATCACCTTTCACGAAATTCCTCGCTAGATCCTGATGTTCATCCATAAAATTAACAATAATTTTTTCTTGTCTAAGATTTTTATGTTTTCCCCTATAATAATCAAATATAATAAATATTATAAATATTAAATTGTATAACAATTATTAAAAACAAATCTTACATTTTTATTTTATCACTTCAAAATTCAATTCACACCAATTTAACTAATACAACTTGAAGTGATTTCAATTCAATTGAAATTGGGAGTAAATCGAATTACAGAACATCAAATTTCATTTTCGAAATGTCAATTCATTAAGTGTCATTTTTTTCATTTCCGTCGTATTTGAGAACACCAATTTTCACTTTCGCATTTCATTTCATAAAAAGTGGAATCCAGAACAGGGGTGAATATATCATAATTAAGTTTTATTATTTCCGTTGTTCTGTCGTCCTCGTACACAGTCCATAGTGTTAATTGTTTTTGTGTGCAGTAGCAGTACAGTCGCCATTATATTTATTTTCCAAAATTTAAAAGTAAGTAAATGTATATCTATTTATTTTATTTATGAAAATAGTATCAAATTTGTAATATACGAAACTAATCTTTTTATATTCTTTTTAATTTTAGATGCAATATAAAAAATTTCAATAGGGAGGCCAAGTTACATTATGGAACTTAATAAAAAAATGGTTGAATTATGCAACGAGCAGAGTTACGAGAACTAAGGTAAAGTTGGAGGAAAATATTTAAATTTTAAGGAAAATTATATTCAAAATGTTATCTATAATTTATATTTAATATATTAAAAATTATAAATACATATGTAATATAAAAAATAATATTATTATTAAATAAATATTTATATCTAAAAAAATAATTTAGTTTACTTAATTTTTTACTTCAATTTACATTTTTTTCTATTCTAATTGTCTTAATTTATGTATCAATCTATTTTTGAAATCAAATTTTAATCTATTTTGTGAATCAATTTTAAATCTATTTTTCAAATCAAAATTGAATCTATTTTTGGAATCAAAATTGAATCTATTTTTCGAAACAAAATTGAATCTATTTTGCGAATCAATTTTTTTTTTAATAATGGAACATCAATTGAATCCAAAATGAATCAAAATTGAATCAAAAAGTTGAATCAAAATTGAACTCTCCCATATATCGGCGAGTTCATTTTTAATTCAATTTTGATTCTTATTGTTTAGAGGGTAGACACCCAGTTGAATTCAACATAAGTTACCAGCAATTTAATGGTACAAACACACAGCGACGTCAGAAGCAACGCAACAGTCAACGTCAACACAAATGAAATTTTACTAAGTAAAGTAAATTATATCAAATTGTTTGTTTGTTTTTTAGTACATAATTATAATTGTAAATTAAATAAATTATTATTTCAATAAAATATTATTTTGAAATCAATTAAACGAAAACCTTACAGATATTTTTTTTATTCCTTCAAGAGAAGTTACATTTTATTTTTTCAGGAAATACTTAACAGGCTCACCGAACATATTATATATAAAAATCAAACATAATTTTTTTTTTTGATCAAACTATTTGGGTGAAACACTGATTTTAAAATAAATAACTAATAGAACATTTAACGAATACTATTGTTTTAATTATAACGATTTAATTTTAGTTAATGTAAATCAAGATGGAAAACTTTAAGAGATAAGTACAGGAGTGAAAAAAATTTAAAAAACTTACCATCAGAAAGAGGTGTTCCTAAAAAAGAAAAGGCAATTTTATGATTCATTAGATTTTAAAAAAAAATCAGATTATCATAGGAAGTTATTTAATAACAAATGTATTGCATTAATAACAATATTTAATTTTAGAACTAATATCAAATTGTTCTGAAGCTCTTGAAGTGGATATGGACGACGAAGACAATATTTTTCAGGAATATATAGATTTTGATGAACAATTAAACTTTACAATGATTGAACCGGGACAGACTGTGACTGATAGCTCTGACAACACAAATTCATTTGTTTCACCATTCACCAAAAAGAATAACGACGAAGTGGATTTTTAAAAAAAAATTAAGCATTGCTACGACAACAATTACTTCCGCAAAACAGCAGTCTTCAATGGCAATGTTTATGAAAACAGTGGCTGATCAATTGGACAGCGCCAAATTGCCATTGCATAAAGTATTTAAATTTCAGCAAACAGTGCTACAGTTGGCTCATGACATCGTAATTAATAAATCTGATGAAGTTAGCATCAAATATAGCCAACAGAATAATAAATGTCATAGTGACAAAATACCCACTGAGTTGTATTAAGTTTTATTATTACGTACTGATAAATTCTTATAATTAATAAAGGTGAGATTTTGTTTCTACAATTTTTCCTTAAATTACTTGTATATTCTTTACATTTTATTGCTATTTCCATACATCTTTTATTGCAACACAGTTAGATGCTCTCCGCTTGGACATTTCGATAAATAATTCTTTATTAAGAAATGTGCTTCTAGAATCATGAAACTTGAAATTAAAATTAAAGTTTTTATGTCTTGCTTGCTTCCTTTCCTTTTCCTTCAATGAATGACAACTGACAACGTTTTTTTTTATTTTGTTAGTAAGAGAAAAGCGTATCATAATATATTGTTTGTTTACTTCGTGCTCGAAGTTTAGGAAAATAAATTCAATAAACGTTTCTACAAGTTAATTTTAATTTTTAGATGTAATAAATTTTTAATATTAGGTCAATAATTCCATCAAATATATCAATGTCAAAGTGTTTATGACCAATCCGAGGCAAAAAAAAAATGCAGAAGCTTTATGTAAATTGTGTAAAGTTTCGGTGAAAACATTAGGTAATACAACAAATTTAATGTTTCACCTAAAGCGAAAACACAAAGAAATAGGCTGAAAGCTGTAAGGATCAGTCAAGATCAAGACCACAGATTCTGTAACAATTATTCCTACTTCGTTTACTTAGCACAGGGGTCGCACATTCCTCTGTAAAACTTTTGTAATATGCGCATTATGGCGGTAGGAAATATTTATAAAAATCATCTTGATAGCTTTTTTGTTAATGTGTCATTAAAAAAAAATTAATTATAAAAACTACACGGAATTAAATTATTCATTCTTAAAAATTAGAAAATTAGAAGAATTATAATAAATTAGAAACTTAGGTAAGTTTTATAAAAAAAATTGTGTTAATTTTTTGTACAAAATGAAGAGAAAGTTATGTCTGGAAAACATTATATTAATCTTGAAGCTTATTTTAAAGATCCAATTGATTCCAAATTACTACATATATTAAAAGTATCTGAAACTTCAGATAAAGAAATTTTTCCAGTATGATTAATTTGGTAGATTTTGTCGGTTTCCTATAGATTAAGGCACAAATAACTTTCTTTTAATTAAAATACTGCACGAAAATACCAAAATTAATTTTATTTTACTTAGCTAATTTAAATTTTAGTATTTAATATGAATAATTCAAAAAATTATCTTCCATTGGAAATTAAGAAAGAGTATTTTTAGATCATGTTATTAATTATATTTAACTTTTACATACACTACAGGAAAATCGAAAAAGGAATTGTGTGCTGCCTTCTGGTATAATATTGAAAAAAGTTAAATTCTTGCCGAAATCGCAAAAATTAAAGCAAGTATATCAATATGGTATTTATTTATTATTATAATAATTAACAAATTATTTTTAAAAACCTTTTTATATTAATGCAGATTCTGATGTAATAGTGACCATCCCAACTCCCAACAAAGATCTCTCCAATAATAATTGAGGAGGATATAATTTAAATTTAGTTGTAAAATATTATTCAAGTTATTCCATTCTATATAAAATTACGTTCAATGGTTTCAGCTACATTGCAATTTTTTTAATTTTAAAAACAATAAAAAAAATTTTTGTTCATAATAATAATATTTTTATCATCATGCGAAATTATTTGACCATTTTTATATATGTATTAATAATCTGATATTTTTCATAAAACAAAATTGTTGCAACAGAAGAAGAAACTTCTTCGCCAACAGAAGAAGAAACTTTCAAAACAACAACCTCGAGTTTCGAAATTTCACCTAAGTAGTGGGAAATGATTATTGATCAATGATAGCTATAAAATAGCTATACTAATGATCAATTAGTGAGAGTTAATTTCAAAGTTGAAACCTCAATTACAAGTCGGGAAATTCAAATTAAATCAATAATATAAAAAAAGGCAGCGTTTGTTTTCTAAGTCAAGAAAATCGTTAAGTTCAGTATAAGTAATAAATAAAATTTCATAGAATAAATATAAATAAAAGGGACAACAATAAATATATAAATATTCTAAATATAGCAATAACTTAACAATATAAATGTATTTTCAATTACAACTAAATTACAAATCATAAACTTTATAAAGAAATAATTGTGTATTAATTCAATATTACTAACAGTTACGTGTCGCGTAACAGAAGAAGAAAATGTAAACGAGGAAAACATAGAGGAAGTTACTTTAAGTAATGACCATGTTTTTCTAGAATATGAAAATTTAAATGAAAATTTTCTAGAATATGAGAGTTTTGGCATTCGAGCGGACAAATTTCATCATAATAATCAAAATACAACAATTTTAAAAAAAGCTTCAGTTAAAATGGTAATTTCCACTTGATGTTATGCATTTAGTGGATCTAGGTATTTCAAAGAAAATATTAACAGAATTCACCAGAAAGAGAACAGGGAGAAAAATAAATAAATTTATTATGAATTATAATTTATTTATAATTTATAATGCGTGTTTTATGAATTATCTTGAAAATAAATTTAAAAAATAATATTTTCTTTTTTTATTTTTATATAAAAATCTACTATTTCAGAACGCCATCTATTGGGAAAACTATTTTTTCTTATATGTCACATACGAATAAGCCTTATCTAAGCGGACATGCCTTAAGCCGTAACCATAATAGGATTAACGACTTAACCTAGTGTCAAAAAAAATTTGTAAGTCAACGAAAATTTTACAAATATTAAGGAATAACGTAAGCAAACCATAATAGACTTTGGCTTATGTCAATTTTAACGTCAAATACATATTGACATATTATTAATATGACCACAATTTTTCTACTATTATAATTGAAAACTGTATTTCAAATAAAAACAATTTATTGTTTATAAATTTATAAATATTTTTATTTGACAAATTTCAAATTTCAAATATTTCAAATATAAATTTATAAATTTTGACAAATTTCAAATAAATATTTGAAATTTTGAATAAATATTTGAAATTTGTCAAAATTTCAGAAAGAGGGAGAAAGAGCGCTCGTTGATCGCTCCGTTTCTGAAGTCAACGAAACCGAAAAATGACTTAACGGAAAGTTGGTTAATTCTATTATGGTTTGCTTCATACAATTTATATGAAAGCGCTCATTTCCTTAAGTCTAATTTGACACTAGGTTAAGTCGTTAATCCTATTATGGTTACGGCTTTAAGACAAATAAGACATAAGTAAATGTATAAGTAAGGAATGATAAGGCTTACATATAAGGCATATATTAGCTTTACATAAGGCTTACGCTCTTCACTGGGATGTCTTGCTGCTGTTACGATTAACTTAAAATACATTAGAAAAAAAGAGACTACACACTATTTTATTTTATTTGAATTTAAATAAATGTTATAACAATTTTTCTTGTGTAGCCAATAGTTTTTATATATAACAAATGTGACTTCACAAGGGGTGGGGGTATTAAAAAAATGTCACAATGTGTGACAATTGGGAGGGAGGCGGTTCAAAATATTGAAAAGAATCTGACATCCTTTAAGTAAAACCCCCGAAATACAAATTATGTTTGGCAGATTGCAGGGAACAATCATGACAATGCAAATAATATGTCCGGAATCTACAACGGTTTAAACTAAACGCCAAAATTTTAGGAATAAATTCACGTGCTATTTTTGTTCCATCAATTATCAGTAACAGTAATATTTCGGAAATTTTATTCCATAATTACTGGTAATATTTTTAACTATACTTGTAAATTACAGAATTATATTCCTGCATAACACACGTCGAAAGCCATATGAAACAATTAAATAAATTAAATTACTTTTACCTAAATGTTAAGCAAATTATTTTCTCACATTTATTTCGTAAATTAATCATTACATATAGATTTAGTCACAATAATTTCCACACGAAATATGATTCCTCTAATCTAATAATATAATTAATTATTAATTATGCAACAATTTTGTTTGTAACTGACTTCAATAAATCTGTCTTTAGGTAGCATTCTAGTTCTAAGATTTCAGATGTAACACTCCATCAATTTATTTAGATGTAGCAATTGATGCGTAAAAATTGGTTCAAATTCATATTTTCAGCGCAAAAATGGGTTCAGATTCAATTCAATATTTAAATTTGTTTTTTAGGGCAAAAAAAAATTAAATATCAAGAAATAAATTATTGTGTAAACATTGTTTTGAAAAGCAAATTGGTTAATAATAATAATGTTAACAGAGAAACTGTATAAGAAATTTTTATTCCAAATGTTTGTTTTTCTCGATTTTTCATCTCATTTTTAGCTGAAAAAAAAATTTTGTTCAGCCAGAAATTAGAATTTTGTTATATTAACTTAACCTGAACCCGAACTCCCTAAATTTTAATGTATTGAACAAGTAGCATAACCCAAAATTTTAAGGGTTCGAAATATTGATTAGCATTCAATTATTTTATAATATTTACAAGTTTCCAAGATGTAGCAATTGAGAAAACCTATTCAAGGTATCTCTTCAATACAATAACTACATCAATACAAACAGAATATTAGTATTTGATTACGATAACTAAATATTCCAATCAAGTCATTATACGACCAACTGAAGGCAGCTGTCCGTCATTCATTTAGGTTTGATCAGCAGATGACACGATTTTACAAAATTAACACAAATATTAAACAACATTTTTTTTAAATAAAAAAAGAGAAGTTGTCAATAATTCTTACCATAGTAAGCTAAGCTGTGTTATATATGTTTCTTTTTGGAGTGTGTTCTAATGGTCTTATTATATTAATCACAAGATTAACAAGTGTGTTGCTAATGATAAATTTACTAACAAATTTTCCAAAATAACTTTAAAACAATCAGAATTTATATGTAAATTATTGTTCGGAATATCTGATTACACTAGTTAACTACAGCAAGTTACATATACACATTAAGTTTAGCTGGCCTTACATGACTTTTGAATAACTGTAATTTCGGTTATTTTCTTGGGTTTCATCACAAATTAATTAAATTATATATAATTTCATAAATATTTTTAAAAATTTATATTACTCTCAGTTTACAATTACACATATTTAAATAAGCTGACGGTATAAGAATATACTCATATGAAACATAAATTAAAAAGAAATTAAATGTAAGTTTTGTTTATTATAATTTCGTTATCCTCTAATAATTTAAAAAAAAAAAATATTATTAACCGATTTTTTCAATTTTTGACCCATATATATTTGAATTAAGTTTTCAGACACACATCACAACTGTAAAGTATTTCAACAGTAGCGATGTGTCCTTAAATTTTGTTTAAAAATATTTTATGGATATTTTCATGCGTACAAATTGTTTATCAAGTTATAATAATCTATCTATATTATTAAGATCCGGTTGAAAAAATTGTCGTTATTATTATTATTACTGACATACCTTTAATCCTATTCGCTGTTTAAATGTTTAATCCTATTCGCTGTTTAAATGTAGTTTGGTACGTTTCTGCTAACTATAAACTCGAGTTAACAATTTTTGTTAGCTCGAGGATCTGATAACTAAATGTTATAAATTTGACGATCATGTTCCGATTTGTTGAACCTTAACTTCCGGTAGATTTGTTATTTACTACAACAAACAATAGCAAAAATTACAATCACACTTTATTAAAATATTTTTGTTTTTTGTTTTATAAATCAATAATTACCGTATCCCTGATATTAACAAAATAATACAAAAAAAAATTACATTCTGATGATGTAATTCCAAATGCTCCACTAACATATTAAATATATAAATGTCATGCCATGGTGGTAATCCGCATAATTTCATCATAAATACTTCAATGTTTTAACTACTGTTAAAACATTTTGAAATTATGTTTCTTTTTTTCATTATTACCATAAACTTCAATTTCAAATCGTTTATTTAGTATTTTCTTCAATATATATCTAATCACCTAATCTGGTTAAACAAAACGTTACAATATTTATATCTTTATCATAACTACCACGATTCACATCCATTATTTTAAATTGAGCTTGTATTATTTTCATACATATATCATTATTTTATAAAAACGTTGTACAAAACTACTTAAACTATGTAACCATTCTGGTTGTGTTGCTATTAATATTGATGAACTATATTCAATTCATGTTATTCGTGGTCCACTTTCTGCGATCTTTTCAATTAAATTATTCATTAATTCAGATTTAACCCAATTTTTTTTTTTGTAACCTTTATTCAATATTATCAATTTATGAAGATGAAGAACGAAATATTTTGATTCTAAATAATTGTATAATCAACAATAATTCATAATCCAAATTTGTACAAAAACATTTTCATATTCTAAATAGAAAAGTTATGGAATTATATTAAATTATAAATTTTTCTCCAGGTATTAAAAAATACTTACTTTCCATGAATTCTCATCATATGTTAAGACAAATAATATAAGCATATGGATTAATTTGTGATAATTACAGCATCTCATATTTTCCAAGCATTGTAAACCTATTTGGATTTGTTCTACTACACAACCCAAATTACAAGCATGCCTACAATATTAAGCAAATCTGCTGAAACATTTTTTCTAAAAAATGAAAATACATATAATAACCACATTATAATTCAGTTACAGTTATAACGCTACAATTCTTATTTGAATATTATTTATACCTGAATTATTAAAAGGAAATGTTCTTGCATCAATAAATTTTAATATTGACCTTGAATTAGCTTTCTACAAAATGCTGTAGTTTGACTATGTTATATTGATTCACAATTAAATTTTATTACCTATTAATATAACTACCTAGGTTTTAAGTATTTTTATATTAATTTTACTACATAATATAGATGATTAAGCTATTCTTCTATTAGTTTCATGTTTTTTATTATTCTATTATTCTATCTCGGCCTTCTAATAACTGGAATTCCAAACAAATCAAAACAAATCAAAACGCAGGCGGGATTCTTGTTTGTTTTCATTTTTAGTTTGGTTAGAATGAATTTTTGAACATATGTGATAAAATGGAACAAATGGAAATGGTCTAAGGTGAACAATGAAAAAATTGGAAGACTATTTACCCAGTATGCAAATTTCCGACTGTTTTATCAAATTTATTTTCTTATTTTCCTATAAACTAATTTTTTCTATATCTTCATAATGCAACTTAATAATTACTATGAAAAGCACTGAAATGTTTTGTTTTTTATTTGTTCTGATCAGCCATTTAAAAATTTGGTTAATGTCATATTGGTAACTTATGTCAGTACATTTATAAATGTATGTCCGATATATTTATAAAATACTCACGGTAACACCGTAACAAAAAATAAAAATAAATATCTAATTTTGTTATAGTTATAAAATAGTTTTTATAAAAAAAAAATATACTTTTTCATTAAATATTATACTTTTCTGGATCTGGAAAAACACTAATTTCGAAATGAAGTTAGTTTTTTTTTGTTTAAACTTTACCAGCTGGCAATTGAAACTTCAAAATTACTGCTGTCAGTGTCAGTATATTGGTATTGATAAATGGAGGGGTAAATCTTGCTAAAAATCGAGATTTTTGAAAAGTGATCTAGACTTTCTAGTCCAAAAAAAGATATTTTTTTGGTCAACCAAATTTAAATAACAAGTATCTGGCTAAGAGTAGTTTTTTTATATAAATGTTTTCATGATTTATGATTTATGGTTATTTCGTTATTTTTCCTAAATCGAAATTGAAATATTAAGGGAATTTGGGTGCATTCCAGTACTTAAACATTTCTTCAGAATATAATCATAACATTCTCTTCCTTTTTGACATCCTAGTTTGTAGTTTGTTTTATTTATCAAACTTTTTAGAGGCCCAATCGTAATGTGAGCGCAAAACGATAGCGCTAGCTGTAGATTTATTTTTGTTATTGTTAAATATATTGTCAGTAGCTTTTTTTATTGGCGGTGCCCCCGAGCTTTGGGTTTGCTTTGATTGATTTCCATAATGTTGTTTTTGACCATTTTTCAAAATAAACGGTACAGAAGCTGATAAAACTATCACTTAAATAAAAATCCGGAACATTTTTAATATGTATGTATATACCAATTTTTTTTTTAATTTCTTGAATTTAAAAAAAAAAATACATATTTAATTTTGATTACGCGTTGCGAATTGCTGATGATGCTCATGCGTGATAGTTTTACTTAAAATGCATTCAATTCAATTATTTTATTAAAGTTTTTTAAACATTTTTTAAAATAAAGATTATTTTATAAAATTAATTAAATTATTTTTTCCTGAAATTAAAAACAGATGTAAAACAAGACAGTCAACTTTTTTTAGTTACCATTACCACCTTCTTGTTGGAAACGATTCTAACTCGTTCTTCCGTGTCTCTATCACACTCATGTTATGTTTATTTATTTATTAACCAAAACAAGGTACATTTTCTTAGTTATTAATTTTAACATCGTCAATTAAAAAACTTAATAATATTTTAAATAAAATAAATGGGATATGGCGGATGGGATGGAAATGAAATTTGTCATGATTATTTGAGGACGGAAAGCAGTCTTTTTTTGTACGTGAGTTTTGTAACAGATGGTGAAAAATGATCGCTGTGTTTGTTGAAAGTAGCGCAGCATCTATTAATTGGTTCATTTTTCGCGTATTCTGTTCTATGCGGGTATTCTTTGAGAAGCTTTGTATGTCTAGTTTGCCGAATGCCGTCATTTAGTATTATTCTACTAGATATGTACTCAACGGCGATATCACCTTTTAAGATATCTAGCGTGAAGCATGATGTAAGTAGGGTCCTTCTAGACGAGAGAGATACAAGATTTAATGTTTTGAGCCTATTTGTGTAGTGTGGCAAATTTTCATAATCTCTAGGGTCATGTAAATCTCTTAGGGCGAATAATAAAAATTGTTTTTGCACTGACTCGATTCTATTGGAATGTGTTTCAAAAACAGGGTCCCAAATAGGACACGCATATTCAAGGATCGGTCGAACAAGTGAACAGTATAATGATTTAGTAACCCATACATTTTTAAATTCACGGGCCCTTCTTTTGATAAACCCTAGCATTTTGTATGCTTTTGCAATTACTCTATCATAATGAAGGTCGAAATTTAATTTATTGTCAAGCAATACACCAAGATCGGTAATTTGGTTTACACTTTCAAGTAAGGTATTATTTAAGTAGTAGTCGTATTTCGACGTTGTCCTTTTTCTTGAAAATCTAATTAAGTGACATTTATTTGTATTAAGATGCAACTTGTTTTGAATGCACCACTGGTCAAGAGCTTGTAATTTAGATTGGAGAAATGCAGCATCCATTGGGGAGTCAATATTATGATAAATTTTTAGATCATCTGCATAAAAATTATGTGATATATCACTTAGTACTACCGATAAATCCGCTATAAAGATATTGAAAAGTAGAGGTCCTAAGTGACTACCCTGGGGTACGCCTGAAGAGACTAAAATTTCTTTTGATAAAAACCCTTGAAATTTAACATTTTGCGTCCTACTGTTTAAATAGCATTTAATCCAATTCAATAGTGCGCCGGCTATCCCCATTTTCTTTAATTTACAAATAAGAGTGTGATGGTCAACCCGATCAAATGCCTTACTAAAATCTGTATATATGGCATCAATTTGGTGACCTTTTTCCATACCACAAAGAACGTCAGAAACTAGGACTGTTAAGTTAGTAGTTGTTGACCGCCCCTTTCTAAAACCATGTTGTTGTTCGTTGAGAATTGGGTTAATCAAAGTGGTCATTTTATCACATATAATTTTCTCAAATAATTTAGGTATTGATGATAAAATGGCGATTCCTCTGTAGTTGTCAACATTTTTTTTGTCGCCGTCCTTATGGATAGGTGTAAGAAATGAACGTTTCCATATAGATGGAAATACTCCAAGTGCAAGCGATTTATTAAACATTAGTTGTAGAGGTAATGCTAATGCTGCCAAACAGTTACTTAAGAAAATTGGTGGAATTTTATCAGGACCAGGGCCTTTATTTATGTCAAGATTTATAAGCGCATTAGTAACGTCGTCTAAAGTTAAAACTATATTTTCTATAAGTAAAGGACCCTGAGTGTCCACAGATGCCATATTTGATGGAGTAACTTGAGGGCAGAAAACCTCAGCAAAACGGTCAGCGAATAAATCACATATTTCTCGGGGACAGGATGATTGTGTAGAACTCCGATACATAGTATTTGGGTACCCCGAGCTTTTACTTTTAATATTAACGAAATCAAAGAATTTTTTTGGATCTTTTATTATGTTTTCGCCAACATTGTTAACATATGACTCGTACGATTCGCGCGATTTGATAGTGAACTCAGAAGCTAGCATCTCATACTCTGACTGCAGATCTCTACTACTATTATTACCAGATTTAATCAATTTATATAATTTGTTTCTCTGATTGCGCAAGGATCTTAGGTTACTATTAAGCCAAGGTTCTGACAGTTTATTTTTTTTTTTAATTTTTGGTACATGTGTATCAACGACGAGAAATAATGTGTTATAAAAATTTGTGATAATCTCATCGATATTATTCCCCGATAAAAGGTTTGTCCATTCTATTGAAGATAATTCATTGTTAATGCATTCATAATTTGCATTTTTAAAATTATATACAATTGAATTATTGTAAGATTTACTATGATTAACAACAGAGATTGGTAATTCTACTATGATGGCTGAATGATGGACCGTGTTGGTAAAGAGATTTTCTGCATTACTAGCAGCAGAGACTACGACTTCTCCATATGCATTAGTAAAGATCAAATCCAGCCATTTACCATTGGAATTTGGATTTTCAACAACTTGTTGCATGTCATTGCTATAAAAAGTTTCAATTAAGCTTATATCAATATCGTCAGAAAGGTTAGCTGGAAGTAGGCAATTATCAGATTCGTCAATTTTAAACGATATATTTGGACGATTAAAATCACCAAAGAAAAACATATTATCCTTCTCTTGTAATTTGGTGTTAACTGAATGAAAGATTTCAAAAATTTCTCTATAATTCGAGTCCTCAGAGTTTGGAGGAATGTATACTGTACCAATATAAATAAATTTAGTACCAAGACAAATTCTAATAATTTTATGTTCAAAGGACAATGACTGATCAGTAGTGACCTCTTCACTTGACAATGAGTTATGGACAGCAATTAGAACACCGCCACCCCTAGAAAGACCGGTATAACTATAATCTCTGTCATTTCTATAGATTGACCAGTTACTATCTAGAATTTCTTCATTTTTGTAAGAAGAATTTAGCCATGTTTCGGTTATAATAATTATATTAAAATTGCAAGATTTGGAATCAATGAAAAGGTTTTTAATTTTACCTCTAATACCACCGCAATTGTGGTAAAAAATCTTTAAATCTTTAGGCTTAGAAGTGGTGGTTTTAAGTAATGGCGTTGGAGATGTTAATTTACCAAAATTGAGATTTTCTTTCAGGCAAGGCACGAAAAAACTTGGCAGTATCTTCACGAGATTTATGTAAATGTGAAATTCTCTTAGAGCTTAAGTGAGAAGCATATGAAGAGAGATCACATTCTACTTGCTCTGGGGAGATACCGATACTTTCATGAAAATTGTAATAAAATTTGCGCAAAGTGTTAAGGTCGGTTGGTAATCCTTCTTGTTGAATTGCAATTATGACATTCATTTTAGTTTTGCCTTCTATACAGACAGTGTTAGATTTATCGTGTAAATATGCTAGATAAATTCTTGCGTTATTATAAATTCTTGTATCTCTAAAACGTGATAACAGATAACGATTTTCAGTACTATCAGCTGAGTTAATTGTCATTCTAACATTAGGAGGTATTAAAGGGTCCACAAAAGATAATTCCGTACGAGATGTGTCTCTATATGTACTAGGAATGTCATGATTGTATGTGTCTGTATATGTACTGGGAATGTCATTGACAGGAGTAAGAGGATTTAAGGTTGGTCCCTGGATAAAGGTTTGGAATTTCTGGAAATTTTTCGACAATGTTCTTCTGAAGGTGTTTTTACTATTATTATTAACATATTTACTATTATTATTATTACTATTCAATCTAGTCTTAATGCTATTTAAATTACTATTACTATTTATGCTAGGCTTAATATTAGTAAAATTGTTATTATTATTATCATCATCATTACTATTATTCTTACTATTATTATTATTATTATTTGCGTCATTAATACTGTATTCGCAATTATCGTCCTTATCGTTAATAGAAATAATATTATTATTATCTTTGTTTGTATTATTATTCATGCTATTATTATCAGTATTATTATTATTATTATTATTATTATTACTATTATTATTATTATTACTATTATTATTATTATTATTATTATTATTATTATTATTATTATTATTATCGTTATTATTATTATTATTATTATTTACATCGTTATTATTAATATTGGTATTATAGTTGTCATTGTTATTATTATCATTAGTGTTTATTATATTTTTAGATTTAGATTTAGATTTCCATAGTGACATTCTAATTTTCCCGAAAAAAAAAATATCATTAATGGAATTAATAAATAGCCACCTATACTTTAATGGCAATTGTATTTTAAAACAACTATATTTAGGCTTAGTAATCTTTAATTTTTTTGGTTTAATATTTTTAATGTTACTTACAGAAATATGAAATTTAGTTTTAAATAGATTATACACCCAAGTATCATCTGCATGTAGCGGAGCTCCTTTAAGATAATAAACATCCAAATCATTATTAGATGATAAATTAACTATTTCTTTAACTATTTCTTTACTACGATGTTTAGGCTTGGAGACTTTTTTAATTATATTAACTTTATTAACTTTATCAAATTTGGAGATTCTTTCATCCCATTCAGGTTGCGTCCATGTAGTCCCAAATTTGTGTACTTGTGGTATATTGGTAGCAATTTCGGGTAAAAATGTTGATTCAGTACTAATAGTATTGTCAGATGCTGCCGACTTTAAAATAAGTTCCTGTTCCCCTATTCGCTTACAAGCATCATGTAATTCAGCATGAATTGTTAAATTGTGAGGTGCGCCATATAGAGAATTAGGTTCCGGGTTATTGTCTAGCTTATATGTTGTCAATTTGAGTTCCTCAAGTATATCGTTGGTTCTGAGCCGAGTAGCATGTATTTTGGCATATGTTCGTATCATTCATAATTTCATCTGGAAATCGTATTAGCCACTTAATTAAGACTGGCTGAGTGAGGGATTTAAGATGTCATGGAAATTACATTTTTATTAAATGTGAAAGATGTATTTTGGCATATCTGTATTATGGCTAAAGGTTTGACATTTTCGGCTTTTGAAGCGGCATTTTAATGAATAATATTTGATCAACTTACCTGGCATTTTAATGAATAAAAATTGATCAACTTACCTGGTATAAAAAAGGAAATATGATTAATAAATATATTATAAGAAAAATATGTATCGCTTTTGCAAATATGTATCGCTTTATTATGTGCTTTACTTATACGAGAATTGATAACTTGCAGTTCTACGCTCATAATAAATTCTTGTAAGATTGCCCCCATCCATCATTATACTTAATAAGTTCGGCAAATTCAAATATGATGATATTATTCTATTAAAACAGGCTTTATTGCAGTAAGTTTAGACAGTAACGTTTGAATATAGAAAAATATCTTAAAATTTTGTATAAACTTGTTATTTTGATGTATGTCGAATTAACATTTTAAATACGTTTAATCAAAATGTGGACATATTTCTTTTATGTGATTTTAAATTTATGCGGCTATTTTGGAGCTTTCCCTCCTCTTCGACCTTATATATGTTATATATGTATATTTTTGGATTCCCGTCGAGTTCATCGAAAACGAGTTCATCGAAAACAAATTCATCGAAAACGAGTTCATCGAATGCAAGTGCATCGAAAACGAGTTCATCGGATGATCAAATTCATCGAATTACAAGTTCATCGAAAAAAAAGTATTTTTTAACTATAAACTATCATTACAGATTTTGAAGTTGCAATGATCAAAAAATAAAATGTTATTTAAAGTACTTATAGAAATTTATTTTATAAAAATATACATTAATTTTTAAATGAAATTCAAATGAAAAAAATTTAGTATGATACATTACGTAAAATTTATATATAAAATAAATAGGTAAAAGAAGATAATAAGTAGTCAGTAAGTGTGAAAAATTTATCATTTTCATTAATATGGGTAATAATCAGGGAAAACCCTACGAAAAGAATCAAAAATAAAAAAGAAGAATTATAAAAAATTCAAGAAAAACTTGCGAGGTTCTGTTATATCATTTTCTGTTTAGTCATGG
Source organism: Rhamphomyia laevipes (assembly GCA_963920725.1). Classification (NCBI taxonomy): domain Eukaryota; kingdom Metazoa; phylum Arthropoda; class Insecta; order Diptera; family Empididae; genus Rhamphomyia; species Rhamphomyia laevipes. The sequence continues at coordinate 128,366,415 of OY987255.1, read as the reverse complement.
AACACGTATTTTTCATTATCTATAAATCAGAAAAAATAATATAGTTAAAAAATATTTTTTTTTTCGATGAACTTGTAATTCGATGAATTGATCATTCGATGAATTCGTTTTCGATGAACTCGTTTTCGATGAACATGTTTTCGATGAACTGGTTTTCGATGAACTCGTCGGTTACTATATTTTTGTAGTGCAGATAAATCATTAATGAAAATACTTATCTTGGTCTACATTGATTAGTGAAGAGCAGCCATTGAAGTTCATATCATAAATTTCCATTTCAATTTCGTAAATAAGACAACGGAATTGAACGTTATTAGAAATGTAATAAAATGTATAAAAAACGCATTAAAATCTTTTATTTAAAAATTTATTTATTGTTTTGAAAATTCATTTATATTTTATATCACATTAATTCCAAATATATAGTAAATATATACTTTTTTAAAACCATTCATTTAATTAGCAATATATTTATGAAATGTTTAAATGAAAACTATTTAAATAATGATTCGTATTTTTAAATTTAAACCTATATATTTATCAATAGATTCATGCAATTTTCAAATGATAATTTTTTGGATTATTTTAACTAACATTTAATTATTTTTCTTTATACAATATTAGCTATTGACTTAACTATTTCTATTTTATTTGTTTTAAATTAAAATTATATCTTTACATTGTTAAATGAAATATTATTTATGATTTTTAAATTATATGATTATTTACATTTGACATTTAATTTGATTTACATTTGAAATATAGATTTTTTTTTAGTCAACATTATATTTACATAGTTTTTCCTAAATTTATAATTAAGTAAATATATTCTACAAATTAAATTTAAATTTAAAATTTGTTAATTTATCACATATTAATTAAGTCAGACTTTTATTACTTTTACAGTTTTTTTACTTTTTATTAAAATATGTATTTATTTTTACAATATAATTTATTTATTTATTTTATTTAATGATACTATATAATTTACTTATAATAATAAAAATTATTAATATATATTATTTTTCTTATGTTAATCTATATTTTTTTAAATTTTCAATTAATAAGAACTCGCATCAAAGAAATGAATAATATTTTTTTTACGCAAAAAGTAAATTACTTAACATAAGCATAATTCATAAAATAAATGATAGCCAACATATTAATCCATAAAACATTTTCTTATATTGAAATTTAAATATATTCTTGTAAAGATTTAGTAATTATTTCAATTCTTTAAAGAAAAATGTATGATAATAAACAAAACTGACATCTAATATACAATTTGCATAATTATACCATCCGTCAAAAAGAGAGTATAGTAATACCGTGCAACGCAACGGCATTCAGAATCAGAACGAAATAAAAATAATTTTGAAAATCGATATAATTCTGACAATAGTAATGGAACTAGTAATAATCAATGGCATTAAAGTGTACAACTACATCCATCAAATAATAGTAATAAGACAAATTCTCAATTAAATAATACAGAACCTATGGACATATGTATGAACACAAGTCAAGTTAATACAAATTTTAACAATTCTCAAAATTTTCGTCCTGCTCAAGAAAACAATCAGTTATAAATAATAAAAACGTTCATAATTGATAGTGACGCGAAAACAATAACTAAACGAAAATTTGTAGGACGAAATAGAAAGTAGTAGAATCAATAAATAAACGTATTAAAGTTCTGCATAGTGTTATTGCAACTAATACAAGTTATAGTTCCCAATTTTTAAAGAATTCTATGAATCTGATTATTCCATTGAATTTGAAAAGTACGATTCCCATAATTATTTTGATAGCCTCATTGGCAACAACATTCTTACAAATTTAGATGTTGTAATTAATTATACAGATCGCGTATTGTAAACAATTAAAGCAAAAATAACCTTTTTATCATATAGAAGAGGAAATATTATTTTAAGTTTTTAGACATGGTTTATCCGTATATTTGGGTTTATCAACCTTGATACTCCTAGAGTTACCGAAGCCAATATTGGCGGAACAGCTTACGTCGACGGTGGCATGGATAACGAGGGGCTCTCAGGTAGCATCATTTCCCTAGCTACTTGTGGGAATTATAATTAAAGGAGAACCTTCAACTTCAAACAATTTAACAGAAAATATAGAAAATGCGTAAGTTAATTTAAATATAATGTAATTATTATTAAAAATTTATATTAAAAAAATATTTTAGCATAAATGGAAATGCTCAACTATAAAATAAAATGTAATAGATAATAATATTTTGAAGAAATGTTATTGTGATATCCGTAATTTTTATATTAAATTTTGTATGAAACTTAGTTGATTTGAATATAGTGAAGATTTAAATATTTTTATCACAACACGTTTTATCTGGAGAAACCAACACTATTTTAGACTTATCAATAATAACATTTAACAAAGAGGTTTATAATGCAAAAATAATAAATTCTGAATATGGATCATTCTGAATTAACCAAATAACAAATGAATTAAATGAAAAATTATTTAATTATATATGTATTCGTTTTTATAATAAAAATATGTTCTTTAGTGTTGGAGTAGAACAAAATTTTGTCTACGGCAACATTGTTCAAATTATCATTTGCACACAAATTAATTCATTGTATTTTTGACTTATATAAAAAGACTGAAAAAATAAACTTCCGTTCTCTTGGTATTGAACGCTCACTATCTTAACACGTATTTTTTTTTTTTCTTTAATAATCAAGAGATTCATCTTGATTCATCTGCGCTAATTTCTACATTTAGACATATAAAAGAAAAGCATCCAGAATATATTTATTTTTCAGAATCCTGATCATTTAGTTGCTACAGCTGCAACAGTATCTTCGTTTTCTAGCTCTCCTAGCAGTTCTACTATAAACAAATGGATAGAGTCATGCATTGCATTAAATGAAATAAAATCTATTCCACAATTTTTTAATTATGTGATAAATACAACGAGTGTGGCTCAAATTATGAGAAGTGAAATAAAAGAAAGGGAAATTATCGATGAGACTACTCGTAGAAAATTCGTTGGAAATATAGTGTCATTATTTGTTGATATTTTCAAAAGGCGAATGACAATTAAGGAAATTGAAGAAATTACCAACTTAATTGTACAAACATTTCCAAGTGAACAAACGGTATGAAAATTTCTATTTCGTGCAAAGAGAATATCACAACTCGTAGTTATAATGTAAAACGGCATTTTGAAACTACTGCATGTGTGAGATTAAGTAAGAACGACAACATATTATCCAGTACAGGGATTAAGCTCATCAAAATTTGGGAGGAGAGTTAGTTGGGAGTGCGAAAATAAAAAAAAACGATTTTGCTCACATCTACTCCCAAAATCAACTCGACAAAATTTTTTATCAATTCCCATGGGAAATTTGACAACTACAAATTATTGAAAAAGTTTTCAAAATATAAATTTTTATTTAATAGTACCATTTCAAAAAATATTTTTATAATTGTAAATATATATTTATATTTTAGATTAAAATTATAATTTATTTACAAATAAACATAACAAATTGATTTTTTTATTAGGCAACAAAAATAAATGAGAATCAAAAAGAATTAATGAAAAAAAAATTATAAATTGAATTTTGGATCATTTAAAGATTCTCAAAGAAGTGAATTAAAAAATAAAATTTTGACAGAAATTTATTTATTTATTTATTTATTCGTCTACCGAAAATAACTTATATATTAATTAACAATTTAAAAATTCAAAAATTCAAAATTCAAAAAATAACAAATTATTTCATAGCGTTATATAAGTATTTAATTTAATTTTCAATCATGAAAAGTTCTTTTAAAATTTTTTGGAAATCTGCTCTATTAACATTTAAATTTAACGAACTGGAAACAGAATCAAACATAATAATGCACCTTGTGACGGGTTCTTGTAGGCCATAATTAGTCCTATGGAAGGGCGGATAGAATAAAGTTTGAATCCTAGAACTATATGGACGATTTAACTCATTAAAGACCATACACAAATACTGACAATCAATTTTATTTGACAGGATATTTCGGACAAACGTTATACAAAATATCTTTCGACGAATTTCTAAAGTTTCTAATCCTAGTAATTTGCACCTAACAGGATAAGATGGAGATACTGCTAAATTGAAACGTCGTAAACAAAATCTAGTAAAATTTCTTTGAACTTTTTCTATTTTATTTGTGTAAACTGCGTACACAGGACACCAGACTACTGCAGCATATTCTAAAATAGAACGAACCAAAGAAATAAATAAAGTTTTTAACGAGAATATATTTTAGAAATTTTTTGTATTTCTTTTAATGAAACCAACCATTCTGAACGCTTTCGATGTAATATATTCAATATGTACATTAAAACACATATTGTCATTATAATAAACACCCAAGTCTTTAATTTTGTTAACAACATCCAACGTATTACCATTGATAGTGAAATTACCATCAATTACGTAACGTTTACGAGTAATTTTCATTAGTGTAAACCATTAGAAGAACCCCATGCAACTAAATTATTTATAATAGAACTAAATAAATGTGGCCCCTCAAAAAATATAGAGCAATGGAAAAAGGTATAAAATGGTTTTTATATTAATGGTTTTTATATTATTTTATAATTAACAAATAATTTCAATTTTATTGGTATAGTGTTGGCTTGACTTAAAAAAAAATCTTAAGTTAAAAATTAAAAATTTAATAAAGTACCAGGAAGAAACTGGAAGTGGGTCAATAACGGATTTAGAAGATAAATTGACAGAAGCTGAATTAACTATATTTGAACGTAAAAATTATTTTATTGAAGATAATACAACACAAGAATACGGTGATATTGGAGAAGTAAAAATTTCAAGGCAACTAACTATTATGTACACCATGCAAAGGCTGAATCAGAAAAAACTAATAAATTATTAGAGCAATTAATTAATGAAGAAATAAAAACTCAAAATATAATAGTTAGGGAGCAGCGCGAAACTATGAAATGAAACTATTCAAAAAATCTGTAGACGATAACTTGTTTATAGTTAAAGAAAAATGCATAGAAACCCTCAAAAGAGACTTCGAGAAAGTATTGAAACTAGAATTCACCACGGAAATAGAAGATCCGACGGAAGGCATTAACTATATGGACATAAATCTATATAGACACAAAGGAAACGAAAACGAAAAAATAAAAATTATAACTAAATGGTACCCTAAGCCAATTGCCTCAAACAGATTACTACATAGCACATCGCAGCATCTCTATAAGCTGTAAACAGAACCATGGCGGAGGCGATGGTGGTCTGTCAAAAAAAAAAATCGCTATAATGTATTTAAATGAGAGTGAACACAACCATGGCGAAATTCGTTGCCGCTGGCGGAAATTTAGAGCTAATTTCTTATTTATTCGCCACGGCAAGCCAACAGCTGATTATGAGTGATTGAAAAATGTTATGACAATTGTTATTAAAAATTATTTTCAATTTAGAAGGTTATAATATTTTTTAAATTTTAAATAAAAATATATATTTAAAATTTAAAAAATATTATAAGACATTTAATTATATATGTTATATAGGTAAAAGTGGGTTAATATTATGGGGTTTAATGAGGAATTGATTGAAGAAGTGAAGAAATATCCATTTATTTATAATTTAAAACATCCAGATTATAAAAAAGTTAATGAAAAGGATGCTGTATGTGGTATGTCATGCAATTTCAAAAGTACTTGGAAAATAAGGTAATGTATATATATTTCTTTTCAACAATACCCATCAATATAAAACCTGTATATTACCTTCAGGATCGGGCGTAGATCCTTCCAATGAATCATCAAAGAAATGGAAATAATACGAAATTTTATTATTTTTGGATGATTATGAATACTATCGAAAATAAGATTAAATATTAAAAAAAAAAATATATACGGTATACATATTATTTTTTTTCAGAGGTCGTCCAACTAATGTGTTCATCCATCGATGTATGTAGACACATCAGAAACACAACCAGTAGAAGGTCATATCGACATCCCAAATGAGAAAGGTGAAACAGCCTTTGATGTTTCCAGTGAAATGTGTGCCAATACTTGTAAATTAACAATGCAGTTTTAAAATATATACATTTTTAACGATTTTTTTATTACCTGAAGTGAAAAACAGTACTGGTGGAAGATCAAAAATATGAAAAAGTAATAACAAGATTCGCAGAGAGAATGTAGAAGCACCAAAACGTGCTACAAGATTTTTTTTTTAAGAAACAAAAAGAGTTATTTGAAAAACCAAAGGCTCCAGGATAATTAGTAGGATGAACGCCGTTATATTGGGAATCATTAACGCAGGGGTGCCCAAAGATCATGGAATGAATGGCCAAATTTTTACGAAAAATAAAAATACTGGCCGCAAAAAAAACAGTTGCTGAAATGTCGGTCGTTTCGTCAAAGCAAATTGAAAAAAAAAAATGAAATGAGATATCTTACTTATCAAAGTGTCTGCGATTTTTGTAGAAATATATGTAATCCTGCGACAAATTGTATTTCTTTATAAATTAAGCTGCTTAAAATTGTTAACCTTGTCAGGAACTAGAACACCTGCAACTGCAATTAGACACTCTTTTAAAAATTCACCATCCGAATGTGGCTTTATACTAGCTAATTTTATGCCTTCACATTCATCATTACAACGTACACAAAGGTTTTGCTGAAAGTTTTTTTTGTTTACGCAATTTTTTTTACTTCACATTCACGTTGTTGAGTTGAAAGTTTGTCGTATTTTTGTTTGTGTTTATTTGAGAAATGTTCTTTAATATTATATCCTTTGAGAATAATAACTGCATTACAAATCAAGCATATAACGCCAACACCTTTTGGTTCAACAAAAAAGTCATTGGTCCAAGATTCTTGAAATGAACGATTTTCACTTGTCTTAAAAATACGAAGTTTGATGTTACCGCCACTGTCTGTTTGTCCAATAGTTCCAACATCACGCCACCGTCCTTTTTTAGTTAATCTAAGGTACTATAAATTCTATCTGATTTAATCAATACATAATATTTTACATAAAAAACTTAAAGCTTTATTGGCGATGCGATGTTTGCTTGGTGGATGCGAAAGAAAATAAAAAACTGTTATATATTTTGTTCTACGTGAAAATTCTTAATATTATTATCTTTACGAAAATACTTAATAAAATATGTTATATCAAATAAAATTTATATTTAACGTTATATATTAACCCTTAGACACCTAATGCAACAAGGTGGAATTAGCTGTTTGATGCAGTTGAAAAAATTTGGACCAAAAAAGATGAAATCCAAAGTACAAATATATTTGACAAACTTAAAGTAAACAAATTAAAGCTAAATGAGTGAATATTTAGAGGAATATATTAAATTAATGAAATCAGTGGCAAAGGCTCTTGATTTGCAAGGCGAAGAATATGCGTGCTTGGGCTATGTATTACCAACAGTAACATCAGCAGTTTCAATAATTGAAAAAACTACACATATTTCGCTTGAAGGATGGAATTTTGTTGGGCATTAAACAGCGATTCAATAATATTTTAAGTTTGGAAAATCCAGAATGTAAAGTATATATATACTTGCAGCCGTTAGTCATCCTAAGTTCAAGTTGTATTGGGTACCAACAAAAGATTATGATATGGTAAAAAAGTTATTTTTAACTGAATGTGCGTCAATGCATTCATCTTCTTTTGGTAATGAAAGCGAAACATAGATGATATCGAAAAAGATGATTTTTTTAATTCTATTTATAAATCAAATTCGATTGATTTAATAGATTGTAGCTCAACATCATCGATTATTAACAAACCCAGTGGTAGTAATATTGCCAGCATTAAAGCTCTTGCTTATCTGGATAAGAAAAGAACTTCTTCAATTATGGTCTTAAATGAGTTTCCTTTAGTAAAAAAGGTATTTCTAAAATATAATACCACATTGCCCTCATCAGCTTCTGTCGAAAGACTGTTTAGTACAGCTGTGCAATTATTTACTCCGCGAAGAAATCGTATATCTGCTGACACATTTAAAAAATAATTATTTTTGAAAGGCAATTCTGCACTATCGGAAGCATAATTTTCTTTCGTCTTGCAGTATTACAAGGTATTTTATTTTGTTAAAAATTACTAACAAATAAAAAAAATTAATATCGAAATTTATTAATATAAATTTGAATAATTAATCGTCAATCAGTACAGACGTGTTTATTTTTTATTGTTGCGTGATATATTTAATTTTAATTTTAATTATTAAATTTTTTTGTATAGTGTGTTTTTTTTTTGCAAAATTCGCACTTTAAATTAATTTTTAAATATTACGAAAATATAAATACTTTGAAGTTCAAAGCTCGCATTGAAATTTATAAAAATAAAAAGACAAAAATAAAAAAAAAATTGTGTTGTGTAATTAGAACTGCATATTCAATTAATTAATTTTTTTTTTTATTAATATATTGTGTAATTAATTAGGACTGAATAACAATTTTTTTTCTGTTTTGTTGTTTTTCGATTTCAACGACCTAAAGACACAATGTTTTTTATAATAATGGTCACATGCGGGAATAAGAATTGTCTAGATACTGATAAGAGTGAGTTAGGCGTTTCATGTTCTGGTCTTTGTGGTAAATTTTTTCATCCGGTTTGTGCTGGATTAAGTAAAAATGCATCACGTTATGTAAAGGAATATTTACAGTCTTTCTCATTTAAATGTTCGGACTGTTCCAAAAGATCCCTTGAGGATCATATAATAGAAATTAAAAATAATATAAGTTCTATTGAAAATAAAATAACACATGAATTTAAAATTAATTCTAAAAAATATGAAATATTAATTCAAGGTGTTGATGGTTTAAGTTCATCGGTAGAAAAAACAACATCTGAAAAAAATAGTAAAACTGATCCGAAAATAAAAATTGACGATATTTTAAATAGTATTGATAACGTAATTGAAGACAAATTTAAAAATATAGATGCTAAAATGTGTCATAAGTTAGAAGAAATTACAAATTGTTTTTCTCCGTATAAAAATACAATTAAAAAATTGACGAATGTTCCAGCTGAACTTGAAATTATAAATTGTAATGTAAATGATATTTCTGCAAAAATACAACAAATTTTAACTTCATCTTTGACAAAAAATGGCAATTGTAACGTAGGGAAGTCATAATTATCATTCTTCTTATTTAAGGTTATCTTATTCGAACAATTCATATCAATATTTATATCGTTATTTTGATTTTGATTTCTTCAATTTCTTGTTCTTATCGCAGTAATATTCTTCATCGCCTTTGATAACACCATTTTTAAATACACAATCGCCTGCAATTTCTTATTATAATGCGCTTATGAACAATAATAATTTTGATTTGAGTCACTCTCAATTACCACAAACGGTTGCACCGCGGGAGAAAATTGAAGAAATGAAAAAAAAATACTCGAAAACAAATATACATTAAAAATGCTGAATCCTCGACGAGTGAAGCTGATATATTGAATTATATAAAGAAAAAATTTGACTTCCATGGAACATCAAACGCTCTGATCTACGTTTTTGCAATTTCAAAATTAGTGTACCTGAAAAATTCTTAAAACCGATGCTAAATATTCGAAATTGGCCTAATAAGTGCGATATTCGTGAGTTTAAAACATCACTTCAGTTAGTGATAAATCTGAAAAATTTCGAATGTACCGACGCAACTACGTAAGGACTTAAAAATTTATTATCAAAATATGTCTGGGATGAGGGGTGATTTGACGGAGTTCTACAGGATCGCATCATCTTGTGAGTATAATGTTTTAATCATCACTGAAACTTGGTTGAAAGCAGATCACCTTGATAATGAAATTTTAAACTCCAATTGGCAAATTTTTCGCTGTGATCGTTTTTTAAAGAATAGTGAAGACAGAGGTGGTGGTGTTATTATTGTAGTTCATACATCTCTATCAGTTTTTCCTATTCATTTTGAGTCAGATAATAATGATTTCAATTTATATCAGCAAATTTGGGTGAAAATTACATTACCTAATAAAAATATATATATAGGAGCTGTTTATATTCATCCCAGTCAGAATGTGAATATATATGAAAAAAATTTAAATTATTTTGAAAAAATGTTTAATAATATGAACGGGGTTGATGATATTTTTATTTGCGGTGATTTCAACCTTCCTAAATTACAATGGATTGAATGTGCTGAAAAAAATATTGTATATGATCCAGTTAATATATTAACCGATGAACAAAATGCTGTTATTGATTTTTTTGCTAACCATGGTATTAATCAGATTTGTAATTTAAAAAATAATTATAATAATGTTTTAGATTTAGTTTTTACTAATGTTTTTGACGATATTGTGCTATCTGAAACTGCTTCACTGTTATACAACAAATTCAGTGTTTTTCATAGTGTTCGAAATTAATTATATCTATGTAGATGTAAAAGAATCTGTTTTAAAATTTGACTTTAAAAAAGCTGATTATTCAGCAATAAACAATTTTATGACATCTACTAACTGGCCTATTTTTGGTGGTGATGTTAATGAAATGTCAGATTCAGTCATTGCAGTAATTTTAAATGTAATAGATAGGTTTATTCCCAAGAAACTTATAACTATTTCTAATGCACCACCTTGGCATGATATATTAAAAATCTTAGGAATAAACGCAATCGGTGGCATAAAAAATGGTGTTATTCACGCGATGTAAATGATTTTGAAATTTTTATTACTCGAAAAAAGCAATACGATGAATATGATAAAGTATGCTATGATAGATATGTGAAAAAGATTGGTTCTCAGTTAAAATCTGATCCTCGAAGTTTTTATAAATTCATTAATTTAAAAAAAAATGTTAATTTGTTTCCATCTGTTATGCAATTCGAAGGGACTAAAGTCTCAAATAATTCTGATATTTGCAACAGTTTTGCTGAATTCTTCAAGTCAGTTTACTCTGCACCTATTACTTATAATCCGAGCGATTTCTCTAACGTGGCCAATTAAGTTTTATGCTTAACAAATTTAAGTATAGAACTCGATGACATTGTTCAATCGCTAAAGAATCTTGATGAAAATAAAGGTGCAGGTCCGGACTCAATTCCGCCAATATTTTTGAAAAAACAGCTGATGTGTTAGCTGAACCGTTACTGTCTCTATTCAACCACTCACTTCAAACCGGTATATTTCCCGCAAATTGGCGAAGTTCGTTTTTAATTCCAATTTTTAAAAGTGGTGATAAATCTGACATAAAAAACTACAGAGGAGTGGCTATACTATCGGCTGTTCCTAAATTATTTGAAAAAATTGTAACTGATAAACTACATGCTTTATTAATTGACAATATCAATGTTAACCAGCATGGTTTTGTTAAACGCCGCTCAACATGTAGTAATTTATTTGAATATATACTGAATAATATGGAGACAGGTAGTCAAATTGATTCAATTTATACAGATTTCAGCAAAGCTTTTGATAAAGTTGATCATAACTTATTAATTTTTAAACTCAATAAGATGGGTATTTCGGGTCCTCTACTGAACTGGATTAAATCTTACTTAAGTGATAGAACGCAATATATAAAGCACAGCGGTGTTCAATCTTCTGCCATTAGTGTGTCGTCAGGTGTGTCTCAAGGTAGCCATCTTGGGCCTTTATTGTTTATACTATTTATAAATGATTTAACAACTCTTTTTGAGGGTATTAAATTCTTGCTATACGCTGATGATTTAAAACTCTATAGAGTTGTCAACACCATTAGTGACAAATTAATTTTACAAAATAATTTGACCACTTTATATAACTGGTGCATTTTGAATGGTGTGTTTTTGAATATAAAAAATGCAATGTTATTTCTTTCAGTCGTAAAAAGTTTGCAGTTTATTTCGATTATGAGATAAACGGGTCGACTTTAGAAAGGAAAAATATAATTTCTGATTTAGGTGTCTTGCTTGACTCTAAATTAACTATGAAACACCAAATAGATGCGGTATACTCCAAATCTAAAAAAATGCTGGGATTTATTAAACGAAGAGGGAAAGAATTTAATGATCCATACATAATCAAATCATTGTATTGTGCATTAGTTAGACCAATTTTGGAGTACTGCAGCGTTGTGTGGATTGTGATGTTAATAAACTTGAATCTGTTCAAAAACAATTTCTTTTGTTTGCTCTTCGTTCTCAAAATTGGCAAGACCGTTTTAATCTTCCGCCCTATACTGAACGTTTGGGGTTGTTAAAAATTAATTCTTTAAATAGTCGTAGAGAGACTGCTGCGGCAGTTTGTGGCCCTGCAGGCTCTGAACTTTGGTTGAAGGAAAAATCACATTGGATAAATTCCAATATGATTATCCAAAAACAGCCATATATAAACAATTAAAAACATAGCCAACAGGTTATGTTGGTACATTTTTCTATATATAGTTGTATATATTTCCGGAAGCATCTAAAATTTAAAAATAATTATAAATAAATAAATATAAAGTAATACCTTCTTGTTGAAATGTCCGTCCGTTGAAAAAAAAAGGTATCAAATAAATAATTTTTATTTGTTAGAAAAGCCATCATGGTGACTGAAATATTTTTTTTTATTTTATTTGTCGGGGTGACAATTACAAATGTCATGTAGACATTTAAATGATATTTTCGCCGCAAAAGCCAATTTCCACCGGTTGAATCGGTTGAGACAGGCGGGGATGCGGATTTTGGAATTTTGGGGAAGGCGGAAATGGAAAAAAACGTGTTTCGGGGAGTTAAAAAAGATAGAGCATAGTGAACAGACGTTGTCTAATTGGATTATTAAAAAAAAAAAACACATTAAATTTTTTGTGTATTTTTTTTATATTATTTGCTCCAAGTAAATGGTAGCAAAGCCAGTCCAAAAATTTATTTTTGGAAAATTAAAAGGCAATAATCCTGAAATTTTATTTTTTGCTCATTCCGTGAAACGAAAGAAGCGAGTTGGCGTGGAACAGGATTTTTTTTTTTTGGATTGCGGGAATTCTGCTAGCGGAGGATCGACCGAGCTAGTGGTCGACCGCTGCAGAAAGTTGGAGAAAATTGTGGTCGGAAGAGTTCCAATAGTTCGTCAACCGGATTGTCCAGAGAAACAAAAAGAAAAAAAAGTTCTTGAACCTAGAAAAATGGTTGAAGATATGGTGTAACATAAAAATATTGTATCTAAAAAAAGAAAAGAAAAAAAATAATTAAAGTAGCGTTTACGCTGTTGTGCTCACAATTAATCTTTCAATTATTAAATTTTTGTAGTAGTATAAATTTTTTTAAAAAAAATTTTGTTTGATTAATATTATAATTTGCTTTATATTATAATGTAATTAATATTTGTACATAGTAGTGATCTTTAGTTGGTTTTTTTTGATTTTTTTTTTTGTAATGGTAGTTTTTTTTTTCATTTTGTTAATTTTATTATTATTTGATTTGGTGGTAGTAATTTTCTTTTTGCTTTAAAAACCAAATAAACATTATTTTAGACGGAATATATCCCGACATGTCAGGACAGCCCGTGCGAAAAGGTATGTTTATTTTATTATAATTTAAAAAGCAGTTAGTAAAATACCAATATAATAGGAAAAGAAAATTATACCAATCGGTCATAAATAAAAAAAAAATAATTAAGATTAAATTAAAGGTGGATGGTTGGAATTTTTGTTATTAATAAAATAAAATTAATGATTCGAAATAAATTATAAGAACCTGTAGAGGCAACAGAAGAAAAAAAAAATTTTTTTGAAGACTTATTAAATTTTTTTGTTTGTTTTTGTTAAGTTTATTTTGGTATGTCAGGCTAAAGCCACCACACCGCCCATAGATTGATGACGTCAGCCCGTATTTCCCATGGTTCCCTTCCTTAGGTTTTGTTGCTGATTTGATTTGCAGGTAGGATCGATTGGTTGACTCACGCCCCACAGACGATCTAAGCCGGCAAAAAGGAGGAAATCCTAATCGGTCCTTGAAACTTTAAAGGTTTTTTTAAAAAAATAAATTCGGTCTTGTTCGGTTGGTGATCCGCGGGTGGTGGATCACTCAAGACCTGGCGCCCTCATGATGCGAAAACCTTGGAAGTTTCTAAATCGCGTCTCCTCCGCAATTTCGGTAGTAACCCGACTCACTTGGTTTTGTTATTTTTTTAGTTTATGTGGTTGAAGAAAATCAGTGGCGAAGAAATTTTTTTTGTGTTGAGTGGGCCAAAATTTTTAATTGTTGGTCGGAGTTTTTTTATGGTGCACGGGTACCATTGCCACCCCACATAATAAAATTAATTAAATTAACATGTCAAAGCCAAGTGGTGTCCTCCGGTTCAGTTACAAATTGCTAACCGAACTGTGCGGTGTTACAAATGGCGCCCAACGTGGGGGCACGAGAAAACTAGTGGCCGAACAACGAACTAGTGCCATATTGCGTTGTAGGTAAATCAAATCATCAACAACGTTCCTCTTCATCAGAATATTCAATACATTGGGTTCGGTTTTGAAATTGGAAAAGGAAAATATTAATTAAAGGAAAATTTAAGTAAAATATGTTGTAAATTTAAAGTTTCGTGTTTCCAGACGTTAGAAAAATTATTTGGTAGTCCACTTAATATTCCGTCAGCGGTCAATTTAGATTTAAGGGTTTTGTGTATCCTGCCGTTAGAAGGCGTCAGCGGTTATTTTGTGTTTCCTGCGGAAGATAATAATCCGTATGCGGTCAAATTATTTATTGTGTTTTGAGTAAGAAAAATATTATGGTTGTCCATAAAATATTCCTCATTCTTTTTTTATTGTAGTAATTGTAAATTGTTTTTGATTAGATTTTTTTTAATTAGATTTTTTTTTAGTTTTTTTCCGGGCTTGGATGTGTGGAATACTGTGATGAAGAACTTTATCTTTCACCTTGTTTCCTTTCAAATTCCTAAAAAAACCTTTTTTATCCTTTTCCTTTAAATGCGAATTGACTGAATCAATCCTTGGGGAAATAAAAAAAAAATAATTCTGAAATTTTGTGTTGAATTGGTCAACCTGCTCATTCGAAAATCAATGATAAGAAAAAAAATTTAATGCGGAATAAACTAGTTGGTTGGTTAATGTCGTCGGGGTATTAATATCGATTCTTTCGGGGAATTATTTTTTTTGGTATCGTGAATCGGAAAATCGTTCCGTGAACGGGGTAGATTTTTTGTAAATGGGGAATTTGTGGATTTTGTACAATAAGTATAATTATAAAGTATATGGGTTAAAAAAAAAAAAAAATTGGATTCAAAATTTTTTTTGGGGGGATATTGAATTAGGGTTACCACCTAATCAGAATTTAATTATTACAATTCCTTTTGAATTTTATATCTGTAATTTGTAGGAATTAAAAAAAATAGTATTTTTTATTGATTTGGAATTTGAATAGTATTAAAGAATTTTGTAGGTTAATAATTTTTTTGAATTAAGTTAGTGTTTTATTGTAGGTATTAAGGGAAAATAGTTTTATAATTTTAGAAGTAAGAATTTATGAATTAGAAAGAGTAGTTATAGATTGTAGAAATTAAGAATAGATATAATTTTGGAAATTTTAGGTAAAGATAAATGCAAATAATTTCTTTTACATTATATATTATATTTTATATAATGTATATTTTGGTTTAATAATTTTTTTTTAGGGTTAGAAATTTAGATTATAAGTATATTAAATTTAAAAATTATATATTATTTCAAAATAAATAAATTTTGTTTACGTTAAAATTATATAGATAGTTTAGAAATTTTGAATTAAAATTAAAACAACAATTGATTTTAATAACATTTTGGCTGCAAAACAATTCAGTGCGTATCTTATTTGAAACCATATAGTAGGGTTACCTGTGAAGATTTTGCAAACGGAAATGGTAATGGATCCGTCGATACTGGACACAGAGGAGGCGAAAACATGACAGCCAAAGTACAGGCAAAAATCTAAAGCGAAATGCCCGGCTATTCAGTTGGTAGAGCATGAGACGGCTCAGGGTGTGGGACAGCCCCACGTTGAGATGTGGCAAATATAAATAAATATATTGTTTAATTTAGTTCATTTTAGTAATAGGAAATGAATTATTAAATTAGGATTATAGCAATAGGATTAGTTATAGTTATGGATAGGTTAAGGAAATTAAATAGAATTATATTTAGATTAATAGTAATAATTATATTTTTTTTTGTATTATTATAGCAGTAAGGTTACTTAGGTTAAGTTAGTTAAGGATATTTTTAGTATAAGTAGCCTAAGAAGAAAATGAATTTATGGTATAGCTTAAGGGAAAAAATGAATTTATAGGATAAGAAAAATGAAGTACATTTAGGTTAAGTATGTTAGAGTAACTTAGGATAATTTGGTAGTTATAAGTTATATAGGATAAATTAGTATGTAGTTCAGACTTGTAGCCACGTTGAAAAACGGGTTACAAGCCTGTTTTGTGGCCCTACAGGCGCTCAACATTGGTTGTAGGTAAAATCTTATTGGAGAAGTTCCAATATGAGTGTCCAAAAACGACCATATAATAAAAATATAGCCAACAGGTTATGTTGGTACAGGAGGAAATCCCGCATATCCCTGATTCCCTTCCTTGTTGATGATGATTTGATTTGCAGGTAGGATCGATTGGTTGACTCACGCCCCACAGATTGTGCTAAGCCGGCAAAAAGGAGGAAATCCCAATCGGTCCTTGAAGCTTTCAAGGTTTTTTTTTTATTTTAATAAATTCGGTCTTGTTCCTTGGTGGTCCGCGGTTGTGGATCACTCAAGACCTGGCGCCCGCATAGTTGAAAACCTTGGAAGTTTCTAAATCGCGTCTCCTCCGCAATATCGTAAGGTAACCAGACTCACTTGGTTTTGTTAATTTTTGTTGTTAATTTTTTTTTGTATTTAAAATTTTTGTTACATTTAGTTCAGTGGCGCTCCAATTTTTTTTGTTGAGTGGGCCAAAATTTTAATTGTGTGTAATGGTGCACGGGTACCATTTCCACCACACAAATAAAATTAAATTTAAATATAATTTAACATGCCAAAGCCAAGTGGTGTCCTCCGGTTCTGTTGCCAATTGCTAACCGAACTGTGCGGTGTTACAAGTTTTTGCCTTTGATCTTATTAAAAGAAATATTAATTCTGAGAATTTATGTAATAAAATTATAGTAAACAATAACATTAGAAAACTAAGACAAACGCCATATTTAAAAGTCACCATGCATTCTTCATCATATGGCCAAAAATGAAACATTTAGTAGATGCTCCAAGATTTTTAATAAATTTTATAAGTTATTTGATAACTCTATAAATAGAGAAACATTTAAAAAAAGAGTTTTAAATACATTGTTGTGACGTTGTGAGGCAGTTTCATTATTGTTCAATTTGATTTTTTATGTAAATATTTTTTAGATCTAATATATTAATTAAGATGTTAATATGTAATTTCGTATATAATAAGATTTATATAATAGATTTTATAATAAGGACGTATATAATAAGTTTTTTATTATATAAATTACATTATAGTTATAAGTATTCTGTTTGTCATTACATTCTTGTTGCCTTTATTTGACAAAAATAATAAATAAATAAATAAAGTAATTTCGATAAAAATATTAATAAAAAAATTAAATAAAAAATTATTATATAATTATATTTTAATAATATCAAAAAATTGTCTTTTATTTTCTTCGTCTTACTCAGTCAGTAATGAAATTAATAACAAAACAAGTAAAAAAATATTAATATCAATATACAGGAGCAGTGGTTCCCAAAGTGTGGATCGCTTGTGGATCAACAATTATAATAATAATATTGTTTTGATATTTTTAATTAATATTTTATTGAAATATTAATATAATAAATATTAAAACAATATTAATATTATAATTTATATTTTAATGAATTTCTTTATATGTAATGTACATATGCACTGATAATAAAATTTCATTCAATTATTTTTTTTTATTAAAAACTTAATTTAATTTGGGTAAATTTTGTTTTCTTTGACTTAGCTTACGAGGAATTTGAAATATATTTATTATTCAGAGTTGTTAAATAATGCATTGAAAAAGTAATGCAGTATTATTACTTAGAAATTCAAATTTTGAATGCATTATTTTTTTACTTAATTAAATAAATAAATTTTTTTTGTAGGTATTAGTTGGTTGGTGCCAGTTATAGAGGTGAAGGTCGACCGAGCTACTGGTCGATCAAGCAGTTGGTCGAGCGTCCTGTCCGAGGTCAGGCAAAGACCACTCCGGAAGTTGGTCAAACAAAAATTTGGGTTGCTGGAAGCAGTAAAGAAGAAAGAAAAATGAAAAAAATGAAAATATTGTGTATTAACAATAAAATTAATTTTTCAAATTAAAGTGGTAGACGAGTGAAGTGTCCAACTATTAAAAAATTGTTTTTCTAGAAGAGTAGTTTTTTTTTATTTATTTTTAAATTATTAATGTATTACTTGTAATTTCTTTAAAATTTGATTTGTTTTTTTTTTTATTGGTAGAGTAATTATTTTTTTGATTTGTAGTAAATTTGGTTGTTGATTTTTTTTTTTTTTTTTTAATCTTAAATTTTTTTTTTCATTTATATTAGTAGTATTTTTTTTTATTAGTAGTTTTTTTAGTAGTTTTTTTGGTAGTAGTTTTGATTTCAATTTCTTATTACTAAAAATAAATCCAAAGTGATAAGTGATAAGTAATAGTGGTCAAAAGAAAATTATATTTAAATTATTTTGAGAAAATTTTTAAGTTTAAAATAAATTAAAATTAAAATTGAATAGCTTTAATTTTTTATTTTAACTATAAAATTTAAGGAACAATATGGAAATTTTGAATGATGATATTGAACACCAAATAAATTTTGAGTTCATATCTGGTATGAAAAAAATAGTAAGTTAATGTATATACCTGTACATATGTTATTTTGACAAGCAATGTAAAGCGGCTATTATTTTTGATGAAACAAAAAAACTAGTAATGAAGAAAAATGAAACGCTTCATTCTCATGCAAATCAGGAGAATACGATGAAGAGATTACAAATGATAAATAATATGAAAAATGATTGTATCAGCAATCCTTTGAAAAGAAGATTGACGACAAAGGAAATTTTCGATGAGAATAGACAAAATATAAATGATGAAGAAGTTCACGTCAATTTTAAAAAAATAAAACGAACTTTAAATTTTTTAAATAATAAAAGTTTGCCAAACTGTCCTAAAACTCCAGCTGAGGTACAAAAATGTTTTGACAACAAAGAATTTATGGACAATTATGGCTTGTCAAAATATAAAAAGGAGTTAAACTTTTATAAGTACACAATAATAGAAAATGAATTTGCGTACAGACACAATTTTCATGTCATCAAAAATATGTGAAATGATAACTAATATGAAACATAATTATGAAAGGAAATATGGAGTTGATGGTACATTCAATATTGTACCGACATCCTGTGGATATAAACAATTATCAATTATTTATATAATCTATGCAGAGCATGTAAGTATGATGATTTTTGTTAATATTTAGTATAGTGTAAAGAAGAAAAACGTAAATAGAAAAAAAAAGTAGAAAATGATTTGCCTTTTTCCAAAAATCTGAAGAAAAAAAAATTATATTATATGTACCTAACTTGCTTACGGAATTATTCGGAAAAGGGCGACATATCACTTTCTTTTACAGATTTTTGGAAAAGGGAACACAAATTAAAGGCGCGCTCGGCCAACATGCGAGTATCGCGGGCGCCTACCCGTTATACGCGCCGCAGGTGCGGGTCGTACCCCGTAGAATACGGCGCGGCGCGGAACGCGGAACGCAGCGCGGTACGCCTCGGCGGGTCGCGTCACGCACTATCTGGCACGAAGCCCTTCGAGGTATGCGTCCAGCGATTCCCGTCCCGTTCCGTTACATAATTTTGTTGTTTTTAATATACTAATATATATTTTTTCTTTTTTTAGGCATATCCTATCTTGTACATATTGACAACAAATAAATCTGAACCATAATGTATTCGCATTTATTTCAATTTATTAATCAAAATTTATTTAAATTGAATCCAACATCATTTATTTCTGATTATGAAAAAGCTCTAAGAAATTCATTACATAAAGTTTTCCCGAATGCTTTAATAAAAGTGTGCTGGTTTCATTATACAAGAGCTCTCATATTTTAGTTGATTATTCAGTTTCAATTTATTCTTGTTTATTATTAATATTTTAGTTATATTTAATTTTGTTATTATGTTCTTATATTTGGTTTGTTTGATTCTTATTTGTTGTGTTATTATATTTTATTTTGTATTGATTATTAGATGTTATATTATTTGTCTATTATGTATGATTATGTATTATACATTTTGTGTATATTTTCATTGACCGTATAGGTCCATAGGGCTTTCCATTATATATATTTCGATCTCGCCACAAGATCTCTTCAGATGGTTTTGTATGTTTTTGTCAAAGCGTTAAGCTTATGTCTGATTATATTGTATATTTGTTTTTTTTATGTTATTGTCTAGTTTTGTTTGTTTTTATTAATTAATTTTTTTTATATCATATAATGATTTTGTTATTGTTTAATAGTTTAAATATTTATTAATTTTATTGATTATATTATTTATTTTATTTTGATAAAAAAATATATTGCTTTTTATTTAGTCTCTATTATGCTTTTTAATGATATATATTTTCCTGGTTATATATTTATGTGTTATATCTTTGTTGTTCGGTGAGCCTGTTAAGTATTTCCTGAAAAAATAAAATGTAACTTCTCTTGAACTAAATAAAAAGACAATGTCTGTAGGGTTTGCGTTTAATTCAATTTTGAATAAAAATATTTTATTAATTAATAATTTATTAAATGTACAATTATAATTATTAAATATCAAACAAACAAACAATTTTGATTTACTTTACTTTACTTTAATAAATTTCATTTGTGTTGACGTTGACTGATGCGTTGCGTCTGCCGTCACTGTGTTCGTACTATTAACTTGGCTGGTGACTGACGTTCAATTCAAGGTGTCTGTTTACTGAATTGCCGCTTGAGTGACAACTTCAATAAACTTTCAACAACCCTGTTAGCGCTGTTCAATGTTGATGAATCGTTTGCGATTGATTTTAGAAATAATGAAAATTTCTTCCACAGAAACCTACCAATTGGTTGATAAGACTAATGTTCTAATTTATACTTCTAAGCTATTTTGTTTAATTAAATTTTAATTGAGGTTACGTTGATTTTATGATCATTATGATATATGTAGAATTTAGGTTCTGACACAAGAGCGCAAGTTTGAAACTATTTTAGGGTGTTGGTTAAATTAGAAAATACCAAATTGTAACTAACTTACAATATGGTTCGAATAATTTATACCGTAAATTATTAGGATAAATTTACTGTAAATTTTCCTCCTAAACAAAAGATAATCGTTTTGTAAGAACAATTACCCAATTTAACCTCACTAATTAAATGTCGAGCTGCAACTCGATAACCGTAACTATTAATCGACACGTTCTCACAATGCGGTTTCAAATTTAACCTCAATAAAATGAAATATACACACAAAAAAAATGTGGTTATTTTAGCCCTTTTTGTTTGGTTTAAATTTATCAAATTAATTTGGAATGAAATGAATTTGAATTAATTATTTAATTCAACCTTAAACTTTCTTTAAATGACTTTCCTATATTTTATTTACTAGCTTTCTTTAAATTAAATTTTATGAATTTGCAACAAAATTATTTAATTGAATTCTAATAATTAACTAAAATTTTCTTTAATTGATTTTTTTTTAATTTATAAATTTGTTCGGCAGTTCTGAATTCTAATAATTCACTAAATTGGCAATTTTAAACTATTAACTAATAATATTCTAATTATTAAATATTTCACTTTTCTTTCTTAATTTAATTTTCCCAATTTATTTTTTAATTAATATTTAATAAAATTTCCAAAAGAAAACGTTAGTGTACAGGAACAATTATACAAATTCCACAATTACTTGTGCATGTAATAATCTTATCCGTGTACACGTGTTTTTTTCTTTACCTTTGTTTAATAATTGTTATAAAACAATTGTTGATTAATTTGCTGATTTAATTTCAATTTGCTGCTGCTTCCTAGATGCGGTCGATGAGACTGAATTTTCTCAAAGTGGCTATCGCTTATATAATCTAAATTCTTTCGAGTTTCTAATTTCTTCATGGTGTTACCATGTTAAATTTTACTAACTTTTACCATAATGGTAATATCTTTCTATGCTGAAGGTTTTCTGAAAACCTTTACTAACCTTTTTAGTTTTAACTATATATTTCCTACTATTTTCATAAATAATTTTTATGATTATAATTCATTTTCATGGAAAATTCCCTAATTTAATTCTGCTATAATTCGCCATAATTTGTTCTAAAAAATGTTCAGCCCTGGCAAATTTAATTATTTTTAAGTTGTCCCTACTGAATTTTATTTATTGAGAGTGTTTTCGCGTAGTTATTTTTTTCTCGCTTGCGCCGCTTACATCTCGCTCGCACTTATAAGGGTTTTCCTTTAAGTTAAAAAACATAAATTCTATGTTTTATGTTGGTTTTCCGCGATTTTCCTTAACATAATTCGATTCGCGATTATGTTTTCTACCGGGTAGTGAAATTTCGGAAAGTTACTGCGACCCGTCTATTAGTTATTTAATCTACAAGTTTCGGTTTGACAGATAAAATGCCGGCATTTTATCTGTTTTTATTTTATAAATATTGGATTATTTCCAACAAATAGCGAAGGTAAGTTAATAAAATTCAAATTAGGAATTCATTTGAATTCCAAATATTTATATACATCATGGATGTCAGCTATTTTGTGGCTGATATCTACCTAAACTTTTTTCCCTATTTTTCAGATTTGTTGGTGCAAACCCAGAATTGTTTTGTGGTTTGTGACCAACATGCATGATGGATTGGCTGCATTTTTGTTCCAGTTGGAAGCTAAGGTAAGTACCTTTCAATTTTGTATATTAAATGTAGAAACAATCAACAATCATTCATGGATTATTGATGTGAATATTTCATGTGTGGTTGTTGTTGTTTTTATTTATATTTGTGTACAAAAATAATGTAAAATTTTTTTTTTTTTTTTGTTTTTAGTTTATTTTCAATATCCAAGGATACCAAGGATTCTGGACAATCACAGACATGTAAGTTTTCAACATAATAATGTATATATGTTGCATTAATAAATTTTTCTTTTTTTAGGGGTGCTGGCTGAACATTCTCCCGCCCGTTGAACAGTATGGTTCAACATCAATTTTTTCTCGTTCGCTCTTTTTCTTAGCTGATGACGGTGAAACATCACCTTCCCATCAGCATAAACTCTAACACGGATGCACCATCTATTAGGTAAATTTACAATAAATTCTCTTTGTTTCGATGTTTTAATTTTTTCAAAGTCAATTCTTTCCAGCACATCTCTTGGCAGAAAGAGTTCTTCACCTTCTTTGGTAACAATTCGCTGGATGTCGTTTGCCATTCTCATTTTGAATTCTACAATAGTGCTGGACACTCGCAATGAGCCCCAATTTGTAGTGTAGCACCCATTGATTAAAACTGGTGTTCCAAACAAATCTTCAGCTGCGGTTTGAATAGGTGTAGTGTTGGTTGTTGTGCTACTCACTTTGGAACTTTCACCAGCTTGCACTGGTAAATTGCATTCCGCAGTGGATGCAACAACTTGTTGTTTGTTGACTGTTGATGTGCTCTCACATATCTTTGCTAAACCAACAGCTACAGTTTTTGATTTTGGGTTTTGTGGTTCGAAAAACCATTTTTGCTCAACAGCTCGTTTGTGTGTTGGTGCCACAGATGTCGCGGATTTGGAATCACCAACACGTTGGCATTGTTTCAGCCGCTGCTGTTCCTTCTTTGGGGATAAGGACACATCTTCCCAAATTGTTAAAAAATCATTGGTTTCGAAAGCATTCATGATTCCTAATAATAAAAAAAAACTAATCAGTATTATAATTTTCTTTTTATTAATTGGACAACATGAACATGAACTATAACCAACATGACGGCACGACCTATTTCATTAGATTTAAATTAGTATGTTGTTGATGATAGTGAAAATTCACCTTCCCATCAAAACAACAATAAAACCTATCTATGTAAAAAAAAAAAAATTATTAATAAATTTGTTTTTTTTTAAATAATGTTACCACATAAAATACAAACAAATAACGGACAAATAGGACAACACAACATATCAGTGTTAATAATTATTGTTCTTGTTGCTTATTGTCGGTATTTGTCAATAATGGACAAATTTTCGTTATCGGTCTTTTAAATGTGCTGTGTTGTGTTTTTATTTCGACTACTCGAACTAGTCCGTCTGTCCCTGGAAACGTTTGAATAATTTTTCCAAGTGGCCAAAATGTTGGTGCTGTATTTTCTTCTCGGATTAATACGACGTCACCTATTTTTAAATTAGTTGTTGTTGATTGCCATTTAGGCCGTTGTTGTAGAGTGTGTAAATATTCCTTGGACCATTTGTTCCAAAAATGTTGAGTTAAGTATTGCATGTGCCTCCATCTTTGTCCAGGAGCTACATGTTCCAATGTGTTTGGTTCCGGAATAGCATTAAGAGCTTTACCAATTAAAAAATGTCCTGGTGTTAATACGTCCATATCTTCTGATTCATTTGCAACCACAGTGAGTGGTCTAGAGTTGAGGCATGCTTCAACTTGGCATAATAGTGTCGCGTATTCTTCATACGTATAAATTGATTTTCCTATGATTCGTTTTAAGTGAAATTTAACTGATTTCACACCAGCTTCCCACAAGCCTCCAAAATGTGGTGACCCTGGTGGATTAAAATGCCAGTTAATATTGTGTAAGCTGAAGTATTGTTTTAATGCTGGTGTTGCTTCCTTTATAGCCTTGGCTAATTCTCTGTTTAAACTGAGTTCTGCTCCTTTGAAATTAGTTCCGCAATCAGAGTGAATATCTGTGCATAAACCTCTTCGTGACACAAATCTCTTAAAAGCTGCTGTGAACGCTGATGATGTTAAATCAGAGACCATTTCTAAATGAATCGCCGGCTAAAGTGAAGAAGATGGGTTCCACCCCAAATCAAAAAAAAATATTTTTAGTCGAAAGGCCCATCTCTCAGCATTCCAAAAATATAATTTTTATTCCGCGGAAATGGCCCTGGGCCGGCCCACAGGGGGCCAAAGTTTGTATGGGAGCTTTTGATTGGGGGGTGGGGAGTGGTCGAGTTGGGTATCAAATGAAAGCCCTTAATGAGCAGGGCACAAATATGTAAAAATATAATTAATTTTTGACCAGGGGCGGCTTAGGCCCCTAAAAGTAAAAAGGGCACTTTGGGTTCTGTTGGGGTGACGACTTTCTGATGTATACAAAAAAGTTGCGCCCAGGTCTGGAGATTCCATAACTGCCAAATTTGGAACCCCACGGGCCCCACAAGAGTCTAAATATTTAAAATAGTAGGGGCACTTTAGGTTTTTTACATGAAAGTAATATCAAATTTTTATTTTTTGAGATTTTTACTTTGAGATTAGTACTTTTAAGTCATATTCTTTGATTGGGATTGTTTTCTGCATATATATAATACATATGAGGTATCAGGGGACGGCTGCCGCCTCCCCCGAACCCCCTAGGGCACATTTTTTTTTTTTTTTTTATTTTGCTCGGCGCTTCGCGCATTTCGGGGTCGAAAATATTAAACGGCTATTCAAAATTTTATGGTAAAATTATATATATACTTCCTATTTAAACCAATATTCATTAAACACACAATAGGGTCATTGGTGTCATATAAAAAACCGAAAGTATAGTTTTTGCTTTCCACAAATATTTTATATTTTTCATTATGTAAGTACATACAATTTTTGATCCATGTATTTATTTTGATACTTTGTTTTTTGTAATACTATTAAAAGAGAACAGAAAACTAATTGATAAAGTTTATTTTAAAAAAACAATATATGTAATTATATAACAAATATATTAAGATAAAAATAATAAAAATATATAATATAAAAAAACAATTATCTTAATTTATTGTTTTATTCAATGTTCCTTTCGTTGATATTCATGAAACCTGAAGCTACTGACTTCAAATTTTAGAAGTGTAAACTAAATTATTTCACGATGAAATAATGAGCCAATACACCTGTGAAATATAATTGAAATTGGCTAACAATTACAGTATGGTATATATATATTTAAATATAAATATATTTTTAAATTTTTCCGGTAGATCAAAAAAACACAGCTTTCCAACTAAAAGAGAAATTCTAACATAAACATGGACCCACTGATAATATCCTTTTTTTTTAACAAATCCATTTTTTTTTTACCATGAAGTTCAATGCAATACGCATAGTTATTCTATCTACTCGTAATTCCTAATCTAGACATTTATTTTATAAATGAGTTTTGTTTTAATTCCAGTATGACATTTTTTAATTTTTATTTAGATAAAATAATATAAAACATAAAATTTTAAACATAAAATATTATATTAAAAACTTAAAATTAGATTGCAGGACAGAATTAGTGCTGAACAAAATAAAAAAACGCTCTTATTCTGAATTTGTCCTTAAATTTCTTAATTTTTAGCCGTTTTATTTCATCAATTTTCAAATATTTGTATTGTGCTATTTATTCGCTTTTTCTCAATACTCTTTAAGCTTTTTTGATGCTACAGCGCTTTTTCAAACGATTTAGATGAAAATTCGAAGAAAAAAAATTTAAAAATTCACAGCCTACTATGCGATAATATTAGAAATTTTCAATTGCAAATGCAAAAAAACGCGTTTTATTCGTCAATTCAGTTTTGAATTTTGTCAAGTACATATAGAGATTTTTGGTATTATTATATAGTGTTTTTTAATAAAATAAAAATTTAATATTTTGTGGTATTGATAATTTATATAGTGTAGTGTTTTACAAAAAAAAACAATTCTGAAATTATCAGTGCAAATATTTTAAAAAAAAAACATTTCGTACTATTATTTTATTATTAAATAAAATAATAATAAATATAAAAAAAAAAACAATTAATCGGTTATTTTCAGTGTTTTTCAAACAGTGAAAACAAAAATATAATAAAAAAAAAACATTTTTTAAGTGATTAATCAGTTTTTTTTCAGTATATACCTAAATCAGTAAAATCAGTGTATCAATTTATTTAAAAATGGTTGATATTTTGGCTACAAAATTTACAGCGTTTGACCTTCACGACATGGCCAGACTAAATGATGGACGTGATTTGGTCGAAATGCTAATGCAAATTGGAGCTATACCAAGAGAGCAATATTGCCCCAAATGTAACAATCTATTACATTTGGGTGTTAGTGGAACTGATAATCAAAAATTTAAATGGGTGTGCAACAAATCAGTTTCACTAAACAAGCAGAAAAAACGTAAATGTACCTACAGTCATTCTGTTAGAAAAGGTACATTTTTCGATAATTCACATTTATCTATATTGGAAATTTGCAAATTTGTTTCAATATGGACACATAATATAGCCCTCGTTTCCACATCTTTTCTATTAAGAGTATCGCGCAAAACATGTGTCGATTGGGGTAGTTTTTGCCGGGAGGTATGCTTATTTGGCATGATAGATATGGCAGAGCCAATTGGCGGACCAGGCAAAATAGTGGAAATTGATGAATCCAAATTTGGCAAGAGAAAATATCATCGAGGCCATAGGGTAGAGGGCCAATGGGTCTTTGGCATGATCGAACGCGAATCGGGCAATGCCATTTTGCTGCCAGTTGAAAAACGAGATCGGTCAACGTTGCTGCCCATTATAGAACAATGGGTTTTGCCGGGCACAACAATTATTTCGGATTGTTGGAAGCCCTATGATTGTTTGGGTGACTGCGGATATGAACATCTGAAAGTCAACCATTCAATTAATTTTAAAGATCCAGAAACTGGGGCTCATACAAATAAAATAGAATCTACGTGGCATGCCGCTAAAAGATCCTATGAATCTTCAGGGCGGCGCAAGAAATTTTATGCTGGCTATTTGGCAAAGTACTTATTCATGAAGTACTGCCGAAATAGAAATCTATGCCGCTTTCAGCAATTTATGAAACTGGCTGGAAAATTATATAATGGTAGCGAACCTTTTAATGATGAGGAAAGAGCTACTGACGACGAAGCCACGGACGGGGCATCATCTGATAGCGAAGCCGATGATGATGATTTTGAACAAATTTTAACAGCATAAATTAATTTTTTTTAAAATCAGTGACATGCAGTACGACATGACGATACCCCAGGTTTTTTATTTTATGTACTGTAAGTTGAATACGCAACATATAGTTGTGTTAACTTCAACTACAGTACGACATGACGATACCCCAGGTTTTTTATTTTATGTACTGTAAGTTGAATACGCAACATAGTTGTGTTAACTTCAACTACAGTACGACATAACATGAAGACCCGTTTTTTTTATTATTATTTTAATAATATTGCGAGCGTCCTTGCTGTCCGAATTGGATACCCTTGACATCGAAAGAAGCTGTATACTTTCTCCCGTTTCAACTACATTCCGGACCCGAAAAAGGGAAAACAATGCAGTTGAAATTGGATCGGGTATGCAGAATCGATCGACAAAAGGGAATCCTCATTTTCGGCTAAGAACCTATATATTTTCTTTCGTTACAACTGTATTCCGGACCCGAAAAAGGGAAAACAATACAGTTGTAATTGAAGCAAATACATAATCTAGCGGCAAGGTAGATCCCAGCCATATGAATCTCTATTGTCTCTCCACTTATGTTAGCATTGTGAACCGAAAAGGGCATCATGTTAAACAAGAGGATTAGAGGATGAGAAGCATTTGGAAGGGTAGCAATATTATTATTTATATTTTTTTTTAAAAAGTAAAAATCTCAAAAAATAAAAATTTGATATTACTTTCATGTAAAAAACCTAAAGTGCCCCTACTATTTTAAATATTTAGACTCTTGTGGGGCCCGTGGGGTTCCAAATTTGGCAGTTATGGAATCTCCAGACCTGGGCGCAACTTTTTTGTATACATCAGAAAGTCGTCACCCCAACAGAACCCAAAGTGCCCTTTTTACTTTTAGGGGCCTAAGCCGCCCCTGGTCAAAAATTAATTATATTTTTACATATTTGTGCCCTGCTCATTAAGGGCTTTCATTTGATACCCAACTCGACCACTCCCCACCCCCCAATCAAAAGCTCCCATACAAACTTTGGCCCCCTGTGGGCCGGCCCAGGGCCATTTCCGCGGAATAAAAATTATATTTTTGGAATGCTGAGAGATGGGCCTTTCGACTAAAAATATTTTTTTTTGATTTGGGGTGGAACCCATCTTAGTAAAATTTTCCCACATACAACGCATGGATTTATCCGTTTTGCAATAGCTCTTTTTCCATTCACTATCCAATACAGTTGTCGGCTGGTGTTCAAGACTAAACTTACTCCTCCATGTAGTGTGTCCTTATGAATTTCATCTATAATTAAGTTAGTTATGTGATGATATGCAGGTAGAATTATTGGATGTTTCCTTGAATATGCAATGTTTGCGTTGGCCAATCTTCCCCCGACTCGCATAACTTGATGCTCATCAACAAATGGCATTAAATTCACCAACTGGCTGTTCAGCTTGATATTAGCGTTCGTTTTTAGTCGTTGATAGTCTTCACTGAAACTATCTTGTTGAATCAATTTAAATAATATATTTTTTGCTATCTTACATTCTTGTGTTGTTATCACACCAGTTTTCCTTGAATTACCCTGTGTTGCATTATTTCTGAATCTTAATATCAATGCAACTATTCGCGTTAAATGGGTGAATGACGAAAATCGTAAATATATTTCGTTTAACTTCACCATCAATGAGACTACTTGTGTAGCCTTTGCCTCTAGCACCGTATTTTGTGAATTCATCACAATGTTTGGCCAATCCTCTTCTACCTTTGTCAACCACTCTGGTCCATTCCACCATAACTTGTTATCGATAATATTTCTTGTGCTTATACCTCTAGATGCAATATCGGCTGGATTGTGTTCAGTACTTACGTGTTTCCAATACGTTGGTTGTACTATTTCTTGAATTTCTGTAACTCTATGTGCCACAAACGTTTTCCATCTTGATGGATGACTTTGTATCCATTGCAGTGTAATAGTTGAGTCCGTCCATGCTCGAATCGTAACAGATTCCAATTGCATAGCCTGTATTGTTATCTTAAACAATCTTGCCAGAATGAGAGCTCCACATAGTTCTAGTCTTGGTAATGTTACTGGTTTTATCGGAGCCACCTTCGTTTTCGATGTTATTAATCTTGATGTTACTTGTCCGTCTTCTGCTTCAATTCTCATATAAATAACTGCTGCGTATGCCTTGAGCGATGCATCACAGAACCCATGTAATTGGACCTTTGATGTATCTTTAGTGCATCCTATCCATCTTGGTATTCTTACTTTATTAAGTTCTGATAACTGTGCCTTAAAATCTTTCCATTCTGATGAAGTGGTTGTGTCAGCTTCAGCATCCCATGAGCTTCCTGATATCCAAAGTTTTTGAATAAGTAATTTAGCTACGACAATAACTGGAGATATCCATCCAACTGGATCATACAATGAAGCTACTTCAGACAAAATTGATCGTTTGGTAATAGCTGGCTGTGGTTTTTGTACTGTAGTAAATGTAAAGTAATCGGTACCAGGATACCATCTAATTCCCAAGGTCTTTATAATTTCATTTTCATCGAAGGTGAATGTTCCCTTTAATTCGCGATGTTCTATTGGTAGCTTCTCTATAATTTCTGGACAGTTACTAGCCCATTTTCTTAGGTTAAAATGTCCTTTCTTTAACATTTCAATGCATTGTCCTTGAAGTTCTAATGCTTCTTCAATTGTATCCGCTCCACTTAGTAAGTCATCAACATAAAAATCAGACAAGGTTGCCTTGGCTGCTACTGGAAAATTTTTTCTTTCATCTCTCGCTAATTGTTGAAGCGTTTTAATCGCTAAGTATGGAGCTGATGACGTTCCAAACGTCACAGTTTTCAAATGGTAGTCTTTTTCTACCTTTGTATTTGGATCTTTCCAAATAATGCGTTGGTATTTCCGATGTTCCGGATGTACCAATATCATTCTGTACATTTTTTCTATATCCGCTGTCATAGCGAACTTATGTTTTCTCCACTTCATAAGTGTTGAACATAATGTTGGTTGTAGACCTGGTCCTATCAACATTTGTTCATTTAGCGACTTTCCGTTGGTCGTCTTTGCTGACGCGTCGAATACTACGCGTAATTTTGTGGTGGTACTTTCTTTAAATACCGCATGATGTGGAATATAATATGATAATTTTGTATTATCCTTTGTAACCTCTTCCATTTGGTTTAATTCTAAATATTCATCTAAACATTTTGAATATTCCTTTTCTAAAGCTTCATTAGCTTTAAATTTGTTTTGAAGCACGTCAAAACGTTTTTTCGCCATTTCTCTGGACGAACCTAAATTGGGTTCTTGACCGCCGACAAACGGGAGCTGTACCTGGTACTGTCCATTTGCCAATCTTTCATGTGTTTTCTCGTAAAGTTCTTCACACTCTTGATCCTGAGGCTTCAATAATCCCTTTGTGGAAACTTCTTCTAGTTCCCAAAATTTTCGTAACTGATGACCTATTTCATCATGTCTAACTTGAATGGTGGTAAACGTCTGTACCTTACCATTATCTGATGTAGGAGTATTTCCTAACAGTATCCATCCTAAACTTGTCTTTATAGCAACTGGTGCTTCCTTAGGTCCCTTTATTAGACCGTCTTGTAATATTTCTGCATAAATCCTTGCTCCTAATAGCACGTCTATTGTTCCTGGGTCATAGTATGTAGGATCTGCTAGATCCAAATGACTCAGATGATTCCATTGTTTCTTGGAAGTTTGATTAGATGGTAACAAATCTGTGATTTGCTTGATCACCAGCATTGTAACCTTAATCCTTTGATGATTGGATTTATGTTTAAACAATTCAATGTTGATTTGTTTATTCGAACACGCTGTGGTGTTTTTGTTTAACCCTGTAATTTCAACCTTGGCTGGTGTGCTTTGTACCCCCAATTTTCTACAGCTACTTTCCGTGATGAATGATGATTGTGACCCTGGGTCAATCAAACATCGTAGCGTTAGTGGTTGTCCATTACGGTTATATACTGTTACCAACGCTGTGGCTAACAGTACATGTTGTTGTTGTGACGTGAATAAATTCACTGTTTCTTTGTTGTCACCCTGTATTGTTCTCTCATTACTAGCCTGTCGATCATTAACCCCCTGGGGGTTTCGTTGTCCTGGACTATGATTTGTCGACATGTGTAATAGAGTGTGATGGCTGTTGTTGCAATGTCTGCATTTATATTTGCTTGGGCATTGATTAGCGCCGTGTTTGTTGCCAAAACAATTGAAACATCGTCCACATCGTTCAATACATGCTCTGCGTTGTTTAACGTCCATTTGTAGAAACTTTCTGCATATTCCAACATAATGTGATGATCCACATGCTGGACATTTCGATGGAGTTGCGACATGATAATTTTTTGTGACTGATGGTGGTGTTGCTTTCATTGGCGTTGTTGATTGTGCCACGGCTTCTAGTATTCTAAATCGTGTATTTAGAAATTTTTTAAATCGAGCAAGATCTGGTAACTCTTGTCCGTCACCTAACTCTTCTTCCCATAATCGAAGAGTTGTATATGGTAGTTTCTGTACCAATAAATATATGATTAGTGTATCCCATGTAGATATTACTACATTTAATGAATTTAATTGTTGTTCACATTCTTCTGTTGTGTCAATCAACTGTTTTAGCGATTTACTATTTTCGTTAGTAATCTTTGGTTGATTGACTAATATTTGAATTTGTGTGTTTACGAGCAACCGTTTGTTTTCATAACGGCCCTTTAATTTTTTCCACGCTGGCTCATAATCTGTTTCTGTTACTGGTATATTTCTTAACAGCCTTTCTGCCTCACCGGTTAAACAACCCTTTAAATATTGCAGCTTTTGAACGTTATGTAGTTGTGAATTATTGTGTATAATGGACACAAATAAATCATGAAATGATCGCCAACCACCATAATCGCCATTGAATTTCGGTAATGTCATACGTGGAAGTTGTATGTGATTATTCGTCGTGGTTGATGTGGATGTTGATTGTGTGAGTGTGGATTGTGACATTGATGTTTGTAGTAGTGCATTTTGTTGTTCATCTATTAATTTTAATTTTAAATTGTCCTTTAATTCTCCTAAATATTCGGTATAAGCAATGTCTATATCCGAATATACATCCCTTACGATATACGGATCATCGCATGCTTCAGCTGATTGTAACGTGATTGAACGGATTTCCGTGTCATTGTTGTTAAATTGTTGCCATTCTGCTGTTAATGTATCGATTCTAGTTTCGTAAAATCCGATGTTTCGTTTGTCCAATTTCGTTTTTTTTTCATTAATAATGAGCTTGTTAATTTTGTCTGCCAATACTACCTGTTTTGTCAACAACCCCTTTAATGTCGGCGACATGTTGAAATAAAACCACTTAGTTGTTTTTGCTAAGTTACTACTCTGTTTTTCCGACGAAATTCTGAAATAAATGTTAGTTCCTAATTACAACTACCTAACATAAAATTGCCAATTTCTACTAATAAAAACTATCAACCAATTGTTCCGTGTAAAATCTCAATTCTAATTAAATCAAACGGACCCGACAGTATCCGGTTTTCGAAGGACCAAAATGTTCGGTGAGCCTGTTAAGTATTTCCTGAAAAAATAAAATGTAACTTCTCTTGAACTAAATAAAAAGACAATGTCTGTAGGGTTTGCGTTTAATTCAATTTTGAATAAAAATATTTTATTAATTAATAATTTATTAAATGTACAATTATAATTATTAAATATCAAACAAACAAACAATTTTGATTTACTTTACTTTACTTTAATAAATTTCATTTGTGTTGACGTTGACTGATGCGTTGCGTCTGCCGTCACTGTGTTCGTACTATTAACTTGGCTGGTGACTGACGTTCAATTCAAGGTGTCTGTTTACTGAATTGCCGCTTGAGTGACAACTTCAATAAACTTTCAACAACCCTGTTAGCGCTGTTCAATGTTGATGAATCGTTTGCGATTGATTTTAGAAATAATGAAAATTTCTTCCACAGAAACCTACCAATTGGTTGATAAGACTAATGTTCTAATTTATACTTCTAAGCTATTTTGTTTAATTAAATTTTAATTGAGGTTACGTTGATTTTATGATCATTATGATATATGTAGAATTTAGGTTCTGACACAAGAGCGCAAGTTTGAAACTATTTTAGGGTGTTGGTTAAATTAGAAAATACCAAATTGTAACTAACTTACAATATGGTTCGAATAATTTATACCGTAAATTATTAGGATAAATTTACTGTAAATTTTCCTCCTAAACAAAAGATAATCGTTTTGTAAGAACAATTACCCAATTTAACCTCACTAATTAAATGTCGAGCTGCAACTCGATAACCGTAACTATTAATCGACACGTTCTCACAATGCGGTTTCAAATTTAACCTCAATAAAATGAAATATACACACAAAAAAAATGTGGTTATTTTAGCCCTTTTTGTTTGGTTTAAATTTATCAAATTAATTTGGAATGAAATGAATTTGAATTAATTATTTAATTCAACCTTAAACTTTCTTTAAATGACTTTCCTATATTTTATTTACTAGCTTTCTTTAAATTAAATTTTATGAATTTGCAACAAAATTATTTAATTGAATTCTAATAATTAACTAAAATTTTCTTTAATTGATTTTTTTTTAATTTATAAATTTGTTCGGCAGTTCTGAATTCTAATAATTCACTAAATTGGCAATTTTAAACTATTAACTAATAATATTCTAATTATTAAATATTTCACTTTTCTTTCTTAATTTAATTTTCCCAATTTATTTTTTAATTAATATTTAATAAAATTTCCAAAAGAAAACGTTAGTGTACAGGAACAATTATACAAATTCCACAATTACTTGTGCATGTAATAATCTTATCCGTGTACACGTGTTTTTTTCTTTACCTTTGTTTAATAATTGTTATAAAACAATTGTTGATTAATTTGCTGATTTAATTTCAATTTGCTGCTGCTTCCTAGATGCGGTCGATGAGACTGAATTTTCTCAAAGTGGCTATCGCTTATATAATCTAAATTCTTTCGAGTTTCTAATTTCTTCATGGTGTTACCATGTTAAATTTTACTAACTTTTACCATAATGGTAATATCTTTCTATGCTGAAGGTTTTCTGAAAACCTTTACTAACCTTTTTAGTTTTAACTATATATTTCCTACTATTTTCATAAATAATTTTTATGATTATAATTCATTTTCATGGAAAATTCCCTAATTTAATTCTGCTATAATTCGCCATAATTTGTTCTAAAAAATGTTCAGCCCTGGCAAATTTAATTATTTTTAAGTTGTCCCTACTGAATTTTATTTATTGAGAGTGTTTTCGCGTAGTTATTTTTTTCTCGCTTGCGCCGCTTACATCTCGCTCGCACTTATAAGGGTTTTCCTTTAAGTTAAAAAACATAAATTCTATGTTTTATGTTGGTTTTCCGCGATTTTCCTTAACATAATTCGATTCGCGATTATGTTTTCTACCGGGTAGTGAATTTCGGAAAGTTACTGCGACCCGTCTATTAGTTATTTAATCTACAAGTTTCGGTTTGACAGATAAAATGCCGGCATTTTATCTGTTTTTATTTTATAAATATTGGATTATTTCCAACAAATAGCGAAGGTAAGTTAATAAAATTCAAATTAGGAATTCATTTGAATTCCAAATATTTATATACATCATGGATGTCAGCTATTTTGTGGCTGATATCTACCTAAACTTTTTTCCCTATTTTTCAGATTTGTTGGTGCAAACCCAGAATTGTTTTGTGGTTTGTGACCAACATGCATGATGGATTGGCTGCATTTTTGTTCCAGTTGGAAGCTAAGGTAAGTACCTTTCAATTTTGTATATTAAATGTAGAAACAATCAACAATCATTCATGGATTATTGATGTGAATATTTCATGTGTGGTTGTTGTTGTTTTTATTTATATTTGTGTACAAAAATAATGTAAAATTTTTTTTTTTTTTTTGTTTTTAGTTTATTTTCAATATCCAAGGATACCAAGGATTCTGGACAATCACAGACATGTAAGTTTTCAACATAATAATGTATATATGTTGCATTAATAAATTTTTCTTTTTTTAGGGGTGCTGGCTGAACATTTGTTTTATATATTTTATTTTGCTTTTATATATTGTAATGTTTTATAATTGTGTTATATTTATTTTGTTTTTTTGTGTTTATGCTATTATGTTCAAATATCTTTAAACAAAATATGTTATGTTGTTATTCAAAATTATTTTATGTTGTTATTCCAAAAATCTTTGTTAGATTTCTTATTTTACGTATTATTATTTATTTCATTTGTTATGTATATGTTACTTACTTGGATGTTAATTTCTTTTATGTTGTTTTGATAATAATTTTTTGATAATAATTTTGTTAAATTTATTTCACATGTGTTGGGAAATCAATGATGCTTTCTTAAATCACTTTAATCCAAAGAATTTTTCCGCCAAAAGATTTTTTCGATGCTAATATCTTCTCTATGAAGATATTATTCTTCATATGTTTTTTATGTTCTTATATGTTATTATAAATGTTTTTTTATTTTTATTTATCTATACTTTTTTATATATCAATATTTTTAATTAATTTTTTATATATATTTTATTTTATTTTGTATATTTTTATATATATGTTTTTTATGTTTTTATTATATATTTTTAATTTTGTATATATATATATATATATATATATATATTTATATATGTTTTTTTATATATATTGTTCGTATTTAATATATGTTATTTTGTATTATATATATCTTCATTAATAGTGTTATTATTTTGAGTTCTTCTATTTTAGTTTACGTAAATGGGACTGTTTTATGAACTGTGATTATGATTTTGTGACTAAACTCAGATCAGGAAAAATTATAATTTCTATTTAATTATTTATAAACTATGAAAAATATTTTAAGGTTGGTGTAATCTTTATTATATATTTCTTTATATATTTTTTATATATTTTATTATACATTTTTTGTATATTTTATTTTTACTTTTATAATTGTTTATTTCGTTTTTAGAAAAATATATGTCCTATGATTTTTCCTTTCAGGTTTATTGTTAATTTTCACCTTTTTAATTTTTAATTTTAATTATAATTAGACCATTTAATCTGTACTTGCTATCTGTCCGGATTTATTTTAACGAGTGAATATTATATCTGCTATGATTGAGTTATTTTATCCTGATGTCTGTATATGTTTAAGTTTTTGTTTCTTATTATATTATTGAAAAAATGGATCCTCTTATATGATGTAATGTTGTATATTAAATATTCACCTGTGTTGTAATAATGTATTCTTTTGTTTTGTTTTTGTATATTAGTGTTTTGTTCATGTATTATTTAGAAAAAGGGTGTGTACCTTATCCTTTTTTATAGTATTGAGATTTTCGTCACAGTAATTGTGTCTATTTTAATTATTTGTTGTAATATATGTGTATTTTTATCTTTTTGTATGTGTATTGTTATGTTAACAATGTGTTAACTTTTAAGATATATGTGTTGTAACATCAAATCAGTTTATGTTAGTGTTATGTTTTAAATTAAATTTCTAATTCGATTAGATATTTTTTACATGTGATTCCATTAAATGTTTTTTGTATCTTCCCCAAATTAACATAATCTAGTATATATATACATATTATATATTATATCTATATTTTATATTTCTATAAGATCTGTTTTTAGGTTTTTATTACTATTTTTATTTTTCTGTGTTGTGTTCTGTTTGAGGATCTTATTGTTTGTTTTTATTTAGGTAATGATATAATAATTATTTTTTTAAATTTTAAAATTTTATTCTGATATAAAATGTCATTATATCCTAATGTGTTGTGTATGTGAAAAATATTTGTTTTTATCAATGTCTATGGTTGACTTCTAATTAAGTTTTATTGTTTTTAATCATATTATATATTGGTATAATACTCTTCCTTGTTCCTATGTTATGTCATAGGTTTTATTTGGTTTGTTCTTATTTTTTTATATGTTTTATGATTTAGTTTTCATAGGGTAAAATATTTTGTAGTTTTGTTAATTGTGTTTTGTGTCTATAGTAAATGGAAAATTGACCATTGTGTTTTTGATTTTCATCAATATTTATTTTATTTTTAATGTATTTAAGATATTTTATTTTTCATGAAAATATAAACAATTTAGGTAAAAATATTTTTTTGTAAAAAATTATTGAATTATTATTTTTGTTATTATTTTTATTTTGTTTTTGTCTATTGTTACAAATTGTGTTAAAATGTTCTGTTGTTAGTTAAAAATATTATTATTTAATATTTTTCTTCCATCTATAGTGTTGTTTTCTGTTGTTCTATGTTTTATATCTATGTGATGTTTTTATTTAATATTGTTTTTTTTATTTTTTATTTTATATCCATAATATTTGTATATTTGTGATGTAATGTTCCTTTATTATTGTAAGTGTTAATGATATTATTATTTCCATATTGTTGTGTCAAAATTTCTTTTATTATGCTTATTTTTTTGATAGCTATAGTTTTGGCTACATCTTTTTCTTTGATCATGATATTATCTTTGATTTAATGTCCAGTTTTTTCATGATGTATGTTTTCCGGATTGGTTGTGAGTTTGTAGTTTAAATCTCTATATTGCTTTAATGTTAGTTCCTCCGTGTAATGGATATAATGTATGTCACATTTTGAACATTGTGTTATATATATGACCCTGACACTATCTTCCTTCCTTATTGGTGTTTTTGTGTTGGTGTGGAAAAGAGATTTTGCATTATTATATGTGGTATTTGCTGATCTTAATGGTAAATGTTTGGTTAGATTGTTATACATTTTGTCTGTATCTACATTATATGGTATTCTCATATATTTAAATTTTGTTGTATTTATGTTTATGTCTTTATTTTTTTCTTTATTATTGTTGTGTTATGTGTTTATGTTATTTTCTTGATCAATAGACCACTCATCTATTATTTTCCATGTTTTGTCCATATTTTCTTGAGTCATGTTATGTTTCTCTATATTTAATTCATTCGTTGGTTTAATTTTTGTTTTGAGTATTTTATTAATTATATTTATTTTGTTATTATGTGTAGTATATCCTGATTATTTTTGTAGTATTGTTTGACGCATTTAATAATTATTTGATTATCATATCCATTGTTTTTAATTCTCAAAATGCATTTTTTAAAATTGTTTGTAAAATATTCAATGTCCGTGTATTCTATGATTTTGATTAGGTGTTGATATATAACATTATGTTTTTGAGATGGATGATGTTGTGATGTTTGTTGTATGAGTCTATTTGAAGCCATTGGTTTATTATACCATTCTGTTCTGATGATATATATGTCGTCATTCTTAATTTTATGTAATGATTAATCACAAAATAATGATTAATCCAGAAAGCCTTTTTGAAAGTTTTTTAACAAAAAATATCATAAAAATAACATAAAAAACAGTAAAAACAAAACACAACCAATACACAAAAAACAACACATTGTCAATTGGAAATTTTTAAATATAGAAAATTTTGATATATAAATGAAATAAGGGATATTTATATATAAAAAACAACATAATTAAATGATAACACACAGAACATTACTATTTTATAGATGTCAAAAATTAATATGAAGATTAAAAAACTTAACAACCTATATTCGAGAGGAGTCACTGATTCAAACACCAAAACACTAATAAAGAATATACATCAAATATATAAGGGACATGAAAAGAATAGAGATATAAAAATGCGATATATAAATTGGAACAAAATGTACTAAATACCAAAATTAAAATTTATAAAATTATGTATGAAAATTACAACAATAAATTAGAAATAAATAAAAAACATACAATAATCAATAACCAAGCACAACGAGAAAAAGACCATATAAATAATATTAAAATGTTCAACATTATATTTATAAATAAACAACAATAACCAAAATTTAAAAAAATCAACAATTTTCAAAATTAATAATGATCAATGTCTCTCAACTAAGATTAATCAAAATATTCAACAAGCAAAAATTGAAACCATAATAATATCAGATGATACAGAAACGATAATTAACATATCGTTGACTGAATCTTTAACAGAGGAATCAATTCAAAATGATAATGAAATAGATGAAAATATGTCACAAAAATCTATGGATACATGCAGTAACAACAGCATACCTTGTAATCAAAAAGGTTTAACTATCAAGAAATATAAACATAAACAAAAACAATTAAGATCAAAATTAAAATACAAAACTTCAAAAATAATCAAAAAATTGAAACCAAAAAACATAAATAACAAATTACAAGAAATCGAGAAGGGTTTCATAAATATGACAAATATTTGTATACCTAAGGAAATGCCAACAATTTTATCCTTTGGACCAAAATATTCTGTACCAACCATCAACAAAAATTTTCCAAAACATAAAACCATTGAAACCATAGAATATATAATGGATTATACATTAGAGGAACACATTGATAGTTACAGATGCAATAAAAGATATTTTAGAGATAACATAAATAAATTTAAAGGAACAAATACAAAAAACAAAATCAATATCAAAATTAACGAATATGCGGCAATTACAACAAAATTCATTAACAAAAATAAAAGAGATATAGTCATACTTGATACTGATAAAGGTAAAACCACATGCCTTATGTTAACAAAGGATTATTGGATGAAAATGGATGGAATGATTAATGATGGAATAAATGATAACACATATAAATTATTACAAACTGAAACAAGAGTTAAAGCAGGCATTAAACAAAGCTTTGAATTCAGATTAAATAATTTAATAAAGAACAATGATGGAATTCCTACAAAACTTAAACAAATTATAAATAAAACACAATGGACAAAAAATCATAAAACCTTTAATTTAGGGAGAATATATGGGAACATAAAACATCATAAAAACAACTTACCAATGAGACCAGTTGTGTCAACAATTGGGACACTTGGACATAGACTAGCTAAATATATTAGTCAAAAACTGACTAAATTAAGGGACATTAAATACAATATCAAAAACAGCAGAGAAATTTTAACAGATATACATAATATTAGAATGAATGAAGATGACAAAATAATTAAATTCGATGTTGTAAATATGTTTACTAACATACCTGTATACAAAGTACTTGAAATTTTAAATAATTCAGAATTGAGATTGAGGAAATTTTCCATGTAAAAACCAATAACATTATCATGATGATCGAATTTTATCTGAATGTTAACAATGTGTTTAAATATAAAGAAAACACGTATAGACAACTTAAAGGAATAGCGATGGGGACATCACTATCATCAATATTAGCTGATATATATATGGACGAAAGAATTGATATTAATCAGAACCTATTTACTAAATACGAAATCAAATTGTTCAAAAAATATGTAGACGATAATATAGTAATAACTAAAGAAAACCAAATTAAAAACCTGAAGGATGATTTAGAAAACAACTTAGAACTGAAATTAACCACGGAAGAAGAGGATCAAAATGATGGAATTAGTTATCTTGATCTGAACTTATATAAAATCAAGAAAGATAATACATACATTATCAGAACAGAATGGTACAACAAACCAATGGTATCTAACAGACTTATACAACAGACATCACAACATCACCCATCTCAAAAACATAATGTAATATACCAACACCTAATCAAAATTATAGAATATACAGACATAGAATATTTTTCCAACAATTTCAAAAAATGTATTACAAGAATCAAAAACAACGGATATGACAATCAAATAATTATTAAATGCATCAAACAATACTACAAAAACAGCCATGACCCAATACACAATGATAAAATAAATATCATTAATCAAATATTAAAAACAAAAATCAAATTATTGAATGAAACAAAAATAGATGAATACAACTTAAATCAGACAAACATGGATCAGACATGGAGAATATTAGATGAGTGGACCATAGAGAATGATAACAATAACATAAATACACAACAAAACAAGAACAATCAATATAATGAAGATATAAACATAAACACAAAAAAGTTCAAATACATGAGAATACCATTTAATGTTGATACTGATAAGATATATAATAATTTAACAAAACATTTACCTGTAAGAGCAGCATATACAACGTACAACAATGCAAAAGCATTATTTCACACCAATACCAAAACACCAATAAGTAAGGAAGATAGTTTTAGGGTAATTTATATATCACAATGTTCAAAATGTGACAAACAATATATACATTATACAGAGGAGTTAACACTTAAACAATATAGAGATCTTAATTACAAATTAATTACTAATCCAGAGAATATTCATCTAGTGAAGACTGGACATCAAATTAAAGACAACATTACGATTAAACACAGGGATGTACCTAGAACTATAGCCATAAAAAAGATTAGCATTTTAAAAGAAATATTGTCACAACAGTATGGAAACAACAATATCATAATCAATTATAATAATCAAGGAACACTACATCATAAATATACAAACATACTGAATATAAAATAAAAACATAAAATATGACAGAAAAAATATCAATTTACATGAAAAATAAAAATTAAATTGACTTAAATAATGTATGATACTTAAATATTCTGAATTTATAGGAAAATGAAAGAACTATAATTAAAATGTCTAAAATAAAAATATTAAAATTTAATAAATATAGATGAAAATCTAAAACAAAATTTTAAATGGTTTAATTTATTATAAAACAAAACATAATTTTAAATAAACTTAAAACATTTCAACCTACATAATTGTTATTTACTTAATACTAAAAATAGAGATAAAAATAAAACTGAAAAAGGTTACATATAGAAACATATAACAAAAATATTGCATGATACATATACAATTAATATGATAGATTAGCAGAATAGTGAAAATACTTAAAATATTTCATTTCAAAATCATTTTTCCTTAGCAAAAAATAATGCATGACATATATATAAATATATGATAATACATCAGAATAGAGAAAGGTCTTACATAAAATATTTTAAAAAACACTAAAAATTATATCTTATAATATAAAATATAACACCAACACAAACTATATTTATATCAGAATACATATAATTTAAATATTAAAGGTGTAATATTATAAAAGATCAAATACAAAAATAATATATGAAATTTGAACAGGTATAACAAATAAACAAAAATATGTGTAAAAATACACACATATCATATCAAGAATAGACGCAAACACAGAAGCATAGACATCAACATTATATTAAATAATGAAGCACACGCCTTTTTCGGTAAATTATGAATAAATACACATGCATAAAAACACATGAATATAGAATTTATAACATAAGTAACCAATTACTGATTCAATCCGGACGTGATATAGTGTTTTATATAGAATAATGAGAAAAAAGTATTATTTTGTAAAAAATTAAAGATGGGAGGGTTGGTGAAAAATGGTTTTTCACTAA
Organism: Rhamphomyia laevipes; assembly: GCA_963920725.1. NCBI lineage: Eukaryota > Metazoa > Arthropoda > Insecta > Diptera > Empididae > Rhamphomyia > Rhamphomyia laevipes. The sequence continues at coordinate 128,322,739 of OY987255.1, read as the reverse complement.
TATTAAACTAGTTATAGGGTAAATCTTTAAAAAGTCATTTAAGATAATGGATATTATCCTTTTTAATAACAAAAACAATATTTAAGTCTGAAAATGTTAATTTTATTAACGTTTTAATGTAAAGTTTTATTTCAACAATAATAAAAATAATGAAACATATAAGTAAAGATGAATTTAAATCTGTCACACAAACAAAATAATTGGAACAATCTATTGAATATCAACAATCATAACATGGTTTATGACACGGAATGGCACATATCATACTGATAACAATTTAACAATTAAAATCAACATAGATCCAAAACCAAGGGAGTTTTTTTCAAAAGCATTAATAAGGGATTTTGAGGGGTTTTTATAAAATTTAGACAAGGTTCAAAATAGCATACAACATTGATCATATGGGAATATCTTTGGAGAAGTTTTAGAAGATGGATAGAAAAAGAACATAAAATTTACCATAGAACATACATTATTTATGTTGAGTTTATGACATTGAGAAGTATGGGAAATCCATCTAGGTAAAAACCAAAAAATTAAAAATTGTAATTTAACATCCTGCCGGTCCGTAGAGGATCGGTTAACAAAATGCTTATGCACAAACAGGGATATAAAAAACTTAAAATCCTAGAAAAACAAATTAAAATGGAACCTATATTGACCAGTGCCATGGACAATACATAACATATGAATGATCACAGAAATGATAAATCACATTAGAATGTTCATAGAATAAGTAAAAACATATCGGGAAGATACAGTAACTACAGTAACTACAACTTGTGGAAGTATAGACAACTTACATAATAGCAAGATAGAATAAAAATAACAAAGAACAAAATCAAGAAACATAATAAATAAATAAAATTAAATAAAATGAAAAAAGAAGATATCACTACCAAGAAAATCTTGAAGTTTTCAATTTTAGCCAAAAATCTATTAATAACTTAACATAACAAGATTTATATAAAAAACCTAATTTTCAATGACTTAACACAACAGAAAGAATACACATGTATTAATAATTCTATTATAAAACAAATAATAAAGCATAAATAACTAATAATTTAAAAACAGATAAAAATAAATAATTAAGATATCACAAATGGATCATAGAATAAGGATTAACCCAGAACATCTTTTGGAAAGTTATCATAAAAATAACATATATACATTACACAATCAATACACACAAAAAACACTACACAAAAATTTTTTATATAAATAAAATAAAATAAAGGTTTTTGAATAAAAAACAACATAATATAATAGATATTAATATATTATAGATGTCAAAAATTATGATGAAAATCAAAAAACTTAATAATCTGCATTCAAGAGGAGTCACTGACTCAAATACCAAAATACTAATAAGGAATATACACCAAATATACAAGGGACAAGAAAAGAATAAAGATATAAAAATAGCAATATACAAATTGGAACAAAACGTACTAAATACCAAAATTAAAATATATAAAATTATGTATGAAAATTTTAACAATAGCCTAGAAATAAATAAAAAACAAACAACAATCAACATTCAGAAACAACGCGAAAAACAACATATAAATAACATTAAAATGTTCAATATTATATATGTAAATGAACAACAAAAAAACAACAATAACAAAAATACAAAACAATTAACAATAATTAAAACCAATAAGGATCAACATTTTTCAACTAAGAATAACAAAAATAACCAACAGGTAGAAGCTGAAACTATAATAATTTCAGATGATACAGAACCAATAATTAACATATCTATGACAGAAGGTTTAAGACAAGAATCAATATATAATCACAATGAGAATGATGAGAACATGTCACAAAGATAACTGATACAAGTAGTAACAACAGTATACCATGCAATCAAAAAGGATTAACTATCAAGAAATATAAATATAAACAAAAACAATTAAGATTAAAATTGAAATACAATACCACAAAAATAATCAAAAAATTGAAACCAAAAAACATAAATAACAAATTACAAGAAATATAAAAAGGATTCATAAATATGACAAATATCAATATACCAAAGGAAATGTCAACAATCCCATCATTTGGACCAAAATATTCAGTTCCAACCATCAACAAAAATTTTCCGAAACAAAAAACCATTGAAACCATTGAATACATAATGGATTACACATTAGATGAACACATTGATAGTTACAGATGCAATAAAAGATATTTTAGAGATAACATAAATAAATTTAAAGGAACAAATACAAAAATTAAAATTAATATCAAAATTAATGAATATGCCACAATTACAACGAAATTTATTAATAAAAATAAAAGAGACATAGTTATACTTGATACCGATAAAGAAAAAACTACATGCCTAATGTTAGCAAAATATTATTGGAATAAAATGGTTAACATGATTGAGGATGGAATAATAGATAACACTTATAAATTATTACAGTCTGAAACAAGAGTCAAGACAGGAATCAGACAAAGTTTTGAATATAGATTAAATAATCTAATAAAGAATAATGATAGAATACTTGTAAAACTTAAACAAATTGTCAATAAAATACACTGGCCAAAAAATCATAAAACCTTCAATTTAGGAAGAATATATGGTTATATAAAACACCATAAAAATAACTTACCAATGAGACCAGTGGTGTCAACAATTGGTACACTAGGACATAGACTGGCCAAATACATTAGTCAAAAATTAACCAAATTAAGAGATATAAAATATAATAATTAAAAAAATAGCAGAGAAATATTAACAGATATACACAACATTAGAATGAAAGAAGATGATAAAATAATTAAATTCGATGTAGTCAATATGTTTACAAATATTCCGGTATATAAAGTACACACATAAAAATATTACTGCGTTTTTCAATGCAAAGCTTACATCGAGTCATATGCGGTGCATGCATAAAACAAAATTCGATATATGCCTAGTGTCACTATAGTTGTGATGCAAATTGCGTTAGCGTAAGGAGCAAACTTTGTGTCACAAAATTATACGATGCATAATACAGTTAAAATGGGTGTAAGCTTGCACCTCTCAGACACTGTAGCAACTTACATTAGAATATGATGCAAGGTTCTACTTACAAAATTTTTATATTTTTAAAGTTTCGTTTTTTTCACATAGGTTAAGAAAACTGCCGTAGTGTGGTATATGCCTAATAAAAATAATCTTGTCATAATGTAGTCTTCTGAAACCGTAAACATAAAAAATCTTTAAACTTTTTTTTTCTAAACTGTTTCCATAGTTACACTGCTTGCATTGAAAATTATTACCCAGTAAGCAATACCGACGGTAAAGAAATGAATATTCTTTTTACCAGAATGTGAATTTAAACGAAAGAAACTATTAAAGTTCTCCTACATTACACTGATTTATGAAATTACTGATTACTGATTTATGAAATTGTGATTTCTGAAAACTTATCCAACAAATAATTACTGGGTATTATTTTGTGTTTACTCGTCCACTTGAAATTGTTATTTCATATTTTTTTTATTATGTGGCTGTATTTTTCAGGGTTAGAATTCAGCACCGACGAAATTTCGAGGCAAAAAATGTTACATTTTCAGGTAGAATTTTTAAGAAACGAACACAAATTTATTTTCAGTTGAACATTTTTTCGAGAAAGACAACGAAAAAAAGTTTGACTTGCGGAAAGTGCAAAACGTGGGTTAAATTTGTTTTAAAAACAAATTCACCACAAAATTTAAATTTTATTAAAATTAGTTGACTTATTGATTATTTGTCAAATTACCAAATCAGTTGACTTATTGTTTGCCAAATTACTGCTATCTGTTACCAATTTTGAATAATAAATACAAATCAGCTGATTTCGGAAATAATTTTTTTTTAAAATGTTGTCTCATGTTTTACTCACAATTTTACCCTTTTCGAGGGGGATACTAAAAGGATACTTAGCTTTAAGAAAAAAAAAAACGAATTCGCTTTTTACGAACCGAAATTGAACCGCTTTTGCACCCGTCTTTTCACAAAGATTCGAGAACGCACCGCTTTTCTTAGACGGAATAAGTTACCTGACAATAGTTAGCTGATTTTAATAAAATTTAAATTAAATGGTGAATTCGTTTAAAAAAAATGTAGCCCGCATTTTGTACTTTTCCACAGGTCAACATTTTTCTGTGTTCCTTTCTCGCAAAAATGTTGAACTAAAAAAAAAAATTAGTGATCGTTTCTTAAAAATTCTGCAAGTTTCCGACGGTGCAGCATTTCTACCCTGAACAATACGGCAACATAATAAAAAAAAATATAAAATATCAATTTGAAATGATCTAGTAAACATAAAATAAAAATGTAAGATAACGCTGTAATTATAAATAATTAATAATAACTTTGAAAATGAAGCATTTTAAAATACAGAAATAATTTATATTTGAATTTTGTATTTAAAATATGCGAATCTATTAATTAATTTAAATTAGATTCGAATCTTCTTTTTCAATTGAAATCAATAATAAATAGTATTATTGTAAAAACAGTTTCAATTAAATATTTTGCTTCCGAAAACATTTCTTATTAGAAAATAACAAAATCGTAATCGGAATTGGTTTTATTTCCTATAGGGTTCATTTTTTTTTCTTATTAGATTACAAAAAAATTTCAGCCATTTTCCAAGCGTAGTTTTCCAAATTTGCTGTGTTATTAGAATTTTTTAAAAATTTAATATTTTTATAAAATAATAAAAAAAAAAAGTGGTAAAAGTGTAATAACAATATAGTGAGATTGTTAAAAACTAAAAATAGTAGTGTTTTTAAAAAGTAATAATGGATTTATTAGACTTAGTATATGTGAAAATAATCTACAAAAAAAAAAACAAATTTTGTGAAAATCATAAAACACAAGGACAACTGGGAATACGACGATTTCAAAATTTCAGGTAATTTTTTATTTCCGTCTTCATAATATTCTTTAGTTTCAGTTTAAATTTATTACTTTATTAAAAACAATATTTTCTTATTAAATAATATAAAAAAAGTTTCATAGCATTCTGTTGTGGAACTTTGTAATTGATTCAAAAAGTTATTTCGCCAAAACAAACAATGCAAAAATGTACTGAAAGTTCAATATTATTCCTTTTTATTTATTTAGTTCAACTATAATTCATAAAAATTTTTAATTACAAATGTATGCTCTTTATATTTAGCTGCAATTAATATGAATATATCTGCTCAAGAAATTGACCATTTTAATGATTTTTCTGGGGTGAAAATTGATGAAGAAAACTTCGTTCAAATTCTAAGCCAATATTACATTCATCCTGATTTTGCTCTGCAGATTGTTAATAAAAATGAAAACAATTCTGAAAAGCAGGAATGCACGCAAATATTCCGCCAAAATTGTAGATATGGTTTAAATTTGTACATAAATACCGAAGTAAATATAGTTTGTATAAATACTAACATTTATCATGACACTGTTATTAATTTTTTTATGTAATAGGATCTAGAAGATTATATTTTAAAATCGTCTAACGCATACGTTCTCTGCAAAAAAAAATCAGATTGTGGAATTTTGAAGGGTTTGTCAGATGTCGAGAGACGGGCTATCATCAGAGAGGGTGTTGATTTGCTCGTACAAAAATTTAAGCATCACCCTGATCCGGATCATATTAAAGCTTTAGCCTTTGCAATAATATCACTATTTCCACAATTAAAAACCAAAAATGATGAATGTGGTGGAATAGTAAGATAACATAAAATATTATACTTGTGTCAATTTATAGCATTTTAATTTTTGGTTAAAACTAATCATTTTGAATATTTAGTATATTTTTTAATATAGCTAGTTTTTGTATTTTTGTTTTAAATAAATATTAATATTTTTCAATATAAGATTTCTTTTTTATTTTTAGGATCTTTTATATAATAGAGCAGAGAATAGAGGATACTTATTATCGCGGCTTCAAAGACTACGAGCAAAAATTTATTCATTGGAGGAAGAAACTAAAAGTTCCAGAAAGCGAAAATCGAAAAATGTAAATTTAATTGAAGAACCAGTATCAGACGAAAATAATTTTATTGATTTGGAAAACAATGAGGACTTTTTGATTTTAAAAAATGCAAATGTACAGATGCAAAAGGATTTAATTCGAAAAAAATTACAAACCACTGTGGCAATTCGAAACAAGGCTGTACAAACTAATCAAATCAAATTTTCAGAAAGTTTTCCTTTTTTCTTTACATCACCTGATTTGGTAAAGTAAAATGAAAAATAAAATAAAAATTATTAGATAATTTTAATATACATTTCCAGATTTTATATGATTTCGAACTTCAATACCCATTATTATATCAAAATTTTAACAGTAAGTGGAAAATAGTAGCACCACATATATTAAAAGTATTTTTGGACCTAAAAGGAAAAACTTTCCTAGGACTGCCTGAGGTTGAAGGTAAAAGCTTTATATTCATATAGTAATTTTGTAAAACAAAACTTATAAATCTTTAAAAAATTGTAAATTAATTAAATTGAAAAATTATACTTAAATAAAATAATGTATTTTTTTATACTTTTAGGCTGGCCAGATTCAACTAAACTTTTATTATATATATTAAATTTACTACCTCAAAATATTGGAGGAATTTCATCTGCCAAAATTATTAGAGATGATTTTACCTCCACTATAAACAAAATCATCGTTTTTAGAAAAGTAATTAAACTTTTATTAAATAAATTTTAAAAATCATTAATATTTTTTTTTATATTACCAGATCAATTTATCGTTAGAGGAACTAAAAGAACCATCATCAATACATCCTTACCTAATTGCAGTTGGAGAAAATAAATTGTCTATTTCACAATTTAATTTATCAGTTGAAGGAGATATTATAATTTTACCACCAGAATTTGAGTTCCTTGATGCTTTTGACTTATTGTTTAAAGCGCATTACATATTTGGACAACATTTTCATAAAACTGTAGAAACATTTTGGAAATTTATTGCCTACTATTTTTATGGTATGAATAAAAATAATAAAATAACCATTCGAATTAAAGAAATTGCAAATAAATTTGATGCTGAAGTTGATCTTCAACAAAAATGAAATTATTTTGTTATATTTGTGGAAAAGAGTTTCTTTGTTTTAAAAAACTAGAAACTCATTTAAAATATGTGGAATTTATTAAAAAAAATTCTGCAAATAAAATTAAATGTGTAACTAATACACATTGTAATAGTACATTCCGAACAATAGCTACTTTAAAAAAACATATTAAATATCAAAATTGTATGAATAAAAAAGAAAATATTTCCATAAACAACAGTTTAAATTTAGAATCATCCAAAATAAATTTATTCAATGATGATGTTGAATCAACACATTTTAACAATTTAACAGAAACTAATAAATTAAGAGATTTTGAAAAATCAATCAAAAAATTTTATTTAAAAATGAACGAATTAGGATTACCTGAGCAAACTATAACTAGTATTTTTATCGAAACACAATGTATAACAGATAATGCAATTTCTTTAATTCAGTCGGTATCAGAAAATATTAATGTATCTTATGAACAAGTTAAAATAACTAATATATTTAAAAATTATATATCTAAATTTAAAAGAAAGAAAATTTTTATAGAAAACATTTTTTATGCTAAACCAGTTGAAATACCAATTGGTTTCAGATCGGAAATTAGATTTAATAATAAAACTTGTTCATACAAAAAAAAAATAGTGCAAAATTTTTTTCAATTTATACCTATTTCTTTAACTTTAAAAACAATTTTTCAAAATAAATACTTTTATGAGATTTTTAAAAACTACAATAATTCTCACATTTGTGAACAAGGAATTTATAAAAATACTTGTTGCGGAAATCTTTTCCAATCTATAAAAAAAAATTTTATACACAAAATTTTTATTCTTGTTCAACTTTATTACGATGATTTTGAAGTTGCGAGAGTACTTGGTAGTAAAACAATAATTCATAAAATCGGGGCCATTTATTTCACAATAGTCAATTGTCCAATTGATTTAAAATCTAAACTTCAAAATATTTTTTTAATTTCTCTATTTTTTGTTAATGATTTACATAAAAATTTCAATTTAAATTCTATTTTGAAACCTATTGTAAATGATATTAAAAAAATGGAAGATGAAGGTATTGTGGTAGATAACATAGGTTTATTATATGGCACTATTATTTCATTATCTCATGATAATCTAGCAGCTAATGATTTAATTGGTTTCACCAAATCATTTTCAGCTAGATATTTTTGCCGTTTTTGCATAATGCCCAGTAGTTCAACAAAATCATCAACATGTCAAAATTCAGATTTATTAAGAAATGCAGATTGTTACAATATTTTAAATAATCAACCTGTTTCCAAAAAACTTAAAATGATTGAGACAAAAGGTATTAGTCGTGTTTCTGTTTTAAACGAATTACGTTATTTTAATACCATAAAAAACTATAGTGTTGATTTCTTACATGATGGACTGGAAGGATTTATAGCTTTAATATTAAAGTACAAATTTCAGTTTTATATTAACGAAAAGATCTTTTTAAATATCGATCAATTAAATGATTGTATTTCATCTTACAACTTTAATTATATAGATAGTAAAAAAAAACCAAGCAATATTAATTTAGACAGAAATAATTTAGGTCAAAATGCTTCCCAAATACTGTGCTTAGCTACTCATTTTCCGTTAATATTTGATAGATTTTTTAAAACTAGTCATACTGAATATTGGAAAGGTATTACGACTATGCTTAATATATTAAAAATATTATATGCATATGAAATAACAGAAAATGATTTAAAAACCTTATCAGATCTTATAGATACACATTTAAAAATTGTTACTAATATTTTTAAAAAATCTTTGTCACCCAAACAACATATTTTAATACATTATCCCACCGTTGCAAAGCAAATGGGTCCAATTATACATTTGTGGACAATGCGTTATGAAGCTAAACACCATTATTTTACAAAAAATAAAACTTCAAATTATATTAATGTTTGTAAAACATTTGCAAAAAGACACCAGGAAATGATTGCAACTCATTGGGAAAGTTTTCATGATAAAAAAATTATTCAAACTGGTAAAAAAAAATTAATTTCAACATCTGATTTTATTTATGATGTTTTACAAAATCCATTATATTCTATGAATTACATTCAACAAGATTTTCACTATAAAAAAGGATTTTTTCTACTTAAAGAAAAAAATAGTTTTGAAACTTTTATAAAATACTTAATATATTAGAGAGTAAGGATATTTTTTTTATTGTTCAAGAATTCATTGGAATATTTGATGAATTTTATTGCAGCTATATGCTAATTAAACGTAAATGTGAAGAAAAATTGATTAAATTTGAAAATATTACTTATAAAAAAAGTTATGAAGCACATTGTTGCAGCAATAACGATAACTTATATATATTAAGTTATAACATTCATTATATATGACAATTTCTTAAAAACATGAATGTAAGATTTATAAAATAAATATATTTTATATTATTAATTAAATATAATAATATTAATAATTATTATTATTATTATAATAATATAATGTTTATATTATAATATAAAATAAATGTGTACAAAAATGAAATATTACCTTAAAAAAATTAAAATGTTATAGTTATATAAAAAAAGTAATGTAACAATTATAGAAAAATAATGATTAAATAATATAATTTAAAATTCATGTATAAAAAATAAATACATTTATGTGTATACTTAACTTAATTTTTTATTGTTCTTAATTCATATTAGATATTTTAATATGTATATTTTCCAGCTAATAAAAATAACAAAAAATTAAACTTATTCATAATTTTTGAACCTATTTTATTAATATAAAAATTATATTACAGCATGCTACTTATTTTGATGTATGTTGTATTGGAATTTCGTAAAGCAGCTTGTACTAGTTTTGGTAACATTTTGCTTCTTAAATATTCGTTACAAAGTGTTCGAATTTTAATTCTATTTTACATCTTATATAAATAAGATGCACAATGCACTTTTTTTGGAATATATTTACATCGATTTTTTTTCGATGCAACTGTATTAAAATATGAATATGATTTACACCTATTTATAAATCGATGTTAATTATCTCAATTTTAGATTTAATTTGTACTCAAATAATTTCGATGCATAGTTTGTATCTTAATATGATATAAGATAATGTTGGATGAATATACGATGCTATTAATATCGTATATCACAAAAATTTCCAACTGTGTACTGGAAATATTAAATTACAAATTTAGAATGGAGATTGAAGAAATTTTTCAAGTTAAAGCCAACAACATTATTATGATGATTGAATTTTATCTTAATGTCAATAATGTATTTAAATCTAAAGAAAACACATACAGACAATTAAAAGGTATTGCAATGGGAACATCCTTGTCATCAATATTAGCTGATATTTACATGGATGAAAAAATTGATATCAATCAAAATTTATTTATTAAATATGAAATTAAACTATTTAAGAAATATGTGGATGACAACATTGTCAACATTGTAATAACTAAGGAAAACCAAATAAACAATTTGAAGAATGATTTAGAAAAAAATCTGGAGCTGAAATTAACCACGGAAGAAGAAGATCAAACTGGTGGTATTAGTTATCTAGACTTAAATTTACATAAAATTAAGAATAACGACATATATATCATCAGAACAGAATGGTATAATAAACCAATGGCTTCAAATAGACTCATACAACAAACATCACAACATCATCCATCTCAAAAACATAATGTTATATATCAACATTTACTCAAAATCATAGAATACACGGACATTGAATATTTTACAAACAATTTTAAAAAATGCATTCAATTTTTTTGAACCTCCCTATTTTCCGGCCAGAGCTTACCCAACCAAGTCGTGCATTGCGAAGTCGTTTGGTAAAAGTTTTATTACAGAAATGGCACCCGAACAGGGACCTGAAGGTTCAGGGACTTGAAAGTTCAGGAACTTGACGGTTCCTTTAAAACTTGATTCTTTTGTTAACTTCATTTATGATTTTTGTGATTTAAATAATTTCGGATAATACGATGTATTAGTAATTTTTGGAAATGCGTTATTTGGCTGTGAGCTAGATATCGACCAAAATTCTATTTATATCGACTTTGTTTTGTAATTTTTTTTTTTTTTTGACAAATTTTATAGAATGAAATTAAACTGAGTAGTTACAGATATTATTTAACTTTAGAATGGGTTCGTGATTTTGAAGTTAATCGATTTTTTTTCATTGGAACTGCAACTTATTCGGCTATTGAGCTAATATTTTGACCGGTTAACTTTTCGCTTCATTTTAATTTCACGTTCTAGTTTTGTTTGTTGAATTATTACATATAGAAAATTATTTTAGTTTTCTTTCGCATTTTCATAAATCAAGTAGAATAAAATTTTCTTTTTGGTCAATAATTTTTAATTTTATTAATCAATTAAATATATTTTTTTTGGTCATCATGGTATTTCGATTATCTGCATGGGGTAATTTTTATGTCATACAATCAAATATTTTTTTTATATACTAAATTTATTAAAATTTATTAATTTAACAAATATAGTATATGCGTATTTTAGAATTTTGAAGATAGGTTATTCTTATAAAATTGATTAGGAAGTTTTGTAGTTATTTCTGAAATTAATATATCGATTGGTATAATATTTTTTTGAAAATAAAATAAATATTTTTGGGTTGTTCTTCGATAATTGTGAAACTCGAATTATTAAGGTACCAAAAATATTTCTTTTACAGTCAAGGTACCAAAAATATTTGTTTTATTTAGTTTTGTTAGTTTATTTGGTTTGGGTTATTATTAGATTATTAATTAAAGTTTCAACTTAGTAGTTGTTTGAACATTTTGGATTTTTTTTGTGATCATTTTTGAACTTTTATAACTAATTATAGTTACAGTTAGTTGTTAATAACTATTATTTGAATTATTGGAATTAATTTTTGTGAATTTTCTGAAGTTTTGTATAATGGATCCAGCAATCAATCTGGACATAATTGTGGGGTTTGTCAGGAGGTATTACGTATTAGTCCCTCTTAATGAAATCGTTACCACAAAATGTAGTCATAGTTTCCATTTTGAATGTATTTCGAAATGGCTTGGTGATACGCAAACGTATCCGAATTGTAGAAAGAAATGTTTGGTGAAGGATTTAAAGAAATGTGCTTCCGGTACGCACTTGCCTTTGAGAGCAGAGCATACTCTGGCAAAAACAAGTCAAATATTAACTCGATCTGCCGCTGCACTTAGTGAAAGCGCTGCAAGTAGTGCAAATATCGTTCCATCCGCTAGTAGTGTGGAATATATTTCAGTTAGTAATACGGTTCCTCGGAATACGTTAGATAAGATGTCGCTTCAAAGAACAATAGAAACAATTATACAATCGAGTCAAAATGTTTTAATGCAAGATATGCAACAACACATTTCTCGGGGTATCGAATTAGGGATTGAACGTGCGCAACGGCTTACGCGTCCTAGTTTAGATCCACCGCCAAATGTTGTTGTTCCACCTCCTAATTTAATTCATCCATCAGTTGTTCCTCAGCGAGTACCATCTAATTTACCAAATTCTAATATAAATAATAGACTAAATAGTCAAGATAATTCACAGCATGTTAGTCCAAGGATTTCTGGTTCGAGAAATTGATACTTTAACTAGACAAACTTTTGCTGGTAATTTAAACATCCTGTGTAATAATGCTCATTTGCTTTTTATTGAGAATGCGTCTAAATGGTTTTGGCGGTATCATAAAAGAAATCGTCAAATTAATTGGTTGGATCTAACGCGTGAATTGCGAGTGGAGTTTCAAGAGAGATGTACCGACACAGATATTCTCGAATTAATTAGAGATCGTAAACAGAAAGTCGGTGAAATGTTTGATGAATTTTATAATAATGTAAAGACGCTTTGTGATAAGTTATGTACGAATATTTCGGAGGTCGATTTATTACAGATTTTACGGAAAAATTTACGTGACGAAAATCGTAAAGATTTATTATACATACAGGTCTACAGTATTGAACACCTGCGTCATTTGTGTCGGGAACGTGAACGTTTAGTTTACGATATCCGTAGTAAAAATAGAGATCCGAAATTAAATTTTAATTCAAGATTTGTTTCTGAATTGGATGAGAATGATTGTGAATCCAATTTAACCGAAGATATTTCCGCGCTTGTAACTAAAACACCTGTAAGAGGAATTTTGAAATGTTGGAATCGTAAGGAAGAAGGCCATAGATTCATGGAATGTTTAGCACCTCCTACAATATTTTGTTGGGGATGTGGTAAAGAAAAAGTTTATCGTCCGCAATGCGAACATTGTTTATCGGAAAACCGCTTAAGGAGTGTGAACAAAAACACCAGTTACCACTCCGAAAACAATTTGAATTAAATAATACACCAACCGCAATCCTTATTAATAATAACAACTGCTATGTTCCAAAATTCAACTTATTTCATATTAAACCATACCAACAGCGTTTAGAAGAGTACAAAATAATTCGAAATCGTATATTTAACAAAAGTAAAGTCGTACCTAGAGAAGTTCCGAAATTGATTACAAATCCGAGAATTTTAAATAAAAGTAAATATAATAGTAGATCCACTAATCGTTTAACACACTATTGGAAGGTTGTCAAAAATTTTAAAAATAGGATAGTTTCTTCGATCGTTAGTGTTGCTGATGATGTAAGATCGTATGCTGAGGTAACAATTTAAAAAAAAAAAATATATCGGATTGCTTGACAGCGGTGCAACCGTTAGCTGCATTAGTGGAGATCTAGCCGCATTTGTGATAAATTCTGGAATTTCAATTGATACATTTTCATCTTCAGTTCGTACTGCCAACGGTGATAAACAAAAAGTTATTGGTTGTTTACGAACCAATGTCACTTTTCGTAACACCACGAAATCCATCGAATTTTTAGTAGTTCCGTCGCTTACTCAGAATTTGTATCAGGTTGATTGGAATATAACATTATACAAAAACTTATGTCTCTATAGGAAAAGTGCAAAATTATATAGAAAGTCTACAATTTCAAAAATTGGTAGATTTAATGGAACGGAATGTAGATATTGCCAGAAATTTTTTATCCTGTACAAATAAAATAGAAAAAAAAGTGTGGAAATAATTTCAAAATAAATTAAATTGTCTGGAACCACCACAATTAGAAGTGTTGAGGAATGGATCAAAGTTACTGCAAAAAAATTCTTTCATATTTCAATTTTTAATTGTTATGGTTATATGTATGGACAGATTATAAATTTAATGTTAAACAAAAATTATAGCAACAGCAAATATCGTTAAAAACAACTGGTGGTGGAACGGGTAAATATCCCTTTCATCTAATTTGTACAATATATTGGACAAATTAAAAGTTAAGTATTTCCTCATTCTATAATCAACTGTTGGTGTGTAACTACATATTTTTTACTAGGTGATGAGGACCAAACTAAATTCTATTGAAGACGATGCAATAGAAATCGAACCTCAATATCAGTATCAACGGAGGAATGAATTAGACATTGATATTCAGGATGAAGATTATAATGTAATTGTTGTTGGTTCCTCAAATTTAGAAAAAAATTTAATAATTAATGAAGATGTGTTATTGGAAATAGTACAAGAAGAGAACTCTAATATTGTAAGTAGTAATGAATTTTTTTTAATATAACACCAAAACAAAATATTAAGTGGCGCCATCGGCCATATGAGCCACAACCATTTGTATTTGAACAAAATGACGAAAATGATGATATTGGTAATGTTAAAGAACCATTTAAAAATGCAACAATTAACGAAATTAAAATTATGTTTGGTCTACAAATAGCAATGGGTTGCATATAACTTCGTCGGTTGTCAATGGGACCCAACTCTTGGTGTTAACCTTTTTAAAGAATCAATGACATTACAAAGATTTCAACAATTACGACTCAATATCCACTTTATTAATAATTTAGAAATTCATAAAAATTGCAGAGATAAATTTATTAAAGTCCGTCCATTAATTGAATCTATTAGATCACGATGCAAACAAGAAATAGTGGACGAAAATGTTTGCATAGATGAGCAAATAATTCCCTATAAAGGTAGATTTTCTTGCAAGGTGTATCACAGAGGAAACCCGAATCCATGGGGAATTAAAAATTATGTATTATGTGGAAAATCAGAATCTCCATATAATTTTATTTTGTACCAAGGGAAAGAAACCAAAATTAAGGCAGAATTTTTAAGAAAATATGGATTTTCAACAGCTATTGTAGTTCATTTGTGTGTTTTTCATTTATAAGAAATTTTAACCTGTCACACAATTTGTGTTTTATAATAAAAAAAGGGGGCATTATTGCTAAATTTAAGTGCTACCACAAAATTGTTATAAATGATCTATAACAGTGTTATAAAATTGTTATAAAGTTTGATTGATTTACCATAAAAAAAAAAAACATTATAAAATTATTTTTAAATTACTATAAAATTACAAAAAAACTATTATGAAAGTTTTATAAAACATGTCAGAAAATAATAAAAAAAAATATTTATTTATTTATTGTCTTCAATGTTTTTTATTATTTTTTTTATGTAAATTCCTTTTTTTCCCTCGGAAAGAAAACTTATTATTAATTTAATTTATTTATACTTGCAATTCAAACATGTGTGTTTTAATTAATACTTAAATAATATATTTTCTTTAACCAGAATGAGCTTTAAAATAATACAACAAAGCCGGACAGTCGGCATAGAAAAGCCGGAAATTATATTTGAACTTATTATCATCCCATGTTCATGGCACTTCGGCTTCTTAGGTAAAGAAGGAACACTTTTTTGGCCAAAAGGTATTAAGGTATTCGGCTTACATTATAACTTTCTAAGTGAGCGGACGTGTTTCACTTTGCTTTAATTAATTAATTAGCTAAATAAAAAAAAAATTTATTGTTTTTAACAAATAGTTTTATAAATTTTTTTAAATATTTGCAATTTATAACAATTAGTTGATTTTTAAGTAATTTCTGTTTTAGATTTTTGTAATAATTACTTTATAATAATCATTTTGTTGATCTTTATCGGGTCGGTTGTGTTTTTGAGATTTTTACTAATTAAATTTATTTAATTTGCATGTGATTAATTTATTTTAATTTAATCTAAATAATTTGTTTTATTTTGTGCATATTTATTTATATTTATATATTTTTTTTTTTATTTCTGCCTGCTAATTAATTTAAAAGAAATATTTAATATTATATTTTTTCTTGAAAAATAAAAAAAAAAAAAAAAAAAAAATAAAAAAAAAAAAACTTATTGTTTCTAGTGACGTAGTGTTACATTTTTGTTTTAACTCGATATATATTTCTCAAGGGAATTTAATTTATTGTGTTGTTTTTTTGTTATTGTTTTTTGGTCTGTTACTAATTTCAATATCATATGGTCGTATTTGTTTAAAAATTATGAGTATTATTTATAATTTTATTGTTGCTGTTTTTTTAATTATTTTTTGGGTCAAAGTCAAATTTCCGAATTTATTCTTTCTTTTGACCTAATTTATAAAATTTATAAAAAAATTTAAGTTTTTATTTATTCAAACATTATAATTATTTTAATTTTATAATTTTGAAGTACATTTTGTTTAATATGGAATCGGTTATTTGTTGTATTTGTAATACTGCTATTGATACTTCTAAGATACTTAAATTAAGAGGCGATTGTTTCATAAATTTTAATTTTATTTGCGCAGATTGTAAATCCACCAATTTTTGTGGACTTATACAAAAAAATAATATAATAATGGAAGATATTTCTGCTAATTTAGCATCTATCAAGAGCATTGTTGAAAATAATTGTGAATTTTCATATAACTTCCAACGAAAATTTGATTTGCTTCAGAAGCACGTTACTGATTTGAGTGGTGAGGTGGAAAATATTAGTAATAATATTAACTCAAATACTCAGATTATGAACCGTGTTTTATTCGGTAAAGAAAAGAATTTTCCGAAGATTCTCAAATTTTTTTCAAAACTTGAAAACATTGATTTATCATTTATTGATAATTTTAAAGATAAATTAGAATTGATCCAACGTGAAATTTTTACAAACTCTCAAAATTATTCGCCATATTAATATTAATACTCTCAAACTCAATAATTTTGAAAAAGTAGTTGATACTAACATTGAGTCGATATTGAAATCAATCAGTAAACTTTCTACTGATTTCAATAATGCCAATTCAGCAATTATAGGAAATAATATTCTAAAGAAAAAAAGATTAGTAAAGGTTTTCAGGAAAACCTTAGGATAAAATGTTATGACCATTATGGTCAAATGATTTAAAATTTGATATGGTAACACCATATAGAAAATGTAAATTCTAAAATAGATTAGGCTATATAAACGATAGGTAAATTGAGAATTTTATCAGACTCATCGATCGATTACCAAAGGCAGCAGCATCAAATCAAAATCAAGAAAAATAATGTAAAATTATTTTATTTCTAAAAAATATACGTAAAGGTAAGAAAAATTATTGTATACGGATAAAATTACAAGTGGCACAAGTAATTGTGGAAAATTTGTGATTGTTCCTATGCAATATAATTTCTTTTGGTTTAATTAACACATTATTTTTTAAAAAAAGGGTAAAGTGAATTTAATTAAATTTATTTTAAATTATTATTAACAAAGTTGTAGATTAAAAAAAGTGAAATTAATTTAAAATTGCCAATTAGCGAATTATTAGAATTCGATATAAAATTATTTAAATTCAATTAGTGAATTATTAGAATTCGATATAAAATTATTTTAAATTATATTAGTTAATTATAGAATTGAATTTAATAAAAAAAAAAAAAAAATTAATATCAATTAAAGTTAGGTTAAATCGGAAAACCACATGAATTTCTAAAAAAAATAAAACGTTTCATTATTATACAAAATTATAAATCACGCGTTGCAAAATTTAAATAAAAAGTGAGGTTAAATTCGGTTAAATTAATTTAATTAAATTAAGGTTAGATTGCGCCCACATTACGATCACGTGTCGAATTAAGATTACGGTTATCGAATTGTAGATCGAATGTTAATTTAGTAAAGTCATTTTAGTAGAGAATTTTTCTTATAAAACAATTTATTATTATCAATTGATTTAAATTAATTTATTAGATAATTGTTCTTACAAAACAATCGTTGATTATGGTTTACCAGGTATATTGTATTTGATATTAATCTGGTAAATGTAATTTAATCAACATAGTTTCAAACGTATAAATTAGTACAGGCAACCTAACCTCAACATAAATTAATTAGGAAAATAGCATAAATAAATTAGATTATTTAACCTCAGAGAATTAGTCGTATCAACCAATTTCTAGGTTTTGTGGAACAAAATTCAATATTGAACAAAACCAATATTCAACGATTGCGCTACATAGTAGAATTGTTGAAATCTACTCTAATTGTCGCCCAACCACAATTGTAGTGATAGACAATCAGCTGATCGAACTTCAGATAACAGTCAGGCTAATGGTATGAACACAATTGCTGAGACGATAGAAGCGACATCAACGTTAACAATTAACAACATAATTGAGATTAATTAATTAAAGTACCGTTATAATACAAATTATTTGTTTGTTTTTATTAATAATTATATTATTGTAACATTTGAAATTTATCATTTTTAATAAATATTTAAATAAAATAAAATTGAACGTAAACCAAGCAGATTTCTTTTTATTTAGTTCAAGGAGAAGTTAAACTTTTTATTTCCGAAATTTTAGCAGGCTTACCGAACATATATGATAAGTCAAATGCAGTTTGACATTATTTCAGATCCGAAAAAATTCTGGAAATTTATTAATATTAAAAGGAAATCTGACGGGTACCCTTCCACATTAAAAAATGATAATCATTCATCAAATGATCCCGAAGTTGTTTCTAATCACTTCGCTGATTTTTTTAATCAAGCTTTTAATGATAATGATTTTGTGCCAGACGTTAATTACTTTTCCTATTTAAATAATAATGCTCAGACATCTTTAGTAAGTGTAAATATTAATTTAGAAACGGTGGTTGATAAAATTAGCAATTTAAAAGATGATTATTCATCTGGTCCTAACGGTCTGCCAGCAATTGTTTTAAAGAAATGCTGCGATAGCCTTGCACAGCCTCTCACAGCACTTTTCAATAAATCTATGTCAGTGGGGATATTTCCAAGTTTTTGGAAGGATTCTTTTATTATCCCCGTACATAATAAACATATGGGATATGTTGATAAATTCGATATGTTTAAAAAACTCTACGAAGTAGACAGAAAATCTCATAAATGGTGGCATCGTATTCTGTGGTATTTTGTTGATGCATCAATTGTCAATTCATTCATTCTTTACAAGGAGCGTTATAAATCAAATATGAAACTAAAAGAGTTTCGACTTAGTGTGGCAAGTAGCTTAATAGGTGCTCCATCTCAAAACTCGATAATTGGTCGAAAGACTCAACCCAGTGTAAGTAAATACAAAAAAGTAGTGCCATTTGAGATCAGATATGATAAAAACTCGCATATGCCTGAACGGACTACTTCTATTCGATGTGCAAAGTGCAGTACTGCAAAGTCTGTTCACAGAACAATATGGAAATGCACTTCTTGTAACGTAGGACTTTGCTTGAACAAGGATAGAAATTGTTTTGCTGCCTATCACAAAAAGTAAACTAAGTGCCTAGTGGCTAGCTATGGTAACCACATCCTGCAGGATAATCGAATCAATGAATATATTTTTTTTTTTTATTTTTTGTGTTTACTATAATGTATGAACTATATTTTGTTGAATAAAATCATTTAATTTTGTTAATTTTTGTCTTCGGCCTCAAAGGGTTAATGGCGCAAGGAATACTGGAACAATAGTTTGTTTTAAATGTGGAAAACCGGGACACATTAGTAGGGAATGTACAGTAAATAACATAGTAAATAATCAGAACAGACAAATACCTCAAATAAAATGTAAAATTTGCGGTAGCAATGGTCATTACGCAGCAAGTTGTAATGCTCAAAGAATTCCTTCATCAACAGTAAACATACTACAAATGGAAAACTGTGAATGGTGTGGTGTAAAAGGACATAATGAATTGAATTGTGAAATAAGACAAATTTATCAAGCTAGACAACAATTAGAGTCGGGAAACGAGCCAGGGGCGACTCAAAACCCCAGTCGTTCCTAAATCAAGAGCACAGGGTAGGCTCACAAAATGTTATGGTCGGGCCTAAATCGTTAGTAACGCTACCATTAGATATTAGTAACAAAAAAGAAGTTACATTACTTGTGGACACAGGTGCCCAAGTTAGTTTATTAAATAAAGATAGCGTTGCTGACATAAGTAAAATAAATAAAGGAAAACAAATGACAATAAGAACATTACATGATAAAAGTACAACAATGGGAAGTTGTAAAGGAAAATTTGGGATGTCTAGTAAATTAGATTGTGATTTTCAAGTTATGAATGAAAATTTGAAATTACCAGTAGATGGTATTTTAGGGAATGATTTTTTGTCAAAAAATTGCGACGCTTTAGGACCACAACAAAAATTACGATTTCCAGTTACACAGGACAATGCAAATGAGTTTAGTATACCATTTTCAAGTGAAACAGAAAATGAAGAAATAATGTATAATTATACTGAGAAACCTTTAGAGAAAATATCAAAAATAACAGGGAATGTAGAAGTTAAAATAGAAAATACAGAAGTTAAGGTAATAAATAATAAGTTGGAAGAATTTAGAGAAATAATTAAAAAGGATATAGAAAGGATCGTGGAATCCTATATAGTTAAAGGAAATAATTTGACTAAGGAGTCAATAATTAATTATGTAGAAAAAGAAATTGTGAATGATGAAGTTAAAATAAAGGAATATACTATAGAAAAAGGAAATAATTTGACTAAGGAGTCAAACGAGAATAAAAGTTATTATGTAGAAGAAGAGAAGGAAATAGTGGATAATAATAATGAAAGTAAAATAAAAGAAGAAATACCTGTTAAATTATTAATAAAAGGTCGGTCAGAACAAATTATCAACGTAGCGAGTAAAAAAAATGGGGAATTCATATGTATAAAAAAAGAAGTTCATCCTGAAATTTATCTTGGGAATTGCATAGTAAAAACAAACAATGGTCATGTAACTGTAAGTCTTATAAATAATGAGGATATAGAAATACCAGAACCTAAACTTGAGCTGGTACCATTACAAAATTATAATATATTCAATTTCAAAAGAAAAAAAAAACGGGAGTTAGTACCATACAAAAATTACGATTTATCCAAATCCAAATTACGATTTATCTTTAAGTCCACAAACATTATCTTTTAGGAGTTAATTATTGTAGTTATTGAATTATACAATCAAATTAAATAGATACAAAAATATTAATGGATCAAGAGTAAAAGGGGAGGCAAGGATATGAAATAAGTTTTTCTAAATGTAGTCTTTTAAATGTAGTCTTTTAAATGAAGTCTTTTAAATATAGTCAATGGTTGTAAAATGTAGACAAAATCTAATTTATGTAGCCAATCATATAAAAATATAAAAATGTAAACAATAACAAAACAATTTTAGAATAAGATTTTTTTGTTTACATCAGGAATTTTGGGTATAAGAATTATTTTACACTGCCAAAGAAATTTTTGAATTTATTTACACGGTAAAAAAAAAAATATAAAATAGTTGACTTATAAATTTGAAAAATTAATATTAAGTTTTAAAAAAAATATAATAATTTTAAATTATTAACTAAGAGTTTTGTTTTGGGTTTTAAAATTATATTCAATTATATTAATATTATTATAAAAATTATTAAAACTATAAAATGATTGGGGTTATTAAAATATATGAATTATTAAATTGTTTGTAAATTAAGAATTATTAAATTATAAATATTGGTTTTAAATTTTAGTATGTAAAAAATAAATAAAAAAAAAAAAAAAAAATATATATTTGTTAATTGATCAAGTGTAAAGAGGAAGGAAAAGGTATAAGAATATGTTTTATATGTGTTGAAAAAATATTAAAATACAATAATAAAAAAAAAAAATTGTAATCAACATACAGTTGTAATTGTATACAGTATCAATAAAATCATATTACACAGTAAAAAAAAAAAGAATATACATTTTGAATTAATAAAATTTTATATTATTACACAGTAAAAAAAAAAAAAGAAATAAATATTGAATTATTGAATTATCAAATTACTTATAAATTAAAATATACTTTAAATTATGAAATAATATTACATTATATTATACAGAAAAATTATATTTCTTTTAAAATTTTAAATTTTGAATTATTAAATTTTTAAAATATTAGGAAAACATTTTGTAAAATACTATGAATTATTAAGATTAAATTTTGAAATATATAAGATTGTAAATTTTTGTAAAAGCAGTAAAAAAAAATAATAAATAAATAAACTACCGAGCCTAATCCTTTCAAAGGAAGGTGAATTATCTCAATAAACAATTGAGAGTGCGAAATTCGGTAACTGCAATTATATACATATGTTTTTTGTAAATTGTAAATTGAAGAGCTGATTAACTTAACCGTTGAAAAAATTAAGAGTCAAATACTCCGTAGTACCGGAAAAAGACTAATTTGTAAAATGAGTCTTTTTCATCTGGGAATGGGAGGTGTAGTGTACAAAATGGTACACTCTGTAATAAATTATTTGTAATTAATTAATGACCTAATTTATTTTGTCAAATTGACAAAATAAATCAATAAATTTATTTTAATTAAATATTATTTAAATTCAAAATTGCTTAATTAGCAATTTTGCTAACTAAGCATGTTTTTATTAATTATTAAAGGTAAAAGAATTTATTACAAAATCAATTATTATTGATTTTGTATAACTGAAAATCATATAAATTAAATGTAAATCGATGGTTAAATGGTCAGTCGATCAATATCAACAACCAGAACAATTTCAAGGAAAAAGCTTGTGCTTTATTGAAAATTGTTTCACGCATTGTTATATTGTATGATATCTAAATATATAAAGTATTTAATTTTTAAATAAATCATAAATCAATAAAAAGGAAAATATCGTTTTTGTCAACATAAAAACCACATTAAAGAGATTGTATCATAAAGAATAACAAATAGGTAAAGTAATTATATTATTAAATAACTAATAATATAACAATGTCATCAGTAGATTGGTTCATTGAAGGTGGTGATATTGATTATTTGTCTGATTTATTTATTACTCAAATTCGAAATATAATAGATATGTTTGTTCCTAAAATGCTTATAACAACTTCAAATTCACCGCCATGCGATAAAACTATAAAGAATCTTAGAAATAAACATAACCATTCGCACAAAAAGTGGCGTCGTACGCACGATTTGAATGATTTTGATGAGTTTCTTGTTCGTAAAAAAATATATGATGAATATGATAAATTATGTTGTGAAGACTGGTTTTCAGTTGAGATCTAATCCTCGTGCTTTCTTCAAATATATAAATTTGAAAAAAAATGTTAGTGGATAACCGTCAGTTATGCATTTCAATGGAACTAAGATCTCCAGTAATTCCGATATTTGCAATAGTTTTGCAGATTTTTTTAAATCTGTGTACTCTATACCTATCACGTTTAATTAGGTTAATTTTTCTCATGTTCAAATGGATATGGTAAATTTGACTGAATTAAATATTGATCTTGTTGATATCGTACATTCTTTAAAGACTTTGGACGAAAATAAAGGTGCCGGTCCTGATTCAATACCAGCTATATTCCTTAAAAGAACAGCTGATATTAATCAATCACTTATAATTGGCAAGTTTACTAAAAGTTGGCGCAACTCATTCTTAATACCAATTTTCAAAAGTGGTGATAAGTCGAACATTAAGAATTATAGAGGTGTGGCTATATTATCTGCTGTTCCAAAATTGTTTGAAAAATTAGTAACTGATAAACTTTATGTTGGCATTATTGACCATATTGATATAAATCAACATGGTTTTGTTGAAGGGCGCTCAACAGCTACTAACTTAGTTGACTATTACCTCATACATTTTACAAAATATGGAAAATGGTAGTCAAATTGATTCAATTTACACGGACTTTAGCAAGGCGTTTGATAAAGTTGATCAAAATCTTTTAGTCTTTAAACTGAACAAATTAGGTATTAAGGGTGCTTTACTTAATTGGATAAAATCTTATTTGAGTGATAGGAAGCAATTTGTGAAGCACTGTGTAGTTATTTCTGATGAAATTAAGGTGACTTCTGGAGTACCTCAAGGTAGTCATTTGGGTCCTTTATTATTTATTATTTTTATTAATGATCTAACTATGCTTTTTGATGGGATCAAATTCTTATTATATGCTGACGATAGATGTATTCAATTGTTAACAATTTAAATGACTCAATATTGTTACAAAAAAAATTAAACGTATTGCATAATTGGTGTATATTAAACGGAATGGTTTTAAATGTTGAAAAATGTATGGTAATTTCTTTTTCGCGTAATAAGTCTGTCTCTTATTATGCATATGATGTTAATGGTTCTACGTTAGAGAAAAAAACCTCAATAAACGATTTAGGTATTTTATTAGATTCTAAATTGACTTTTAAGCAGCATATTGATTTGGTTCATTGCAAATCAAAAAGAATGATTGGTTTTATAAAACGTAGAGGTAGTTGTTATATTTTATAATATATTAATTAGACAATTCATATATATTGATGCTTTTTTTTATATATATTTTTATTTAAAAAAAATACTTTTTAAAACACAATTAATTTAATAACAATAAATAAATTATAAATTATTATTATTATTTAAGTATATATTTGTAATTAATTTTATATATAATGTTGTCTTTATTTGACAAAAGAAATAAATAAATAAATAAACTCTATGCAAGAATATACAAAAGCTTTTTTGTTTTTTTGTAATGAGGCAAGAAACATTAATCTCTCGCTCGCAATTAAATCAAATAATGATTTATTAAAGCAATTTACTGAGTCGATTGATTTAATTAATAAAAGAACTATTAATGCTGAGAAAAAAAAACGATTAAATTAGAAGAGAACAATAAATCGATCTTGCAACATGTTGATGATGTTTGTAGTAAAGTTGACGAAATTTTTAAAACATGCAATGCTCACAAAGAAAGCATAGAAGTTATTGGTAATAAAGTTGATAAATTTTATGACAATATTGAAAGAGTTAAAGATTGTATCGCAACAAATATAGATGTTATAAGTGATAGAATGAAGTTTCAATTGGATAATATTCATTCATCATTAAAGAAATTAAAAATTATTTTAGATGGAAATTCTTGTAATTTACAAACATCAATTGAAAAGAATTTGTCAGACAACTTTGATAATTTTAATAAAATAAATAATGAAATACACAAACTTAATAATAATTCCGACAACGATGACTTCAAAAATAGATTAACTCTATATGGTAACGAGCCTTTATTGACAAAATCAATTTTAATTGACGCTATTGATGAATTAAAATGTTTCAACGTGAACAAAACTTTAATTGAATCAACATCAGAATTAATTACAGAAAGAAACAGACTTTCTGTTTGTGAGCAACTTAATATTATTAATAAGGAGAAAAGTGGTACTTCAGTCTCTACGATTTCTATAATTAAACGTCCTTCAATATTCATCAAAGTTATGCCAGCTAAAGTTGAAGCAGAATTATTAAAGGACTTTATTTTAAAAACATATGGAATTAATGACGTTTTATGTAAAAAAGTCACGCCATGCTCTTTAAGCAAAAAAAAAAAATTAAAATATTGCAGTTTTAAAGTTATTGTTCCAGTCCATACGGTTATAACGCTGATAGATAGCCAAGGCATATGGGAAACTATTGGTGCTTCAGTATCCATTTGGATAAAGAAAATTAAGAAAAATAAGGTAAAAGTTAATAATAATAATAATAAGAATTCAAACAATGAAAGTAAAAGTAAAATATTAAGTAATGCTAATAAAAATAGTAGAGTAAAACAAAAAATAAAAATAATAATATTAATAGTAAAAATAAAATTTTGAATACAATAGCAATAGTAACACCACAAACCTTAAACATAAAATTAAGAATAAAAATAAATTTAACAATACTATTAAAACAATGATGATGGTAACCCATCAACATCATTTGCTGCTAATCTTCCTGTTACCAGTAGACAGACGAATACCGATATGACTACAATTAATACAACTAATCCAACTAACATAATTCCACCAACAATAATAAAACTAACACAACTAATCCAACTAATATTAATTCTCCAAATAGTTCCCCCACCACCTCTCCCAATTTCTTAAATCCTTTAATAAAGTTATTAGACTTTGACAGTTTTCCTCTAACAGAAACTTGGTTGCATTCTGGAATAAATTCGTTAGAATTATTTAACCATTCTTTTTCTGTATTTAGAAAAGACAGGCACAATAATAATAATAATTCAGCTAACTCTAATGGGATTATGCCTAAAGGTGGAGGTGTAATGGTTGCTATTAAAAATATTTTTAATATAAATGAAATTATACTCTCACAATTTCCAGATCTTGAGATTGTTGCAATTAAAATAGAACTCACTCTCAAATCTATTTTTGTTATATGCTGTTATATTCCTCCTAATTCGACATTAGAAATATATTCTAAAGTTTGCCAAGCTATTGACCATATTTCATCTATAATTCTGCCGTTAGATGAAATTTTTGTTTGTGGTGATTTCAACTTACCACATTTAACTTGGTCACCCCCACGATGAGGAATGTTTTCTTACGCCGAGCAACATTGTGAATTCTGTTGAACACACATTAGTTGATGGGCTAAATTCAAATTATCTTCAGCAGATTTCAAATATAAAAAATTATTATGGTGTGCAGCTGGATCATATTTTTACTAGTGGTAATTCGAAACCGAATAATAGCTGGGAAAGACAGATTTGTATATTAAAAAGATCAGATTTTGAAACATATGAGGAAGCTGATCGAAAATTAAAAGAAATGTTAGGTAAGTATCCTATTTTGTTTTAATTTTTTTAGTGACATTAGTCAACTAAAAATATCAAGTACAAATTGCCAATTTGTTTTCGCAATTATTTATATTTATAATATTCTACAAGATGAAACGCTATCACAATTTATTATCGATGGTAATATTCCATCACCAAGAAGTACAATAGAATTTGATGAAATTGAAATATTATAAATATTGTTAATACATTAAATTAATAAATGCAGCGGAAACAGACTTGCCTAATTAGCACATTTGCTAAGTAAAGTCGAATTTAAATGCACGTTGCTGAGCTGCGGTAGTGAAGCCTTGATTTTTATTATAAGAATACAAATTAAGGTCACGTTTTACCAACTTATGGGTAGACTAAATTTTACA
Source organism: Rhamphomyia laevipes (assembly GCA_963920725.1). Taxonomy (NCBI): domain Eukaryota; kingdom Metazoa; phylum Arthropoda; class Insecta; order Diptera; family Empididae; genus Rhamphomyia; species Rhamphomyia laevipes. The sequence continues at coordinate 128,295,305 of OY987255.1, read as the reverse complement.
AAGCACTATAAAAATCAAAGAGTTGATTCGTGGCGTCCGTAAAATGAAGTCATAATTATATTGCACATAATTAAATAATTAAGTGATAATATAAATAATTTAATAAATAATATTTTTGTGTTATTATTTGAGAAGACAAAGATTTATGTTATAGGAAAAATATGACAATTACAATAGGAATTTTGTATATGCTCATATACGAATTTTTTAGATTCTTTATTTTATAAAAATATCGCGAACGTGTTGCACATCTAATAAAAGTATGTTAAAAGAATCGAATCCAATGTCAACTTTTAGTTTTCCAATGAAAAACAATTTAATAAAAGAATCGCTAAAAGCCATTAAACAGGAAGATTTTGTTTGCAGTGTAAATTCTGTGATTTGTACATTACATTTCAAGCAATCGGATTTCACAGAATCATTAAGTAAAAGGCCAACACTTATTCCAGGAGCCGTTACGTCTGTATTTATAGATTATCAACAATACTTGCAATCACATTCAGAAAAAAACATATTTTAAGTTTTATGAATTTGTTTCCATAGTTTAAAGATATAAAATATTTTGCATCAAATCAAGGGAAAAAAAAAATGAACTGAAGAAAATATCTTTATTTTACTGATAATTTCAACGTGTTTTATTTGAGTCCTAGAACAGTGAAAATTCTTTTACAACCCATCCATATTGAGTTATCTCAGGGCAGCTACTCTTACAGAAATACTGATCTAAAATATTTTTTATGTTATGTTATTATGAACATTTTCTGGGATACATATTGTATCTGGGCACAAAAACAACAAGAGGAAAACTAACCCAAAAATACTACAGCCTTTCGAAAAAACTTAAAAAATAAACAAAGAAGTAAACAGGTTTCGGAAAGTTATATATTTAAAACATATTGTTCTGATTTATTTAGATATGTGTAAGTTAAGGTTCTCCCCTGGAAATATGGGGTGAGGGATATTTCTAATTATTTAAATTTAAATTAAATATTCTAGATTGAAATTGATTTTAACAAGCTATACCTCAATAACAATTGATTATTTTTTTCGAAATGGGAGGATTATGGTAGAAAAATAAAATATATATATATAAAAGAGAAATAAAAGGCCACAAAAATAAAGATTTATTAAAAGATTTAGATAAAAATATAAGAGAAGGTATATTTTGCACTTATATTAATATTAAAGTCAATGTTTTAATGATTATAAATATTATTTATGATTAACATTGTTGAATGCTTTATTAATACCCTAAATTATTCATAAAAAAGAGAAAGAAAATACTAAAAAAAATCTGGGGTCGGTATACGATATCGAAATTTGTGGTATTTCGGATGATAGCACTCGATTGATCGAGCATTCAAACGATAATTTCATTCGATACATATTTTGATATCGAGTGGCCGCTTATTAAGGTTTTTTTTTGGAAAATAGTATATTATTTTGGAAATAATGTAAGTAAATATAAAAAACAACTATTATTGATATTTTAATAAAAAATTTGAATAAATGCGGTGTACACAAACTGTTACATTGGTGAATATAATGTAAGTTTTATATATACTCGTTTTATTTATATAGGACGAATTGCAATAAAATCAACCAAAAACAAAAAATGAAATGTTGGTATCATCCACTAGCTAAACCGGACAAAGTAGCTGCCAACATTGATGATGATAAATTAGCTTACAGATTATCTAATTTAGCACATAAATAAATGCTTCCTTTGTAAATCGAAATCTCATTTTGAATCTAAAATAAATTTATTTTGTAGTCATAGGTAAAAAAGCGCAAATTTAATAGTTAAATAAAACTTAAGTTTTGTTATGCAAAGCCAATGGACTGGACAGCTGGAATCTATTAACTGCCTTTTTCTTACCCTTTCTGCAGAAATACTTCCTACATTATCGTTATAAGATGATGATAATAATAACTCACTCATATCTAAACTATTTTTTATTATTTATATATTTATTTTACTTTACACAATTAACGAAAACCCTTATTATCCAAAAAAAAATTTGAAATTTCAGTAAAATCTACTACGATTTTTTTAAAAATTTCGATTCGATTGCAATCGACTGCCATGATTTGAATTTTTTTCTCGATAATCGTGATCGAAATTTTTACTCGATTATAGTTATACTCGATATCTTGTCAGAGAATCCGACACCTGGAAACCATCTATTTTAGATGCACAAAATTCTTTTGCATTTCACGTAGACGTAAATTAAATTATTATTCTATAAAATTAAATAACTAAAAAACAAATTTTCATTTATTATTATTCCATAGAATCAAATATCTAAAAAATATTATATATTTTTCAGGACTTTTTATTCAACCATTCATTATATTGGTAGGCGAATGTATATATAAAAAGCACATCGTTTCTACATATTTATGAAGCAGAAACTTTTTTAATGGCTGTGTATATCGCATTTCAAATGCATTATGTGATAAATATTGAAATGTTAAAGTATGCAGCGATCGTTTGGTGTATAATGTTCATATCAACAAACTAGAGAAGATTCAAAGAATTTTTTCCAGGTTTTGTTTTCGTCATTTTAATACTTCTATATATCAGTCTTATCATGTTAGATGTAACTTATATCCCTCACCCCAAATGAAGTCACAAACAAAAAAATTTGGATATCTATACACGAAACAACAGATAAAACAGGAAGATATGTGGTCAATGTTTTAAGTAGCGACGATTCGGAAACAAAAAGATTTTTAATAAATACGCCAGAGCTAGAAAAGGCTAACCATTCAACAATAGCTCGTCTATTTGATGATTCGGTTAAAATGTTAGGAGACGATTTTAACCGTGATTCAATTTAGCTATTTACCTCAGATGCAGCTCCATATATGGTGAAAGCTGGTAAAGCTCTGAAAGTGTTCTATCCAAAAATATTACACGTAACATGTTTAGTCCATGGCATAAGAGAAATGTTTCCGGGAGTCGATCGCTTTATTTCGTTGGTCAAAAAGATTTTTTTAAAGGCACCATCAATAGTGCAAGTTTTAAAAGAATTATATCCGAATTTACCACTCCCGCCACAAACAATACTTACCCGGAGGGGTACATGGCTTGAATAAGTGGCATATTACAACGAAAACTTTGAAAATATTGAAGATGTGGTAAGTAATATTTCTGAAAATGATTCAGCTGCTCTTAAAAATATAAAAGAAATATTATTAAATGAAAAATGTGAATTAAAAAATGAAATAATATTCATTTCAACCAATTATGGGTTTATGATTTCATCAATAAAAAAAATTAGAAACTACTGGGCTCACACTATCTGTACAAATATCTATTATTGAAAAAATGGTTTCAATGTATAAAAATATGTTAAGGTCGAATAGGCAGAGTTATATTTATAACAATTTACATCAACATTTTTTATTTTTTTTATTTTATTACAATTTTTTATTAAAAAAGCTTCAATATTTTATAAATAAAGTAATTAAGTATAACAAAACAAAATAGGTAGTTATTTTATTAGAATAAGTATACCTCTTATTACAGCTCATGAATGAATTTATAAAAAAAACTGATATTTGTGGAATTCATACTAAATATTTAATATATACCTCTACCTAAAATTTCATTGTTATGTATATTTATTAAAAATTTTGCATATGAATCAGAAAAAATAATATCTTAATTGTAAATCCTAACATTACATATTTTTTGCATTTCAAAAAAATTGAAAAATCAAATTTTTACTATCTATAAAAATATTCTTACTGATATCAATAAAATAAATATAATGTTAAAAGGAGAAATAGTAGTTCTGATTGGTTTTGTTGGTTTGGTTTAAGGCAGTGGTAATAAAACTGCAAAATTATCGTACATCACTTTTCGAGGAAAAAGTTCAAATTATTGCATAAACACTAAATGTTTCAAAACTTCCGCTGATTCGATTGCGCATAAGGAAATTCTTATTTGATGTAATTTGTAGCGATGAAATGCCAGATGACCCAGTTTTAAATTTTAAGATCTCATTTTTTCTTCCATTAATGGACTTAATTTCATATGATATAAAAGGCAGATTTGCTGATGCAAAAGCAATATGCAGAAAATTTAATTTTTTACTTAATTTAAAAAATTTATCAGATGTACAATTACAAGATTGTTGTAAAGAATTTGTATCACGAAAAACAAGAAGGCTTAAATAAGAATAAAGTTGTTCGTAATTTTATTTCGAGCAACAACAAACAAATTAATCAAATTTATACTGATTTTTATTTGAAATAAACCTGAAATTTCTTTACTGATTAGAAAAGCTCTTTAAGTCGAAAATAATAAAACTTTTTTTTTCTTATGTTTTTTTTTACGTTATATATTTGTTATGCTTAAAAGTTGTGGATTATATTAAAATAAAAAAATAATTAATATTATTGTAATAAGTAAAACTTATTGTTATTTTATATTATTAGAAGAATATTTTTTTTTTTTTAATTGACTGGAGAGGGCCACAAAATCAAAATCCCTTCTTGCCGCCAAATGGCTAGATCCGTCGCTGTAGTATCGTTCTAAATACAAAAATAGAAAATTAAAATGCATTTTTTTTTTAATTTGATATATGTTTAACCTATAGTTAATATTCATCCATTAACTCCACATCTGAGTCATTCTCATTTCTTGAAGGATTTGGTGAAGTCCTATGTCTAGAATTTAACATAGCCTCCTCGTATGATGGTGGAGACTCCGAAGGGATGCTGGACTGTTCCAACTCATTGCTATAGCTAACCTCCTGTTTCATAATCCAGCAAAATTGTACATCATGCATACCATTAGTACCTATACCATTATAGCACAATGTAAATCCACCTTCATTAAGTGTTTTCACCGCATCATTAGATAAACGCGGAAATCTGTACGGCAGATACATCCTTCAAACCATAGTCCAATTCTACCAAAATTATCATATCAGCTCGCTCACTGCAGTACACCCTCGCCGCTGCAGTAATTTTATATAGGAAGCCTCTCCGCAGATGTTTCACTGTAACAAATTTATTTAAATTTATATACTGCAACATTTCTAAGACGTCTTATTAAGTATCGTAATCTTTAAGTTACTTTTTACTCTTAAATATAATTTTCATATTTACAGCCAATTTAAGGCCAGTACGGAAGTCGAGTTAAATGAAATTTTAGCGCGATCTCCAAAGCTCTCCAAAGTCTCCGGTGAAATAGTCGTGAAAAAGTTGTGAAAAATAGACAGGTTAATTTGACATTTTGATAATTTTTTTTTACAACAGATGGACCGCAAAAAGTCTACATAATAATGTTCTGAACATTATATTTCATGTTTTTTTTTTCAATAATTTAAGGCCTGTACGGAAGTCGAGTGAAATGAAATTTTAACGCGATCTCCAAAGCTCTCCAAAGTCTCCGGTGAAATAGTCGTGAAAAAGTTGTGAAAAATAGACAGGTTAATTTGACATTTTGATAATTCAAATATTTTGATAATTCAAATGTTTGTTTATGTTTATAAATTTTTTTAAATTTAAATTTGACTTAAAAATCAAATTTGAGCAAATTTAAAAATCAAATTTAAATTATTGAAAAAAAAAAATGTAAATGTCACAATTTCATCTGGAAATAATGTTCAGAACATTATTTCGCTATGAAAAATAATTGTAGACTTTTTGTGCTCCATCTGTTGTAAAAAAAAAAATCATTTTTTATCAAAACTTTTTCACACGACCTGCGTACGACCAGAGCGAAATCATAAGCGTAAATTTTCATTTCTGATTTCACGATGTAAAATTTGTATGAAAAGTTCATTTCACTCGACTTCCGTACAGGCCTTAAAATTAGATTTTTAAATTAGCTCGAATTTGATTTTTAAGTCAAATTTAAATTTTAAAAAAATTATAAACATAAACAAATATTTGAATTATCAAAATATTAAAATGTCAAATTAACCTGTCTATTTTTCACAATTTTTTCAAAGATTTTGGAGAGCTTTGGAGATCGCGTTAAAATTTAATTTCACTCGACTTCCGTACAGGCCTTTATATGAAAATTTCTACATGAAATATTATTATTTTGTATATAATACTATAAATTTCCTGATATAATAATAATAATTAGGCATGTATCCTAATTCTGGTACACTAAATAAAGACACTTTCTCTGCTCTTTTGTTACGTAAATATGAAAACAATAGTAAGTTTAATCAAATTTTCATTATTAGAATTAAAAATAGATTATATTTTACTGGGAAATTTAGAAACTGATCATCAAGTACATTTAGATTATATCGTTCATTAGCTGGATGTAGTTATAGAGTATCTTACCCACAGAGGCTGTAGAATGTGAGAAGAAAATTATTAGAATACATAATGTTTTCGCTCACAATAAAAAAGATTATCAAAAGTTAGTACAATCTAGTAGTGATAACTCAACGAATCTGTAGATTTATCTCAATTTGATGAAATTCTAGATAATAATTCATATTTAATAAATCCGAATATAGACAATATAACAATTCAGCATATTTATATATAGGAGCTTATGCTTTTCACAAAGCTTTAAAAACAATTTCTTGCACTACTTGCAGATAGTTATTAGTAAAAGAAAAACAAACTATTTGTAGTTTTAACTATTTTAATTATTTACAGAGAAGGGGGTTTGTCAGTACCGTCCGATGAAGTATAAATAAAAATATAAAATTATTAATTTTTAATTCAATAAATAATAAAGATGAGCAATTTTGAACAAAGCACTGCTTGTTACAAAGGTAATGTTATCACAAAAAACTGTTGGACATAAATCGCTGTTAAACATACTACGAGTTATCTGCTCCCCTTAGTTAGCAGCTTTTATATATTGTAATGAAACGCTCAACAAAAATATTTGAAAAAAATATGATTTTATTTTATTTCAATATTATTGTCAAAATGTTCGTAAATTACAACAACAATATTAAAAAAAAAAACTAAAAGTATTTACAAATATTGTTGTATAATTTTTTTTTGTTAGTTTTATGTTTTGTTTCTTTACTTTTAATAATGTTGCACAATGAAAAAATTTCAACTAAAATTAATTGCAATTTTGTTTTTAATTATATTTCTTTTCTTAATTTTATTTTTTGTTTTTACTTTTAATACTTAATACTAGCACAATGCGAAATATAAAGTGAAATTTTGTTTTTTTACTTTTTAATTATTTTTGTATACTTCAATAAATAAAAAAACAGAGTTATAGTACTTTTATTTCTTTTAACTTTTTTATTAGTACCTTTTTTTAGAACCTAAACTTAAGTTATTGGTACATATTTTAGGTACTTAAAATCGATTTTTTGATACCTAAGTCTCAGCCCTACAAATTACAATACTTAACTAACATTAGTTTATTGATTTACGTCGTTTCTATATAACATCGTTGAAAAAATATTAATTTTTTTTAAAAATGATATTGCTTATAAAAAGTTTTTAACAATTTTTTCAAAAAATTTCAGTTTTTTCTATCATAAAAAATAATTTTGTTTATAATTTTGTTTTATAGTACTTTTCTGTTTTTTTTTACACAGTAAAAAAAGTGCCGGTGTAAATTGCAAATTATTTAAACTAATTTTTTTGGATTATCCATTTTATACTTTTTTCACTCCGTTGCTTGGATGAAAGGTCAAGAATATCATAAATTATAGTTTACAATTTATGCACTCATTCCTCATTGATAATATATTTTACACTATAATTTGTTAATTTCAATTTAAAATACGTAATTGGATAACAAATAGTACACCAAACGGATGAATAAATAAACTTTTTTTTTTAAAAGTTTTTAATATTATCTTCGAGGTGTAACCATATCGACATTTTTAACATGTTGGATTACTTTATTCAATCGGGGTAAAATATGAACACCCTTCGATGTAAGCTGCATTTTTTCTGTAAGCTGCATTACATTCGATGTAAGCTGCATTTTTTAATGCATTGTTTATTGCATACTTTTTTCTAGTTTTCATTTTCTGTGAAGCTTTTGTGTTAATATATGATGTCATAGTATTTCTTATTAGAATTGTGAATATTGTTTATGCTCCTACTTTAAAAGAAAGCCGTATTGATAAGTTAACATCATTAATCAAAGAGCATATGAAGCAAAATATGGTAAATTAAAAAAAATCGCTGTGGTTTCATACAATTTTAAAAATATATGTATGCTTTTAGCTTCTAAACATCAAGAATCTTCACATCATGTGGATTTTATTACTACAAATATTAATATCAACAGTATTATGCTGTTCTGGTCAATATTCAGAAAGTTTTAAAGATCGTGGCCCAGGGTGGATAAATTTTAGAGAGGCAGGTTCTGTTACATTTAATAATATTTGGGGCACTATATCCAAAATATTTCAAAGCAACTCAAAAGGTTTGGCCACAGACTCCTTCTGTTTGGGGGTAACTTCAGTTAGTTTGCCATCTGGTAAAGGCAGAGGACGAAACTATTCCTTAGCTAGTTTTCTTTTACTTTTTCTATTTATTGTACGCAAGTATCTTGCCTGCGATCTGTTTGAATTTGATTCCACTTCATATCCCAGATTCAAAGTTGGTACATAATCGGGATTTAACGTATCTATTAAATTACTGCTCTGTCCTGAAATGAAGTGTCTAGAACAAACATGTGTGTGCTTTAAGGAAGATATTTTTAAATCTTTTCTATTAATTGCTTTAAGCCAAGGACGTTGACGATTTTTCGACAGCTCTGTAAATTTTTTTCTTCTTGTCTCAATTAAGGGAAATCGGAAAAATTTTACATTATCACGCTCAGCACGCATACCACATCCGACTACACAACACTTTTTCATATTTTTAAATTAAATTATATTATATTTATTAATAAATTGATTTCATTTAATAATATCATTTATAATTTTTTTTGTGTGGCACCCAGCTTCGTTGACGTCTAATTTTACGTTTAATTTGACAGATAAGTATAAAGGTCTATACGATTTTCATCAATTTTTTTATTATCTGTTATACTACTGTAACCTTTTTTTGGCTTATCAATTTGAAAAGTTCCATTTAAATTATCATCAATAATAACAGTTTCATTTGCAATATTATTTGGACGTTTAAATATAAAATAATTATCTAATAATTTTATACCCATATTAACAGCATCATCATTTATATTATCATTTTTAAATAATTCTCTACTACGTTTTTTAATATTACCATTCTTATTTTCTTGGTCATCATCATCAAGTTTAATAGTGCCACCTAAAATTAGTTTGCGTTCTATAGAATCTTCATCATCTTCAAAATTAAATGTTACTAATTCTGCATTATAATCAGAACTGGTATCTTTTTCATCTGAGAATTTTATACCATGATCATTACACATTTTATTAAGTTTATCTAATTTATTTTGAAATTCACTGTCGATTAATTTATTTGCCCGATATAAATAATAATTACGTTGCATTACTTCAAGTGCCATTAACACATTTTATGAATTTGCTCAAATTCTACATAATATAATGAATTCACTTTCGTAATATGTGATACATTAATATTTTTTCTTGAAACATCAATTTCAGATTCCTTGGTACGCATATACATTTGTAAAATATGAGAATGTTTATCATTTTCAATTTCTTTGCAAAGTTTCTTAACATCTTTTAATTATCTTTTCAAGATAATTCCCACGCCAACGTAACAATTCGTTTTTTTTTTCTGGTTTATTTGTTTACTAAATCTATCGATGGCAGCTTCAAAACGTCCAAGTTCCTGATCTAATTTAGAACCATCCAAAATTAAAATTTTCTTAGCATCTTCACTATAAGCTCTTAATTTTATTCTAAATTTCAATATCTTTTCTTTACTTTTCATACCAAAATAACATTCTTGTGATTTAATTAATGCTGCATCAATTTTTCTATACCATGATTTTAATTCAGATTCATTATATGATTGATCTTCAATTTGTTCTGGTTTTTTTTAACTGCTGTCGTTGCTGATGATAATTTATTTTCTTCTAAAGTTTTAATTATTTGTTTCAATTTATCAATTTCATCCATTTGCTCACTAACTTTCTTCACATAATAATCTTTTGGCATATTTGCTTTCAAAACATTCTGATGAACAGTTGTACGATTTTTTTTAGCACGGCTTGCATATTTTAATGTATTGTATGTGTAACCGTCATTCTTACAAAATACTACCATAATTCTATCAATTTCAACAAAATATCCGTATCTTCTCTAAATAATTCTTGTAAGGATAATATTTAAATTTATTTTAACATTATTAGGAAATCTGAATATAGTCGTACAAAAATTATAATTCAAAACTATAGCATGTACATATAATATAAAAAAAGTATGTCCACACTTTCTACTGTTAACGGCTTGTATTATAACAGTATAATATTATTTCAAATATGACCAAACATATAAATAATATGGTATTTTTATATTTGTATTCTTTGTAAATTCTAAGTTCCATAATTCTGATATATAATTGGTCTACAAAATATTGTATAAATGTTGCCACTATTCCCTTATCTTTCTATTAACAAATCTTTAAATTATGTCTCTTAGAAATGTTAAGATTTGCACCTCAATAAAAATACTTATATTTTGTGGTATTCAATAAATAAAAAATTTCTTGGCTATATCTGTTTTCTTAATTGAGCTCGAAATAAGATTCGAAAACAAAACATAATTTTCATCATTCTCATTATTTAGCATATAGATAGGGAAGTTTAAACAATAATTTCGTAAAAACTACGAATTGTCAAAAAAAAAATCGTAATAACAGGTCCGTCATTATTACGAAATATTTCCGTAAATTCGTACAGTTCTAATGATTATTCCTTATTTTTTACGGAATTTTGTTAGTTACTAGAGCAAATTAGACTTTATTGTCATTTCACTTTGGAATGTGAAAGTGAATTTATGTTAGTGGTCAAAGAAATATTTAATAATTGAATTTAAAATATGAAAAAAAAGATAAGGAAAATCATTAAAAGTGCAGTGTTATACAAGTATTAAAAAGATTTTAAATTTACTGGATTGCGACGCGATTATTAAAGTTCTTAAATGTAAGTATACTAATCTTAGGGGCAAAGCCCCTAATTTTTTATTCATGTTTTTTTTTTTAGAGTTCTGTGATACATAAATTTAGTGTTTATTTTTTAATAATTTTATATTAACTGAAATAAGTTGATATTATTTTTATAATGTTAACTTATTTTAAGTTAATATACATAAATTTCATTCCAATATTAAACCTTTTTATTAAACAAAACTACTTTATATTACAATAACCAGATAAAAACTTGGATGACGAGAAATTATTAGAAGCATCAAAGAGGAGTTGAGACAACTTTTTCCAGAAAATAATCTTGGAGATTTTATTTCACTTAAACACGCAGTAAACAATTTAAAGCAGCAAAAGGTAAGTTATACACATAACTTTAACATTTTAATTGAATAATGATATTAGGTGTAATATTAACGTTCACTTTTATAAAAACTATTTACCAATTGCGCTTACAGGATTTCCATCATATTTGCGACGCTCGTTTAAATAAAATAGAATTTTTACTTAAAAAAATAGATTAATCGTATAGATATAGATCATATAGTAATTGCTTCAGAGAGCACATCAGGATCAATTTCTAGTGATACAAATGTTAATAAGGATTTGATATCTAACCATAATAGTGAGGAAAATACAGAGAAGGACGATAAACAAATTGAAAATTCAACAACAATATTCATTGACTGAAATCTCTGAAATGCTTAATAAAGCAGCTATGAAAATATTGTGCAAATCCATTTAATGAGATTAATACATGGTATAATAAATTGGGGAAAAAATAAGGTACGTATTTATATATCATATTACTTGACTAAAATTTCAATATAGCTTTTCTTTTCTACAGTATTTAAGTAATACCGTTGAAATGAGCAAACTTAGAAATACGGTTGATGTCGCATCAAGTAATAATAATTCAGTATTGGAATGCCAGTACTATGTGAGTATGAGTATTTTATTGTTTTATTTTAAAATAATTTAGGGAATTATTTTATAGCTTATATCCAAAATTATTCCAAATGAGGACATTAGTGTTAAAAATGATTTTAAAAGAAATAAAATTCTGAGGGAAAATGATAGGAGAAAATTAACAGGAGCAATTATTTCTTATTTCAAAACTAATAAGATTAAGTTAAACTCCGAAACATTGGACGGCTTATCATTTCAGATTGCGGAAAATTTTCCTGGAGAAAGCCAAGTAAGACTTATTTATTTTATGTATACTATATAATTCAGAGCCATATATTGTAAGGTATCCTTGGTAACACATTATATACTTATTACTAATGCCCTTCTGGCAACACTTGACAACACACTCTATATAAATGTCATTCTAAGTAGTGTGCTGTTACACATCATATATATAAATAATTTAATAAACATAAAACTTAATCTTTAAAATTAAAAGTAAGCTTTTATTTACATGGTGCCGAAACCCATCCAAATTAAAGAAAATAATTGTTAAAAGCCATCTTTTATCAACAATCTTTAATTTGAGCACAAATTTCCGGAAAAATAAAACAAATATCAATATATATTTCACGTGGAAATTTTGTTTTTATAAATATGGCTGAAGTGTTCACTGCTGAATTAACTTTAGTACAAGTAAAAGACTTGTTTGAAACTTATTTTGTACCAAAAGTAAATATTACATTTGAAAGATACAAATTCCACAAAATTTGTCAGGATGAAAACGAATCTATTGATCAATTAATGTCTAGATTACGTTTACAATCTCAAAAATGTGAATTTCAACATCTAACTGATGGATTAATAAAAGATCAGTTGATATTAGGTATAACTAATGATAAAGTACGAACTAAACTGTTGTCAGAAGATGTCACTTTGTTAAAAGCAATTCAAATATGCCAAGCAACAACTAAAGTAACCAAAAATGACGAAATATGTAAAATTCTTAAAATGTACATAATAAATGGTTGGCCTAATCATATACAAAGTATTCCAAAAACAATTCATCAATACTGGAATATTAGAGATGAATTATCAATTTATGATGGTATAATTTATAAAGCTCAAAAAACTCTTATACCAACTGTAATGCGACCAGATATACTTAAGTATATTCATAGCGGACATTTTGGTTATGTAGGTTGTGTCGAAAGAGCTAAAGACTATGTTCTCTGGCCAAAAATGAAGATAGATATTTATAATTACATACAAAAATGTTCGTCATGTCAAGTACATCAACGTAACAATAATAAAGAAAAAATAGTTGAAAAGAATATACCACTATATCCTTTTGAAATAGGTGCCACATATCTGTTTCAATTTCAAGGTGATGACTATGTAGTAGTTACAGATAGTTACTCTGGATATATTAAATTCCAAAAACTTGAAGAAGCTACATCAAGTAAAGTGATTAAATTTCTAAAAGACGTAACTAACGGAATTCCAAGAATTCTAGAATCTGATAATGGTCCACAGTATTCGTCAACTGAATTTAAAAAATTTAGTAAAGATTGGAAGTTCAATCATCAAACTAGTTCACCATACCACCCAAGAGGTAATGGTTTAGCAGAACGTGCAGTTCAAACATCTAAAAATACTTTAAAAAAGTGTTATTATGATGGTTCAGATTACCAATTAGGTGTACTAAATTATATGAATACACCGAGAGAAAAATTAGGTTCACCTGCACAACGAATGTATTCAAGAAATCTACGATCGTTAGTTCCAACAATTACAGCAACACATCATATATATAAATAATTTAATAAACATAAAACTTAATCTTTAAAATTAAAAGTAATCTTTTATTTACATATATAAATCTAAGTGAATAGTACATATTTATTCATATATGTAGGAGGAGAACAAGTAATATATATATAAGTTTATACCATTGACTTTGAACTAATAATAAGTTTTACTATTAGAAAGCCTGGTATGAAAAACCACAGGGAAAAAAGCTAGAGGAAGATTATATGTAAAATTATACAATTTGACAAAGTAGATATAACATTTGAAGTAGCTAACAATAAAAAAGAAGAAGCTGTAACAATTGACGGTATGTTCAGTTTTTATACATGTTTTTAATCCATCAGAAAGTTTTGAAAGTTTTCAATTATTTTTATCATATTTTTTTTCTCAGAAACGGATGCTGAATACAATCATGGCTGGTTAAAACGCAATAAAGAATCTTTTGCCACTATTTTAATAAATTGGAAAGAAACTGTAAATTATCGTCATAAAAACATTTCGAAGCTTGAACAGAATAGCAACATATTTAATATAATATCAGAATGGCCAAGTTATAAGCTACCTGATGGTCATTTATTGGTAAGTTATCTATGTAATTTCAAAAACTTAATCTTTAAATCAAGAATGTCTATATGAAGAGTATAAATAATTTTGTGCACTTTGACAAATGTTTAACCACTTTAAATAACCTCTTTGTATGGACAAAAGAAGTTTAGAAAACAGACAATATATGGAGAACAACATTTTATAGATGATTTAATAGAATTAAGCAGTGTAAAACCTGCGAAGTTGACAAACTTTATGAAAGAAGTGGGATGGCACGATTCGCGGTGAAAATGGTCAACGTTTCGTAAGGGGGTACAACGGACCGTACGGTCTAGGTACGTGGTTTGGTCGCTTCCATTCCCCCCTTCTCAAACCAACCAACCAACCATTTATACTCTACATTTCTTATTGTATAAATAATATTTTTTGGTAATAATGAAAATTTAAATGTATTTAATAGATAGCGGTAGATTTCCAGCATCGATTGAAATCATCATCCGAAGAATTGTTTTTTAAAAAATGGTTTATTATTAAAGCTAACATATTAACTATACTTACAAAGCGGAAATAAGTAATATTGACCTTTACAAACAATACATTTCTCAAGAATCGGAAATTAATCAAAGTAAGTTCAAATACATTTTTTTTTATAAAATTTGTACATATACAGTAATAATAAATTTTGTTTTAATAATTACAGATTGTAAACAAGCTGGGCTAATTTATCTTCTGCACTACTATATTAACCCAACAAAATTTTGTAATTAAGAAAACACACAGCTATACTGATTCTAAATATAGCTTTCTCAAAATAATACAGCAATCATCTGATTTACCAGAAAGTATCTAAAGTAAAGGACATGTGCAACCTTTTTTATTTGCTGTCGGAGTAAACATATTTTAAGTAGCTGAGTTTTTTGTTTATTGCGACAATATTAAATATAAATTTTATAATTTCTTTGAAGCATTTATAACATACTAATATATATTTTTTCTTTTTTTTTAGGCATATCCTATCTTGTACATATTGACAACAAATAAATCTGAACCAATGTATACGCATTTATTTCAATTTATTAATCAAAATTTATTTAAATTGAATCCAACATCATTTATTTCTGATTATGAAAAAGCTCTAAGAAATTCATTACATAAAGTTTTCCCGAATGCTTTAATAAAAGGGTGCTGGTTTGATGTAATGAAGTTATTTAAAAAATGTTTGGTATTACCTTTGTTAAGTGCAAAAGATATAAAATCAGCATTTAACATTATTAAAAGTAAATGTGATGTTCTAAATAACAATAGTTTGTCAACATTCCTTAAATATTTCGAAAAACAATGGATTTTGAGGTTAATGTTTACTAATTATATCATAACTTTTCAATATAAATGTATATAAAAAATGCATTATATTTTTTTTATGCAGGAAAAACCACAAAATTTTTCAGTTTATAAAGAAAATATGCGCACAACGAGTATATTAGAAAATTATAATGGACGTCTCGGGCAAAAATTGGTAAAAAACTCAAACTTTTTCAAATTTATAGACTGTTTAAGGGATGAAGAATATATTATCACCAGAGATTTTATATCGGCTGTTGATGAAGGACAAACTTTGGAAATGTTTTCAGGATCAACGCAATTTTATATAAGCAGAAATAAAATTATTGCAAAGCTATTAGATAAATTGCAAAAAAAAAAAACAAATAACGTTGTTTGAGTTTTTGCCTCAAATTATGCAAATATTTCAAAAAAAACAAGATTTTGATCTGGTCAATGATATTACTTCGTCAGATGATGAAAATGAGGAAGATGCTGTAATAGAAGAAACAATAATTGAGAATGCAGAAAACTTGTGTGTTATTTGTTTAGAAAATAGACGAGAAATTCTATTACAACCCTGCAATCATTTGAAAATATGTTCAGATTGTTTTACAAAAATTAAAAATCAAAATACAACAAATATCCTTTGTCCTATATGTAGAGCAATTGTTGAAAATTCAATTAAAGTTTTTCTTTAATGGTACCCCGACACTTACTCGAAAAAAATATTCTAGAAAAACATTTACTCGAAAAGTATTTGCAAATGTATAAAACTACTCGCAACTTTCTCGCAAATGTATAAAACTACATTTGACCGAAAAGCATTTACTCCAAAAACATTTTCTCGTAAGACAACTTGACAAAAATTTATATTTATAAGTTTTTTTTAAACTTAACAGAGTAGGATTTTAATATTTTCAACGAATAAGTAGTCTATGTTTTCAACCAAAAACGTGAAATGTCATTCAACAAATCTGCCGATATAATTATCCTCAAAATAATCCAATATTTCATTAGCCTCTTCTGGGTTCTGGGATAACATTGCTTTCAGTTAAAGATTGGAAAGCATTAATAACATCGGCTGGCGGCACAAATGCAACTGATAAAATCATATTAATTTTATGAGCGATCGTTGCATCCTGGTCATATTGAGCTTTTAAGCCCAACTGACATATTTTGTGATATAAACTCTGAAGATTCCGCTCGAACAATAACTGCGTTGCAGGTTGGCATAATGGATTTACCCGGTTAGTTAGTTGTGAAAATCCATCTATTGCTTTTTTTTAAAAAAAAACTTCAACTAGAACAATAAAAAAAAGAAATCGTTATCGAGCAAATTCTTGCTGGAACTCCAATGCCTCCAAAACACAAAAAATATCGGGATTGAAATGAAACAATCAAAAATGTTGCTGAGAAATATTCAATTATGGAAATCACCGATTATTTAACTGCAATTGCATACAATACTGTATTATAACTAACCAAAATAAAATAAAATATTTAATAAAAAATCTAAAAAAAGTAAAACAAAATCTCCAAAAATCATTTTCTGATAAAATGACGGTCGAGTAATTGTTCTTCGAGCAAATGTTTTCGAGAAAATGTTTTTCGAGCAAATGTCATGGAATCGTATAAAATTTATTTAATCCATTAATTTAAATTAATTGCGAATATCTTTTATTTTAAAATTTGATCATTTTTGAATAAAATATGATATTATTTTTCATTTTTGTATTAGTATTACATTATTATATAAATATTATAAACATCATTATAATATTATAAATATATATCTGTTATACAAAAATATAATTTTTTTCATTTAAGAATACATATATACAAAAATTTATTTTACATATGGTGGGAATTTACTCCACTTTTTAAATATTCTACTAGGTAATAATTCCGCCAATATACTAGGTGCATTTATTTCTCACCCAAGTGGGTAAAAAGTCCACATGGTTTTGATGGACTTATTTCCCATCTCTTGTGGATTAAATTCCCATGTGGAATTAACTGCATGTGGACTTATTGCACCTTGCCCAAAAAAAAAAGGAAAGCCTAAAAGAAATTAGTTAGATGAAAATTAGTTTATACCAGAAAAAAAATTATTTTGTATACAAAAACAATATGTGATAAATTTATAATATAATTGGAATAGAAATAAGAAACAAAATAACCGGTGATAAATAAAAAGCAAAATATTTTCCTATAACTGTTAATTCGACAACAGATATTTCTCATACTGACCAATTGTCATTAATAATTCGATATGTTGATATCGATAAAGGCAACAGTGGAACGATTTTAAATTTTTTTTTGACAATGTTAGTCATAAAGCGGACGAAATGTTTGCAGTAATATTGAAGTTTTTGGATAAATACAAATTATGTTTGGCAGATTGCAGGGAACAATCATATCACAATGCAAATAATATGTTGTTGAAAATAAAAATGTTGTTCAGCCATAAATTAGAATTTTATTATATAACTTAACCTGAACCCCAACTCAGTAAATTTTAATGTATTGAACCAAAATTTTAAGGGTTCGAAACATTGATTAGCATTCAATTATTTTATAATATTTACAAGTTTCCAAGATGTAGCAAATGAGAAAACCTATTCAAGGTATCTCTTCAATACAATAACTACATCAATACAAACAGATTATTAGTATTAGGTTAAGATAACTAAATATTCCAATCAAGTCATTACACGACCAACTGAAGGCAGCTGTTTGATCAGCAGATGACTCGATTTTACAAAATTTAACACAATATTAAATAATTTTTTTTTAAATAAAAAAAGAGAAGTTGGCAATAATTCTTACCATAGTAAGCTAAGCTGTGTTATATATGTTTCTTTTTGGAGTGTGTTCTAATGGTCTTATTATATTAATCACAAGATTAACAAGTGTGTTGCTAATGATAAAATTACTAACAAATTTTCCAAAATAACTTTAAAACAATCAGAATTTATATGTAAATGATTGTTCGGAATATCTGATTACACTAGTTAACTACAGCAAGTTACATATACAGTACATTAAGTTTGGCTGGCCTTACATGACTTTTGAATAACAGTAATTTCGGTAATTTTCTTGGGTTTCATCACCAAGATGAAACCAGTTTCATCGAAAATTATATATATGTAATTTCATAAATATTTTTAAAAATTTATATTACTCTCAGTATAATTACACATATTTAAATATGCTGACGGTATAAGAATATGCTCATATGAAACATAAATTAAAAAGAAATTAAATGTAAGTTTTGTTTATTATAATTTCGTTATGCTCTAATAATTTAAAAAAAAAATATTTTTAACCGATTTTTTCAATTTTTGACCCATATATATTTGAATTAAGTTTTCAGACACACATCACAACTGTAAAGTATTTCAACAGTAGCGTTGTGTCCTTAAATTTTGTTTAAAAATATTTTATGGATATTTTCATGCGTACAAATTGTTTATCAAGTTATAATATTCTATCTATATTATTAAGATCCGGTTGAAATAATTGTCGTTATTATTATTATTACTGACATACCTTTAATCCTATTCGCTGTTTAAATGTTTCGTCAAAATCAGTATTGTGTAATGTTTCACTGCAAATATAATTAATTATTTCTTCTTAATGTAGTTTGGTATATTTCTGCTAACAATTAACTCGAGTTAACAGTTTTTGTTAACTGAATGTTATTAAATTGTTACGCCTTGTTGAACCTTTACTTTCGCCAGATTTGTTATTTACTATAACAAACAATAAGAAAAATTACAATCACACTTTATTAAAATTTTTTTTTTTTTTTTTGGTTTTATAAATCAATAATTACCGTATGACTGATATTAACAAAATAATACCAAAAAAATTGGATTCTGATGATGTAATTCCAAATGTTCCACTAACATATTAAATATAAGAATATCATGCCAGGTAGTAATCTGTATAATTTCACCATAAACACTTCAATGTTTTAACTATTGTTAAAACATTTTGAAATTATGTTTCTTTTTCATTATTACCATAAACTTCAAATCGTCTATTTAGTATTTTCTTCAATAAATATCTATCACAATGCGAAACAAAATCTATTAATGCTTTACCAAAAGGTTTTCTAACATTTAAATATCATTTTTTTATATTTGATAAATCTGGTTAAACAAAACGTTATAATATATCTTTCATTATAACTACCGCGATTCACATCCATTATTTTTAATTGCGCTTGTATTGTTTTCATATATCAGTATTTTATAAAAACGTTGTACAAAATTACGTAAACTATGTAACTATTCTGGTTGTGTTGCTATTAATTTTGATGAACTATATTCAATTCATGTTATTGCTGGTCCACTTTCTGCGATCTTTTCAATTAAATTATTCATTAATTCAGATATAACCAATATTTTTTTTTTTGGAACCTTTATTCAATATTATCAATTTATGAAAATGAAGAACTAAATATTTTGATACTAATAATTGTATAATCAACAATAATTCATAATCCAAAATTGTACAAAAAACATTTCCATATTCTAAATAGAAAAGTTATGGAATTATATTAAATTATAAATTTTTCTCCAGATATTAAAAAATACTTACTTTCCATGAATTCTCATCATATGTTAAGACAAATAATATAAACATATGGATTAATTTGTGATAATTACAGCATCTCATATTTTCCAAGCATTGTAAACCTATTTGGATTTGTTCTACTACACAACCCAAATTACAAGCATGCCTACAATATTAAGCAAATCTGCTGAAACATTTTTTCTAAAAAATGAAAATACATATAATAACCACATTTTAATTCAGTTACAGTTATAACGCTACTATTCTTATTTGAATATTATTTATACCTGAATTATTAAAAGGAAATGTTCTTGCAACTTGCATACGTTTAGCTTTCTACAAAATGCTGTAGTTTGACTACATTATATTTTTCACAATTAAATTTTATTACCTATTAATATAACTAGGTTTTAAGTATTTTTTTATTAATTTTACTACATAATATATGATGATTAAGCTATTCTTCTATTAGTTTCATGTTTTTTATTATTCTATCTCCGCCTTCTAATAAATCGAATTCGAAACAAATCAAAACGCCGGCGGGATTCTTGTTTGTGATCATTTTGGTTTGGTTAGAATGAATTTTTGAACATATGATAAAATGGAACAAATGGAAATGGTCTAAGGTGAACAATGAAAAAATTGGAAGACTATTTACCCAGTATGCAAATTTCCGACGGTTTTATAAAATTTATTTTCTTATTTTCCTATAAACTAATTTTTTCTATATCTTCATAATGCGACTTAATAATTACTATGAAAAGCACTGAAATTTTTTGTTTTTAATTTGTTCTGATCAGCCATTTAAAAATTTGGTTAATGTCATATTGGTAACTTATGTCAGTACATTTATAAATGTATGTCCGATACATTTATAAAATACTCACGGTAACACCGTAACAAAAATAAAAATAAATATCTAATTTTGTTATAGTTATAAAATAGTTTTTATAAAAAAAAATATACTTTTTCTTTAAATATTATACTTTTCTGGATCTGGAAAAACACTAATTTCGAAATGAAGTTAGTTTTTTTTTGTTTAAACTTTACCAGCTGACAATTGAAACTTCAAAATTACTGCTGTCAGTGTCAGTATATTGGTATTGATAAATGGAGTGGTAAATCTTGCTAAAAATCGATATTTTTGAAAAGTGATCTAGACTTTCTAGACCAAAAAATTAAAAATTAATCTAGATAAAAAAATATTGATTTTTTTGGTCAAACAAATTTAAATAACAAGTATCTGGCTAAGAGTAGTTTTTTTATATAAATGTTTTCATGATTTATGGTTATTTCGTTATTTTTCCTAAATCGAAATTGAAATATTAAGGGAATTGGGGTGCATTCCAGTACTTAAACATTTCTTCAGAATATTACAATCAAACATTCTCTTCCTCTTTAACATCCTAGTTTGTAGGTTATGTTTTATTTATCAAACTTTTTAGAGGCCCAATCGTAATGTGAGCGCAAAACGATAGCGCTAGCTGTAGATTTATTTTTGTTATTGTTAAATATATTGTCAGTAGCTTTTTTTATTGGCGGTGCCCCCGAGCTTTGGGTTTGCTTTTATTGATTTCCATAATGTTGTTTTTGACCATTTTTCAAAATAAACGGTACAGAAGCTGATAAAATTTTCCATTACTTAAAAAAAAATTCGGAACATTTTTAATATGTATATACCAATTATTTTTTTTAATTTCTTGAATTTAAAAAAAAAATACATATTTAATTTTGATTACGCGTTGCGAATTGCTGATGATGCTCATGCGTGATAGTTTTACTTAAAATGCATTCAATTCAATTTTTTTATTAAAATTTATTAAATATTTTTTTAAATAAAGATAATTTTATAAAATTAATTAAATTATTTTTTTCTGAAATTAAAAATCTTGTTTTACATCTGTAAAACAAGATAGTCAACTTTTTTTAGTTACCACTTTTTTGTTGGAAAAGATTCTAAAAAGTTGTGCTTCCGTCTCTATCGCACTCATGCTCTTTTCGTATCATTCATAATTTCTTCTGGAAATATTATTAGCCACTTTTGAAAAAGACTGGCTAAGTGAGGGTTTTAAGATGTCATGGAAATTGCATTTTTATTAAATGTGAAAGATGTTATTTTAGTATATTTGTATTATGGCAAAACGGTTGAAATTTTCGGCTTTTGATGCGGCATTTTATAGACTAAAATTTGAGCAACTACCTGGCATTTTAATGAATAAAAATTGATCAACTTACCTGGTATAAAAAAGGAAATAAATGTTTATTATAAATATATTACAGTTCTTAACTTGCAGTTCTTCGCTCATAATATATTCTTGTAAGACTTCCATTATACTTAATAAATCCGACAAATATGATGATTTTATTCCATTAAAACAGGCTTTATTGCAGTCAGTTTAGACACTAACGTTTGAATATAGAAAAGTATCTGAAAATTTTGTATAAACTTGTTATTTTGATGTTTGTCGGATGGACATTTTAACTGGTTGCGCCGTTGCGGTTATTTTGGAGCTTTCCCTTTTCGACCTTCTATATATTATTGTAGTTTTCTGCAGCAGAATTCAAATTTTAAATGCAGGTTAATCATTAATGATAATATCTTGTTCTACAGGGATTAGTGAAGAGCAGCCATGAAATTTTCTTTCAATTTCGTAAATAAGCCAAAGGAATTGAACGTTTTTAGAAATGTATAAAAAACGCATTAAAATCTTTTATTTATTTATTGTTTTGAAAATTCATTTATATTTTATATCACATTAATTCCAAATATATAGTAAATATATACTTTTTTAAAACCATTCAATCAAATAGCAATAATTTATGAAATGTTTAAATGAAAACTATTTAAATAATGATTCGTATTTTTAAATTTAAACCTATATATTTATCAATAGATTCATGCAATTTTCAAACGATAATTTTTTGGATTATTTTAACTAACATTTAATTATTTTTCTTTATACAATATTAGATATTGACTTAACTATTTCTATTTTATTTGTTTTAAATTAAAATTATATCTTTGCATGCATTGTTGAATGAAATATTTTTTTATGATTTTTAAATTATATGATTATTTACATTTGACATTTAATTTGATTTACATTTGAAATATAGTTTTTTTTTTAGTTAACATTATATTTACATAGTTTTTCCTAAATTTATAATTTAGGTAAATGTATTCTACAGTTTTTAATTTAAATTTAAAATTTGTTAATTTATCACATATTAATTAAGTCAGACTTTTATTACTTTTACAGTTTTTTTACTTTTTATTAAAATATGTATTTATTTTTACATTATAATTTATTTATTTATTTAATGATACTATATAATTTACTTATAATAATAAAAATTATTAATATATATATAATATACAATATTATGAATAATTAATATATTATTTTTCTTATGTTAATCTATAATTTTTTAAATTTTCAATTAATAAGAACTGGGATCAAAGTAATGAATAATATTTTTTTTACGCAAAAAGTAAATTACTTAACATAAGCATAATTCATAAAATAAATGATAGCTAACATATTAATCCATGAAATATTTTCTTATATTGTAATTTAAATTATGTATTCTTGTAAAGATTTAGTAATGATTTCAATTCATTAAAAAAAATGTATGATAATAAACAAAACTGACATCTAATATACAATTTGCATAATTATACCACCCGTCAAAAAGAGAGTATAGTAATAACGTGCAACGCTATTAGAATGGTTTGCAAAAGCAGGGAATACCAAACCAAAACTTAATATAAATGAAAGAACTGTAGAAAATAGAAATAATTTAAACATCACTGCAGACTGCAGTGCAACACAGCAATCACACAAATTTAATTTCCATACAGAGTAGAGAAAAAAATTTCATGTGACCGACCAGCCGCCATTTTGGTGGTGGTGGTGGTGGTTGTGGTCGTTCTGCTGATACATTATGTAGATTTTGATCATTTAAATAATTCGTCTCTGATCGCAATTATAACAAAAAAAAAAAATTTAATCTAAATTTTACAAATTCCAATTAAATTTTTTTTTGTTTTGCTGTGACAAGCACAATGTATGTGCTGAAAATATTTTTTTTTTATGTAATTTTTAGGTATAGAACTTACCTAATACAAGATTAGCTATTTCGGAATTTAAAATAACTTCCATATTTAATATTCTTTTAGTGTTAAATATTAATAACTTGTTTGCATTTTATTAATATTTTATTAACATTTATATTTTTGTTTATGACAAACAATTTTATATACACAAATATGTAGCGATCATACGATCGTTTGGCCAATTATAAGTCTCCTCATGAATAACAGAGTTTTAATTGGAACCAAACAATCAATATTCTAATCGTAGCATCTTTTATTGACACACACACAAACTTGTCTCTGATCGCAATTATAACAATGCAAATTAAATTGTTATAGTTGCAACCAGAAACGAGATTGTTCTAAAATTTAATTCTCTGCAACAGAGTTGTTAAATACTGCATTACTTGTGTAATGAATTAATCCATCATTACACCAGTACAGTTACAGTACAAAATACTTAATTGAATTACAAAATAATGCACCATACTTCATTGAATTACCAAAAACTTAGTTAGTAATTATAAGTACTTTATTGAAGTACCAAGTAATTCAAAATACTTCAAAGTAATTCACAACTGGAATGCAGTAAAATTGTGCATTACTTTTGGAGTATTCGATGTAATGAATTATGAAGTACCAATATGGTAATTATGTACTCCAAATTTTTAAGTATAAATTACTTTTAAAAAAAATAATGCAGTATATGACTGCAGTACTCAGTAATGATAATGCATTACTACAAAAATAATGCAGTATTTAATAATTCTGTATTATACCATGGTCGAAATGAATTTATTGTTAATTCATATATACAAGATATACCAGAGAATGGTAGTGATATGGCGCATTTTAATTGTATGCATGGATTAAATGTTATCGCAGGAAGCCAACCAATATATAAATGGAGAGCATTATTTGGAAAACACAACTGGAATGCATCGTACGTATTACAATGTGTTTTATTTATATACAAAGGAAATAACGATAAACAAATAAATAAATTTAATATTTGATAAATTAAATTTAAAATAAATAAATATTTTAATAATTTATATATTATTTTAGTTGGTGTACAAGTACTGAAGCTTTAATGCAACACACAAGTTTAATTTCATTACAACATTCTTTGAAAATATTTAGTAAATTAGATATCTGTACATTAAATATACAAGGACATCAAGTATATAATTTATAACATTTCATTTACATTTACATAAAATTTAATGATTATTATAATATTATAGATGGGACAAGGATATGTTCATTTAAGTACGGAAACTTCATTGGGACCAATTTTTATAATACAATCAGTTGTACCAATTGAACCTTTAGTACAAAAAGTAATACATCGTTTTTATAGTACAAGGCTAAATGCTGCTTTTATGAAATTCTTTATTTATGCCGAAAGTATAATGGTAAAAACATAATAATATTTTCTCTTAACATAATTTTTTTATTTTTATTTTTTAGTTTGAAAGAGACATTGACATTTTTAATCATAAATTATACACAAATAATCCATGTCTCGTCAAAGAAGATCGTACTATTAAATTATACCGTAATTGGTTTAGTCAATTTTATTCTGAGAATAGTAAAAAATTCGAAACAGCTAAAAATAATTTAAATTGGTAGTACAGATGTTATTTTATTTTTGTAATACAACAAAAATCAAAACAGTGTAAAAAAAAAGAATATATATAAAAAAAAATATGAAATATAAATTTAATTGTACAAATCAATAATTAAATTAAATCAACTACCTCAACAATACGACCTTTTCGTTTAAATGCATTACTTTCAAGAATATCTGTATCACTACTTTCACTTTCTTCCGGTGGATAAAATATAATTTTTGAAATCGTATCAAATTCATGTCGCATTTTTTTTTTAAAAAAAATTGTTCAGTTAAATTTTCAACAATTTGATCTATTAAAAGTTCTTTGGTTATCATAGGCGAACTTAATGTAATATCAGTTTCATATAAAACTATTGGATTATAATTAACTTTTTTTGATTTTAATTTATCTTCGATTGATTCTGATGAGTTTTTTATAACTCTTGATACATTTCGCCAGTTATCATTATTATTTGATTTATCAAAAGCCGTCGAATTAATAATATATTATTATTTTCATTAAAATTTATTATTTCGGATTCAGTTGTATGTTTTTTTAAATTTAATGATTTCTGTGATGAATTTTGTTTCATTGATTGTTTTTTTAAAATTCTTTTTCCGTTGTGGACTTGGAGTACTCCGTGCTATATCGCTACTTGAGGAGGAAATACTTTTATTATATTCTTTAGCATGTAGTATATTTCTAGATTTCAATTATTTACGAGATATTTTTCGAATGTTGTTAGTTTTTCTAGTTGATTTTTCAAATTTTTCCTTATCACATTCAGATAATAATTTACTTTTTCAATATCGTCAAATATTTCTGTAGGTAAAGGTGAAGACGATTTTTGTGATTTGTATATATATATATAATTTTTTGTTGGTAATATTTTACCCCTTCTATACTGTTTATTACAACATTCATTTTCATTTTTATTATTTGGATAATTTTCGAATCCAATCATCCTTTTACTACGATTATCTTCTAAACACTTTTCTTCATCAGCCAATTTAAGATATTGTTCGTCGTTACAATCATTTCTTATTTTACGTGAACATCGAAAACGTTTTATTGTCATTGTTGTGACTTTAGATTTTGATCGTTTTTTACTCGACAAAATATATTCTGCTGTATTAACTGAATTCTCTGAATCCGTATAGAATTCATGATTTTGAATCTTTACCTTTGGGTAATATATATAAAAAAAAATATTAATAAAACAGAACACAAAATTATTATAATTCTAAATTACTTCTTCGTTCAAAAATGATGAATCCATTAGTGTTAATTGATTATTGAATAAATTTTCATCATTGTAAAGCCAATTACCAACTTTACTTTGTATTTTATTTAAATGCAAAAATGTATCTTTTGTTTTTTTGTGTACATATATTTTGTGCATATATTTTAATGTTTGCTTTCTTTTCTAAGTAAATAGTCAACTGTGTTATAATTCTATATTCATATGTTTTGTTTTTATACATGTATTTACCGAAAAAGGCGTGTGCTTCATTATTTAATATAATGTTGATGTCTATGCTTCTGTGTTTGTGTCTATTCTTGATATGATATGTGTGTATTTGTACACTTTTATATGCTTATTTGTTATACATATGTTCAGATTTCATATAATATTTTTGTATTTAAACTTTTATATATTTTATTGGTTTACACAAAACCTTCGACAGTGTATAAATACAAGCCATGTACATCGTCGGCGCACTAATACATTTACACGAGTTGTAGTCCGACATATAATATCATTTTATATTGAATTATATATATGGTTATTGTTTAGATTTTTGCTGAAAATAAAGGTTTTTTATTTTATAATAAATAAAAAATATAATTTTTAATTTCCATAAATATTTTATTAACTAGTTTAATGTTTTATAATATAACAGATTTTGTAATATAATTTAAAAATAGGTTTTTTAATATCAATACACTTTTAATATAAAATTACTACATATATTTTTATATAGTACATTAGTAATTATCTTATTATTATACTTAAGTTAATCATTTATTTTGAATTTTAATTATGAATTCAATACAATTATATATGAAAAAAGGTAGCTGAATTAAATTATGCTATTGCGTTAAACAAAATTGCTAAATATTCAAATTTTATGAAACTACTGAAACTTCTTCTTATCGTTTTAGTTTTCAAAGCTCTTCTGTTATATAGAATCAATATTATCATAAATATTGATTCTATTAACTTAATAAATTCGAAAAAATCATTATTTCTGAATATAGATTCAAAATAATTTATATTTAATTTTAATTAACTTTCATATTGTATGAAAATAATTGAAATAATTTTTATGCAAATTATACAAAACGAAATTATTTTTAGGAATAAATTGAATATTTATTTTGTATTTATATCCTTAAAATATTAATTAAAATATTTTATTTAATGTAAATATGCTTTTTGATCATTTATGTTTTTACTTTATTTTGTTTTGAAATAGATTTATCCCGGTTGCATAGAAAATTCCAATGATTCTTAGTACAATTAATGATATTTCCAAAACAAGTCCATGTAAAATTGATCTCTTTTTAAGCATACTAGCAGCAATAAAATGGTTTTTAATTACATATTTTAAATGCCATATAGTTAAATAATAGTTGCAAAAGTTTTGTTTTTTCAAATCTTTTTTTTCACACTTTTAATTATGAATTTTCAGATTTAAAATGAGAAATACCAATTGAACTTGGAAATATTATATTCACTACTATAGTATTAATACATTTTTAATCTTTTATATGAGAAATTATTCAAAATATACAACGAAATCAAATATTTATTATTATAATTACTGATGTATAAAATTACTATATCAAAATTGCATAAAATAAAAATTATTGCTATTGCACAAAATAAAAATTATTTATTTTATATAAACAATCACAACAACGGCGTTGTGATTTTTGTTTATGATTTAATTACGTTAAAACTAAATATTGGTATATAAAATTATTATCACTATTTTGCACTCACTTTACTATTATTATTTTTTTTACAAAATTTTATTTAAGTAACTTTTTACCTACTAAAATTAAATTTTTCCGGACGATAAAAAATGTAAACAAACACCGCGCGGCCATATTGAATATTACGTCGGACTAAACCAAAAATTTTGTAAAAGTATGTGCATGGCTTGTGAGAACACACACTGTCGAAGGTTTTGGTTTACACCTTAGAGTGTCAATATTTAAATTATATGTATTCTGATATAAATATAGTTTGTGTTGGTGTTATATTTTATATTATATAAGATATAATTTTTAGTGTTTTTGTAAAATATTTTATGTAAGACCTTTCTCTATTCTGATGTATTATCATATAATTATATATATGTCATGCATTAAGAGAAATAAATAAATAAAAAATAAATTAAACAGAGAAATAAATAAATTATTTTTTGCTAAGGAAAAATGATTTTGAAATTAAATATTTTAAGTATTTTCACTATTCTGCTAATCTATCATATTAATTGTATATGTATCATGCAATATTTTTGTTATATGTTTCTATATGTAACCTTTTTCAGTTTTATTTTTATCTCTATTTTTAGTATGAAGTAAATGACAATTATGTAGGTTGAAATGTTTTAAGTTTATTTAAAATTATGTTTTGTTTTATAATAAATTAAACCATTTAAAATTTTGTTTTAGATTTTCATCTATATTTATTAAATTTTAATATTTTTATTTTAGACATTTTAATTATAGTTCTTTCATTTTCCTATAAATTCAGAATATTTAAGTATCATATATTATTTAAGTCAATTTAATTTTTATTTTTCATGTAAATTTTAAATTTTTGGTTTTTACCTAGATGGATTTCCCATACTTCTCAATGTCATAAACTCAACATAAATAATGTATGTTCTATGGTAAATTTCATGTTCTTTTTCTCTCTATTTTCTAAAAAATTCTCCATTTTCTAAAAATTTTATTAAAAATTTTTGAGATATTCCCATGTGATCCATATTGTGTGTTATTTTGACCCTTATCCAAATTTTTATATAACTCCTCAAAATTTCTTATTAATATTTTTGAAAAAACTTTTGTTTTTGTATCTATGTTGATTTAATTTGTTGAATTGTTTTAAATGTGATATGTGCCATTCTATGTCACAAATCATGTTATTGGTTATTAGTATTCAATAAATTGTACTAATATTGACTCATTATTTTATTTGTTTGACAATTTAGATTCATTATTACTTATATGTTTCATTATTTTTATTATTGTTGAATTAAATATTTTCATTAAAACATTAATATAAATTATATTAAAACATTAATATAAATTAACGTTATCAGACTTCAATATTGTTTTCTTTACTAAAAAATGATAATAAAAGTTGTCATAAATGACATTATAAAGGATTTACCCTATATCTAGTTTAATATTAGTGAAAACATATTTTTCACTAACTCTCTCATCTTTAATTTTTTACGAAGTAATACTTTTTCCTCATTATTTTGTATAAAACTCCATAACATCCCGATTGAATTATTACTTTAAATAAGATTCGACATTTTATGAAAAACCTCAATAGTTATATTAGAAATTTGATGTATTGAATAATTTCTATATACATCTTTTGCCAATATATAAAATTGCCAGTTTCTCATACTTTCTTTTAATTATTTTAATTCGAAACTTATGTACTTTGTTCATTCATATTTACACATTTGTTTTGTGTAAAAGCTAACTAATCACTAATACCAAACTATCTATATTCTTTTTGTAGTATATCAATGTAATCTTTTAATTTTGCTGAAAAATTCTATAAAATTAATTCCTTTTCTGACATAAATATTATTTTTAGTATTCAAAATAATAATATCAATTATCCTGTAATTCATCAAAGACTGTTTCATAATAATTAATCTAATACTAGTGAAAAAACTTTTCTCAAAAAACTATCATCATTAGTTTATCAATATATGATACTTTTATCTAATTATTATATATAAAATATTTGCATTTGTCCGATCAGAATCAGTATTTTATAATAAGATTCAATTATCACCTGTGAAAAACCTCAATATTATATTAGAAATTTGATGTATTAACTAGATTATACATCTTGTCAATATAAAATTGCCAGTTCTTCATACTTTTTTTAAAAAACTTTTTAAAATTTTTTTTATCTCAATACGACAAAATTTTAATTTTATTTTTGTGTCAAATGTCCGATAATCATCAATACCTAAATTCTACCTATCATAATACCAATTCTACTTATTAAATTTACTATGAATTGATTTCAAATATATTAGATTATTCATTAAATAATATTATTCGATTTTTTGTATATATTTTTCTTTTAAAAAATTCCCACATATATATAATTTATATTTAATTAAAAACATCTTATTATGTTAAGGAAATCTTATTCTTAACTCATTTCAGTTTATTCATTTTCCGTGTCCGAATGTTTATTGGGCTCTCATAATATAGATTTTGACACATTAAATAGTTTTTGTTGTTCTATTTTTTGTATGGTGAGTATACTTATATCTACTTCTCCTCCATATATAATAAATTTGTGGTTGTTGTTTAGTTTTATTTCAAATCGCGTGCGGGAAAGTCTTTATTCCTTAAATTTAATTATTTTTATATACAGTAAATATTTTTTTGTTGCCTATAAAAAAATTTTTTATGTTATATGGACATTTTTATTTGTGTTATATGGACTTTTATTCATGGTATAAAAAATAATAAATAAATATTCCTGTGATTAAAATAAATATCTATTTTCTTTTTGTGTTGTACCGAAACACTTTGTGAAATTTTTACATTCTCAAAAATATTATTTAAGGTTAAAAACACTTTGAAGAATATTTACAAAAAATTACTAAATATAAGGAAAAACCGTTAGGTCAAAAGGTCAATAGAACCTTAGGAAATATCACAATTAATATTCTATATGAATTCCATCAAAAATTGTAAGTGAATTAAATTATTGTTATAATCCAATAAATAATTTTGTATTACTTTAATATATGCCGTGTATGTTTAATGTGATTTATCTTTTTGTCTATGTCATAACTCTATATACATTAATCAGTTTATTGTGAACTACTTTAAATTGAAAATATTATTATATTTATTTTACGCTTCATGATATAAAAAATTTTTACTATGATATTTGTTGTAAATATATCAAAGTTAAGAATCACTAAAAATAATTCTGAACATTTTCAAAGATTTTATTAATTTGATATGTTCAAATAAGTCATTTCTAAAATTCAACATCATTAAGTTCATGTTAAAATATTTATATTCAAACATTCCTATTTAAATTTTATTTTTATTTTCCAGTTTAGTATTGTGATTTCAATATTCTAACATTTTTTTTATTTTTTTAGATATAACATCAAGATTTTATCATTATGTAACAATCAACTTCAATTATTAGATCAGACAAAAATTAAAATAATTTTAACACCGAATGGATCAAACATATGAATAAAACTTTAATCATTATATTCAATAAAAAAGAAACAAATATTCCTATATATTATTCAAGAAAAATTCTCAGGTAAGTCAAATATCAAATTACTAAATTAAATATATGAATAATATTTAAAAAAAATCAATTACATTGCCTATCCTAATATATTTATACCGTTCTAAAAGGGAATATTTCTGTTAGAAATATCTCTAAAAATCATATTCAGTAAAACTGTTCATCTAAATGGTTTAAATTTTGCCCAACTATATTTTGAAATTTAAATTTTTTTGAAAAAATAATATTTTGTTTAACTAATCAATATAGGTGAAAACTTTTATTATTTTAAGAAATAACAATTAGTTTATGTTATCTAAAAAATTTTGATAACATTGAAAATTTTTTTTATATTCTTTATATTGTTCAGTGACATTTATGCTCTGATTATAAAAATATATTCTGTTCGCGCATTAAATATCTATATATGATTTCATCATATAACGTGATGATTTACTTTTGTGATATAATATTTTATTTATGTAAAATAATAATTTTATTTATGCAATATAATAATTTTATTTATGTAATATAATAATTTTATTTATGCAATACAATAGTTTTAATTCTTATATTCATTTTTTTATATAAATATGTGCTTCATTTCTGTATTATATTTATGTATGACCGCTTTTCTTTTGAGAAATTGTTATCTATTTTCATCATAACAATAATTCAATATATGTATATAATTTCATTATATGATATATATCAAACTTTGTTATTAAATATGTGATATTTATTTCTATTTATTTTTATCATATATCATTTTTCATTTTGTTTATAATTAATTTTGTTGTTGTTTATTTTTCTTTATTATGTTATTATATTTATTTCTGTTGTCAATCAATTAGATTATTATATACTAATCTAGTATTGGTATGTATTTTCAATTAACCGTGTAGGTTCATTGGGCTTTCCATTATATATTTCGATCTCGCCACAAGATCTCTTCAGATGGTTTATCTGTTTTTTGTCAAAGCGTTAAACTTATGTCTACCTAAATTGTCTATACGTTTTTCATTTAGTTGTTGTCATGTTTAGTTTGTTTAAATTTTATTGTTTTTATAATTTTTAATTTTAGTTTTGTTTTATAGGTTTTTGTTATCTTAATATTTCAATATTGTTTTAATAATGTTTAAGATATTTGCTAAAATTTTATTTTTATTTTAGTATTTGTTTAAATGTTATTTGTTTATAAAAACTTTTAGAAGGAACTCACATGAGCCCCCTCTAAAATGTTTTTCGATTTTCAGATTATGTGTTATTATTATATTTTTTATATACGTTATATATATATTATTTATTTACTTTTAAATCATTAGTATTTAAATTTTGTTTATTTAATTTATATGCCAACTATACTCAACTGTGTTTTGGGTATTTTTGTGTATATTGTTTGACTATTTTAATTAATTAAACCTTAATTAATTAAATCATCAAACAAGTGTTGTATTATATTATTTTTTATTTTTTAACATCTATTGTGTATGTGTCACTTAATTGATAATTAATTTCTCTTATATTCATTTGAAAAATATTTTCTTCCATCTTTGATGTATTATTCATCTTTATGTGTTGGTATTATTTTTTGACTCTCAATAAAGTTTTCCGCCAAATTATATTTTCACTTTAAAATTTTCGCACTAAAATTTTTTGTTTTTTCATATTTATATGAGGTAATTCATCTTATGTTTTATTTTCTCATATATATTGTTTTTGTATCTGTATTTTTTATATACTTTGATATAAATTATTTATGTTTGTTTCAAATTTTAATGTTCAAAACATATATATAGATTTATGTGTTTTAATTTTTTATATTATATGGATATTTATACTTATATATCTTTATTAATATTCTTATTTTTTGAGTTTTTTTATTTTAGATTTTAAGAAAAACTTTAAGAAAAACTTTATGGACTATATTATCTAAAAATAATTTTTGTGTCTACTATCAGAAGAATATTTTTGTCTACTATCAGACAAATTTTGAAAAACTGAAAACCATTTATTGAAAACTATATGAAGGTGAGTGAAAATATTTATTTTATATATTTATTCTATATATATTTTTATTTTTATTGTTGTATCACTTTTTTAATTTTGTTTAATTTATTATAGGTCAGTATTTTTCACTATTTATTAATAAATAATTGCCAATATTTTAAATTTAATTTAATTTGATTTAGGTTTATTTCATTTATCTGTAATTCTCTTCACGACTGATTATTACTTTTACTCTGATCATATAATCAAATTATTATATCATGATGTATGTGTCTGTAATATTTTGTTTTTCATTATATATGGTGCATTATAGAATATTCACATGTGATGCAAAGAATTGTATCTTTTGTTTTCTATGTACTTTTATTATATGCATAGATTTTAATGTCTGCTTTATTTTCTCAGTAATTGGTTACTTATGTTATAAATTCTATATTCATGTGTTTTTATGCATGTGTATTTATTCATAATTTACCGAAAAAGGCGTGTGCTTCATTATTTAATATAATGTTGATGTCTATGCTTCTGTGTTTGTGTCTATTCTTGATATGATATGTGTGTATTTTTACACTTTTATATGCTTATTTGTTATACATATGTTCAGATTTCATATAATATTTTTGTATTTAAACTTTTATATATTTTATTGGTTTACACCTTAGAGTGTCAATATTTAAATTATATGTATTCTGAGATCAATATAGTTTGTGTTAGTATTATATTTTATATTATAAGATATAATTTTTAGTGTTTTTGTTAAATATTTTCTATGAAAATTTTTCTCTATTCTGGAATACTATCATATAATTATATATATATATATCGTGCATTATTTTTTTACTATGAAAAAATAATTTTGAAATTAAACATTTTAAATATTTTCCATATTCTGATAATCTATCATATAATTATATATATACATCATGCAATATTTTGTTGTATGTTTCTATATGTAATATTTTTCGGCTTTGTTTTTATTTTTAGTGCGAAAGAGTTGACAGTTTTATAGGTTGAAATATTTAAAGTTTCATTTAAATTATGTTCTGTTCTATATATAATAAATTAAACTATGTAAAAAATTTTGTTTTAGAATTTCATCAATATTTATTAAATTTTTATTATTTTTATTTTAGACATTTTAATTTTAGTCCTTTCATTTTTCATATAAATTCAGAATGTTTAAGTACCTTATTTTGTTTAAGTCAATTTAAGTCAATTTAACTTTTAATTTTTCGTGTGAATTCTAAATAGTTAGGTGATAAAGTTTTGATTAAAAAATTTTATTTTTAGGTATAATCTAAATGTATATATTGTTGAATATTACTTCTGTTTTCTGTTTATTTGTTGTTAGTTATTATAAATTTGGTACAAATTTTTTGCTATCTTTTCAAAATTGATTATGTCTACATCATTATTATGCTTTTTGATTGTTATATATTTTGTATATTTTTATTTTTGATATTTGTTCTGTAGTATTTTATGTTTTTATTTTATATTCAGGATGTTTGTATATTTGTGGTGTAATGTTCCTTGATTATTATAATTGATTATGATATTGTTATTTCCATATTGTTGTGACAAAATTTCTTTTATAATGCTAATCTTTTTGATGGCTATAGTTTTTGGTACATCCCTGTGTTTAATCGTAATGTTATCTTTAATTTGGTGTCCAGTCCTCTCTAGATGGATATTCTCTGGATTAGTAATTAATTTGTAATTAAGATCTCTATATTGTTTAAGTGTTAACTCCTCAGTATAATGTATATGTATATTGTTTGTCACACTTTGAATATTGAGATATATAAATTACCCTAATACTATCTTCCTTACTTATTGGTGTTTTGGTATTGGTGTGAAATAATGCTTTTTCATTGTTGTACGTTGTATATGCTGCTCTTACAGGTAAATGTTTTGTTAAATTATTATATATCTTATCAGTGTCAACATTAAATGGTATTCTCATATATTTGAACTTTTTTGCATTTATGTTTATATCTTCATTATATTGATTATTCTTGTTTTGTTGTGTATTTATGTTATTGTTATCATTCTCTATGGTCCACTCATCTAATATTCTCCATGTTTGTCCGATTTAAGTTGTATTTATCTATATTTGTTTTATTCAATAGTTTGATTTTTGTTTTCAATATCTGATTAATGATATTTATTTTATCATTGTGTAGTGGGTCATGATTATTTTTGTAGTATTGTTTAATACATTTGATGATTATTTGATTGTCATATCCGTTGTTTTTGATTCTTTTAGATTATGCAGTTAATATTTAATATCATTGTAATATGTATTTTGTTACATGTTATGTTGTAAATATTTTATTTTTGTATTTGTATTCAATTTTATTATTTTATATTTTTATTAGTCGGTTCGTTGTGAAATAGGTTTAAGTCAAAATAATATTATTATATTGACTTTCCGTACCATACAAATAATTTAGACTTTTAACCCTCCTTGTAGAAAAAGGCCCCAAACAAAACAAAGATATTTGCTATCCCGTT
Organism: Rhamphomyia laevipes; assembly: GCA_963920725.1. NCBI lineage: Eukaryota > Metazoa > Arthropoda > Insecta > Diptera > Empididae > Rhamphomyia > Rhamphomyia laevipes. The sequence continues at coordinate 128,258,284 of OY987255.1, read as the reverse complement.
AAGTCAGGTAGGAAATTTAATAACAAACATTTTACAAGGCTTTTGTCAAATGGCGAAACAATTGTAAGATCGTGGTTAGAATATTCGGTTTCAATTGATTCCATTTTTTGTTTTTGCTGTAAGTTATTTATGCAAAATTCTCAAATTCCGATTAGTAGTATAGGATTTAACAATTCGAATCATATAGGTAGGGTTCTTTTGGAACATGAAAAGGGGGCCGTTCACGTAGACTGTTTTAAAAAGTGGAAAGAATTTGAATTAAGCCTTTCCAAAAATTCCACAATTGATTGCATTCTTCAAAATACAATGTCTAAAGAAGTTCAACATTGGAGAGATGTGTTGAAACAACTTATTATTCTTGTAAAATTTCTTTCAGTGCAATCTTTGGCATTCAGGGGTGGGTCAGACAGGTTATACGAGAAAAATAATGTTAATTTTCTCAAATTAGTAGAAGCCATTGCTGAATTTGACAATGTTCTGTCAGAACACCTAAGACGCATTACTAATAATAAGACGCATTACTAATAATGAGACGCAAAACAAATATTTGCATAACAGCATTCAGAATGAGCTAATTTCTATCGTTTCTAAAGTAATTCAAAATAAAATCAATGATATTATAAAAGGAGCAAAATATTTTCCGATAATTGTTGATTGTAGTCCAGATCAGAGCCGCAATTAAAAATTATCACTTATTGTTACGAGTTCTTCATAGAAATAAAAACAAACATGAAATTAAGGAGCTTTTTATGGGTTTTTTAAAAGCTACAGATACGACGGGTAAGGGCTTAACGGATTTAGTTTTAGACCGACTATCTTCCCTAGGATTTTCAATTAGTGATTGCAGGGGGCAAGGCTATGATAATGGCTCAAATATGAAGGGAAAAAACATTGGAATGCAAGCTCAGATTAAACATTTAGAACCCCGAGCATTTTTTGTGCCATGCGCATCACATTCAGCTAACCTGGTCCTTCTGGATTCAGTTCAATGTTCACTTCAAGCTGTAAATTTTTTTGATACTGTCCAATGTTTATATGTATTTTTTTCTAGTTGTTTCAAGATGGGATATTTTGAAAAAGAATGTGAAAACACTAACTCTGAAGCCACTCTGTACGACAAGATGGGAAAGCCGTATAGAAGCTTTTAAACCCTTAATGTGTAGTTTAGGTAATATTTATGACGCTTTAGTTGAAATAGGAGATGACAAGGATAAGGACGGAATAACTAGAAATAACGCGAATAGTTTATCTCTCAAAATTATTCAATTTGAATTCATTTGTTCATTAATTATTTGGTATAATATTTTAGATAAAAAACTAAAAATATTCGATAAACCAATGTGTTTTAATCGTTAAAACATTTTATCAAAATCAATTTTCATGAAAAAAACATAATGAGTGACGAGGCACATTTTCATTTAAATGAATATGTGAACAAACAGAATAGTCGGTTCTGGGCAATGGAAGACCCTCAAATTATTTATCAGTCACCTTTACATCCATTAAAAGAGACAGTCTGGTGTGCAATTTGGTCATTGGACCTTACTTCTTTGAAAATCAAAACGGCGTAACGGTAACTGTGAATGGGGAGCGATATCGTGATATGATTGAAAACTTTTTAACGCCACAACTGCATGCTTTGGGCTTGATTAACATGTGGTATCAACAAGACGGTGCCACATCGCATACAGCCACGATTACAATGGAATTACTGCGAGACCTCTTTCCACAACAAGTTATTTCAAAAAATGGTGATGTTGATTGGCCTCCACGGTCGCCTGATTTAACTGCTCCGGACTTCTTTTTGTGGGGATATCTAAAAGGCAAGGGTTATGCAAACAAACCAGAAACGCTTGAGCAACTCAAACAAAATATTCGTGATGAAATTATTGAAATACCGCGTGAAATGTGTGAGAATGTGATGAAAAATGTGCTCAAAAGGGCTCGCATTTGTGAGGCTAACAGAGGCGGACATTTATCTGATATTGTATTCCATACATAATTGCCGACATTAAATAAAACATTTATCAATATAAGATCCATTCTCTTTCATTTAATCAAAAATTATAAACAAACAAAGTAGTATACCTTCCCGGCGGACACCCTGTATTTGCGAAGTCCTGCTATTTGTTTAACGACGGCAGTAAATTTGTTAGAGGGTACAAAACAGTTTTTGACAGACTTAAGAAATGACGAAAAATTTCAGGGGTTTAAATTATATCCAATCCTGAACAAAAGTTTAAAGTAGAATTTTATTTTCAAATCCTTGATAGCGCTATTCAATCTGTTAGCGAAAGATTTGACCAAATTTCGGAACACAATAATATTTTTAAGTTTTTGCATAATATTTCTGTGGTTTCATTAGAAGCTTCTGATCTTTTAAATAGTTGTCTTTCCCTAGAAAAGCATTTAACTTTCACTTCAAATTGTGATATAGTAGGATTAGATTTATCGAACGAAATTAAAATATTCCAAAGTATAGGTTCAGGAACTTCAAGCCCTATAGAATCATTAGATTTTATATTTGAAAAGAAATTAGACCCGATATTACCAAATCTAGTTATTGCTCTTAGAATTTTATTGACAATACCACCGGGGAACGTAGCTTTTCTAAGTTAAAGATTATTAAAAATTATTTACGTACTACAATAGGACAAGAAAGACTAGTAGATTTAGCTAGAATATCTATAGAAAGTGAATTTCTGAACAACTTGGATTATAGTGACTTGATAGACGACTTTGCAAAATTCAAAGCTCGGAAAATTAAATTTAATTAATTTTTTTAATGTTTTACAATTTAAAATAGCACGCTTGAATTTTATTGCTTTTTATTTACATTTTATTTATATTTTATTAATATTTTTGTTATTGCAATTCGTACGATAGCAATATTTATTAGTACGATAGCAATATTTATTTATTTATTTTTATTTATTTTTGAGGACTATACCTACGTGGGATACCTCGTTAAAAAAATGGATTGGAAATCCTACCTCTTGGGTGATGTGGAAACGGATTACTTGGGTGATGTGGAAACGGCAAATGAGGGGTTTTTTTTTTGGGCGGCAATTTTGAAAACTTCACCAGGCGCCAAAATCGTTGGCGACGGCGCTGCTAGTAGATGTTCCTCTTTTACAACGAGCAAGGCTTTTGTATCAACAAGATGGCGCTCCAAGTCACTATGGCCGAATTGTTACGGAATGGTTTAATGAAAATTACCCAAATCGTTGGATTGGAAGGAACGGCCCAATACATTGGCCTGCAAGATCACCAGATCTTACAGTTATGGACTTTTACGTATGGGGAATGATGAAGGAGGAAGTGTATTCCACAGAAATAACAACATGTGAAGAATTGAAGCAGCAGCTCAGAAAATTAGAGACCAATTGCCAACTATTCGTATTACAAGAGCAATTCAAAAACGAGCACTTGCTTGCATTCAGATGGGAGGAGGTCATTTTGAGCAACTGCTATAATCTTAAAAATAGATAAATGACAATTAACAATAAAAATATTTTAATTTTAAACCAAAAATTTTTATTATTTTTTATTTTAATACTTTTAGTACCTGATTTTTCCATTTAAAAACATTTTTGTAATCTTTCTACTAGGCAAACCATAAGTCTCAGGTAAAAAATTTGTATGGTGACTTTTATTTATGCCGCCTCAAAATAAAAAAAATAAATAAAATGTTTATTACGCATTTTTCCAAGAAAAATGCGATTTTCATAAAAATTTATGTTGAAAAATTAAAAAAAATTGTTTTTGGAGATTAATATCTCCTCAGTAAAAGTACCGATGGCAATTGGGATTATACTCTAATAAACACTAATCAATTGTCTATCAAACGCGCCTAGTTTGGATATTCTAGGTTCAATACGCTAGAAGTTATAATTCATTAAGTGCTTCTACCTACTTCTCCGAAGGACTTTTTTTAAACACCCTGTAACTCAGTGGGTGTTGAAATTCGGCCCTCCCTTCCATACAATTTGTTGCTCAAAATGAACCGATGAATCACCCCTTCAAGTATTCAGGACCCAAACCGGAACACCCTGTATAACAGATAACGACGTGCGCATATCGGCTAACATCATGTTGTCATATGACTACGTCATATGATATCAAAATATATTCAGATAATTTGATTTATATTGTTTATGAATTTATAAAATTGTGATATTGTAATATTAACTGAATAACTTTGTGTCTTGTGAGTTGCGTGTTATTATATTTAAATAAAAACAATTTTAGAAAAAAAAAACAATATGTTGTGTGCAGTAATAAAATGCAATATGTGTATTGGTTTTATTATATCGGTTTTCATGCTTTTCCAAAATGTCCAATTGTATTAAAACAATGGATTAATGTTTGTGGCAGAAAGAACAAATTTAATGTTAAAACTGCTAGAATATGTAGTAGATATTTTACCGAGGATGATTATGAAAATAATTTACAATATAAAATGGGTAAGTAAAGTCAGCACCGCATAATAAAATCAGGTGCAGTGCCACCATCATAATGAAAATAATGAAAATGTAACTGTGGATGATTTTTCTATGTTGAAGGATTCCAATAGAACCAAGAGAGTTCAGGACAGATGTACCAAAAAAGAAATAGAAGTGTTATTAAAAGAATCCTGCGATAACACTGAAGAACATTTCGATTTGATAGATAATCAAAAATATGTGCAAACTGAATCAACCTATTTAAACATTTTAGAGGAAGAGATGTAAGTATTTTTTTTTAAATACAATGTACCTACCTATATTTTTTATTCTTTTTAGCGAAAATTTAAAAAATGAAAACAATATTTTAAATGAAAATTTATCAAAAAAGGAAACAAAAATTGAAGAATTAAATTTATTGCTTGAAAAAAGCTATTTTGAAAAAAAAAAAAATATGGAAATGAAGTTGTCCAAAATATTTACATCAGGGCAACTTGTAAAATTGAAGCAACCAAAATTGAACTGGAAAATTGAACTGGAAGGAAGCAGATATAGCTCAGTCAATATTTTGTAAGTACATAATCATTCTCATAAATAAAATATTATATAATTTCTAATTTTTATACTTTTTAGGTACTTAGTTGACCAATCAAGAAGTAAGAAACGTAAATGGCACAAAATTATTTTATAAAAGTAAATTTTGAGACCCATTTTTATTTTTTTATTTTATAATATTAGAGGATAAATTTTGTAAGTACATAATCATTCTAATAAATAAAATCTTATATAATTTCTAATTTTTACACTTTTTAGGTACTGCCGCTTAATCGAGAGTTAGAAGAAGTAAAAAACGTATTATTGAAGGATAAAATTTGTAAGTACAATAATAAATATAATTTTATATAATTTCTAATTTTATATTTTAATTTCTACTTTTTTATGTACTGCCCTTCCGCCAAATCAAGAGTAAGTCCACTAATCAAGGCAATGGAGCAACATTATATTATTTTATAAGAATATTTTTTTTTAAATGTAAATTTATTGAAAGATAATGTAAATTTTTTGTTTAATTTAAATTTATTAAAAGATAATGTAAATTAGTAGATAAATAGTAGTTTATATAACTTTTAATTTTATGCTTTAGATTTTACAAAATTATATAAAAAAAAAATATTTTTTTAACAATATTTCAGTCATAAAAATTTTCTGATATCATATGACGTCATGCGCAGTAGAGAACGAAAATGAAACTTGGATTACATATATATCAGGATTAAGACCTATTACTTAGTTTGATTTTATTTCTCTCCAATATAACAACAAAAGAAACATTGATGACCCCGAAGTGATGGCAGACGGAAATAATTGAAAATAATTTCCATCTAACTTTACGACATTCAAGATGGCCATGCGATATATCATCAAAATCGAATGGTGATGTTCCAAAATATAAATTTACAACCACGATTGGTGCAGCACCTCAAAAACAAATTATTACCGCGAATTCAAACCAAATCGCTTTAAACGACAAAATAAGAAACCTTAAAGAACATATTCAAGTTTTGATAAAAAGGAATAACAATACGAATTTTTACTTTCAATTACCAAGCGATAATACAAATACGAAAATTAATTTTAATTTTTCTAATAACCAATTTTTGTTTTGATTTTATTTTTGTTTGTAGTTAATTTTTTAACAATATCGGTATTACGAATAAATGTAGCAGTATTAATTGCTCTACGGATGTTAACTTCCCCACTATCTGCTCTAAATTATTTCATCTACGATGCATTGGTCTTTCAATTGGTACAAAATACATATCTGAATATAAGAAATATTTCTCATTCTACTGTAATGAATGCAGCATCATTAATGTTTCACACATTATGTTAGCTATTAAATCAATTAATGATCTACTAAAATCATCTGGTGACACAATTGAACAGGTCAAAGTTCTACTCGTATTAATAATAAAAAAACAGATGATAACATTAATTCAATCATACTACAAATTGACGAAATTTGTTGCAAAATTGATGATTTAAATTTCAAGAGTAAGACTCAAATTGAAAACATGGGTTTACTTTTAAATTAAATTGACAAATTATCAAAGAAAAGGACTCCGATGGTAACGACAGTTTGATTAATAAACGTAAATTTAAATCTCAAATGTACTTTGCCAATCATGAGAAATCCAGCTAATGCTATGAAAACGTATTATATTGATGACGTCGTAGAATATTTAAAAAAAAACTTTCAAAGCATGACGAATCAATGCCAAATTTAAAGGTCGGTTTTCATTGAAGCAATATATGCCAATGAAACTCACAAGCGAGGTATCAAGATTGGCTAAGGGGTGATTCTCTGACTGGGTATACAATATTTATATACATAGTTGAGGGCACTTTGGGAGAACGTGTCGTTAATAATTTGGTAAGAACAATTCGTGCTGTATGTTCCCAATTTTGCTGTATGTTCCCAAAATTAAGATTTTCTAACAGAGTCACACTTGTAATTCTAAGTGAAAAAATCTGCCAAAATTAGCTGAAAAATTAAAAAGAGGCGATAACATGTTCAAAGTAAATATTCATACCGCCACTTTATCCTGGTTTCAGTTTTCGTTTTGGAAATATTGCTTTTGGTAGACATTCTGAAGAAAATGCTTTTGTTGATGATTTTATAGAAGAGTATGGAAATATAGAATATGGAAAAAAAATGTGGTGGAAGTATTAGAACCATAAGTGATTATAGTAATAGTGACCAAGAATATGAAGATGAGCAATATCCAAATGAAGCTTTTTCTGATATAACAGAAAATGAATATATTATTCCATTGGATTATAATGATATTGTTGAATGGTGTATCGGATTTAAGATTTCGGAAGGTTTTTAAAAATACTGCAGAAATATATACCAAATGTACATATAAAAATATAAAAAAATTGAAGAAAATATCGGAATGTGCTACGACAAGTGATATTATTCCAATCGGTGAAGGATTTTATGCACACTTTTGAATTAAAAAATATATTGAGAAATTTTTACAAACAAATTATTTAAAAAAAAGACACAAAAGAAATTTATATCAGTATTGATGGTGTCCCTTTTGACCAAAAGCTCTAATAGTCAATTTTGGCCAATTCTTGGTAACATAATTCCTTTTAAAAAAGTTTTTGTAATAGGAGTTTTTCATGGACATAAAAAACCTTACTGTGCAAATACGTTTTTGTTGCCTTTCATTGAGCAATTCAAAGATATTCAAAAAAAAATTAATTATTTTCAACAAAACAAAAATTAATGTAAAAATCAGATCGTTCAAATGCTATTAATGCCGAAAAATTTCAAATATGCAGTGGACCTTCTAATCATTCACATGAACCCAACAGTAACACATTAAACATTCAAAAAGCGAATGAAAAAGTTAAACATATGGGTCCACGGTACGTGCCACCATAATTCGCTCGGTAACTATGAATTGCCCCGAACAATCAAGGGTTTATTTACCGAAGAAAAACGCCTTAAAAAAGAAGATTTGCAGAAGTCGTGGCTCAAAATTTAAAGAAGCTAGTGAATTAGGAAATTATATTAAACAATTCCTTCCTTTAGCAAAACATAAAGCATGATATTTCTTTTAAGCCAAATTACTTATTTGGCGAAATTTCCAAACTGAAATTGTAGTCAGAGATATGCAAATGACTAAACTTTCAGTCTACAAATGGGAATGCTAAAAAGTTTAGCTTTTGTCAAAACTGAAGACATCTACACATATTATATGTTTTATATAAATCTATAGCGTGAATGTCCCATTACGTGACATATGTCCCTATACTCGACCGTTTCGTATTAAAGTCCTTAAAATAAGAATTTCGCAAATCTATAGTCAAAAATTTTAATTGAGTATTTAAGTTCACAGTTCAAGTAAAATTTTTAAACGTTAATACTTCCCATGAAAAGAATGACGTTAGTTTAATATTAGTTTAAGTGTGTCGCTGCAAGTGAGCATACATTTATGTGTTTTTTTCTTGTTGGGTAAGTTAAGCAATTCATTTTTAGTATATTTAACATAAGCAATAGAATTTTGGAAATTACTGCTTAGTATTAATTTTAAATAATTGATTTATAGATTATTGAACTAATTTGAATGCTACTTTATTATAAAAGTTAAGCTAATTAATTAAAAATAGTGTGTCGGGTACTGGGACAGAATTTATTTACGGTGTCCTATTATTCGACATAATGTGTCGAGTTCTGGTACATGAGAGGTTTCACTTGTTAGTCATTTTGTCGTTAATTAAAGTCAATAAATATATTTTTTTTTTTTAAATTAAAATTGCAGATAAAATAATAATAAAGAATTAGAATAGTACGCGACATACACTTTAACCGCTCCTGTAATATATATATATATATCGTCGACTGAAAATTAGTTTGGTCCATACGCCATTTTCGTGTTTTTTGACTTAAGAATGTAGATTATGGTAACAAATGACCCTCTTTCAGAATCTTTCATCAGTTTTTTAAAAATCTTATTGGTTGCTGAGATATTTAATGGTAAGTTTGTTCCATATCCATTTTTTTAACGATTTGTAATTTTGATTTGGGACATATCCAATTTTTTGGCGTATGGAACAATAAGCCAATATATTTTTTTAAATTTTTGGTGTTACAATTAGTTTGGTCCATAACCATTATCAATATGTATGGAACAATATTTTGTTTTACATTTATAAGAACTAGTTTGTTCTACGTACATATAAAATTAGTTGTCATGCAATATATCGTATGGATATGGTACAAACTGCAATAAATTTTCTTACCAAGAATTTAGTCCATATCCATAGCCTTAATACATACGCTCGGAAAAACTATATAAGAAACGCGGTGTATTTCAAATTCATCAGTTGTGGTAAAATAGTAGAAGTGAGCAGACGTATAAAAAATGGAGTCACCACCTCCCGATATGTCTCCACGGACTTTAAGGTAAGTGTATTAGTTAGTTTTAAATTTTGTATTAATTTATTTAATAATATTTAAAATAGTATGATGAATATAATCGTACCAGATTCAGATTCTGAATCAATATCCGATAAGGATGAAGAAAAGTCATCAAGCGGGTCTTCCTCGAATTTAGATTTTTCAGGTATATAAAATAACTTAGTTGTTCATATATTTATTTACTGTTATTTTTTAATTTATTTGTAATAGGTGATGATACAGATAAAGATCCGAACTATGTGCCAGTAGAAGACATAGATCGGCATAACAGCTGTGATGGTATTTTTTTAAAATTAATTTATTATATTTTCTTTTATTATATTTATATATGTTTTGTTAAAATATAGAAGATATAGAAGATAATCAACCTCATAATGATGTGTCGGCAGAAAACTGGAGAGATTTGCCATCGAATTCTAGTTTTAACGGTAAGAATTTGACCTAGTTAAAGCTTTAACCCAGTATTAAATATAATAATAATAATATGGCGTCTTTACAGATTCTGAAATTTCATCTCCAAAAATTACAAAAAAAAGGCAGAAACATACTGACCTATGGAAATGTAATATTAATAAAAAGCTAAGGCAGGCTGGAAAAGAATATAATAATTGGAAGAACCAACCGATGCCAGCAAGAGCAATGAAACCTGCATGTAAGCATACTTGTTTTTTTCTTTGCACGAAAAACTTTTCTGAAGCTGATAGAATAAAAATATTTGATAATTTTTGGAATTTATCTGATGATGACAAAATCAAATTTTACTTCAAATTTGTTAAGCGTGAAAATATTAAACGGCGCCGAGTAGCATCTGAGGCTAAGAAATATTCATTCAAATTTTTCCTTCAAGTTAACGATATTATTTTTCGTGTCTGCAGACTGTTCTTTTTGAACACGATAAACATCACAAAAAGACGAATTTATTATTGTTTCGAAAATTTTACTGACAATGAAACAGGATGTCCACGTGCTATGAAACGAGGAAAAAATGTAAAAAGGATAACAACTATAGAAAAATTAAATCAAGTGCGAGATCACATTAAAAGTTTTAAAACTATAGATTCTCACTATTGTCGTGCAAGTACACAAAAATTATATTTAGAAACCGACTTAAATTTATCAAAAATGTACCAGCTTTACTTAGAAAAAAATAATGATCCTGTAAAAATATCAATATATCGAAAAACATTCAACAATGAATTTAATATTTCATTTCATAAGCCAAAGAAAGACCTTTGCGATAAATGCTTTTTGTTTCAACAAAAACAATCGCCATCAGAAGAAGAAAAGTTATTCTACGAGAAACACAAACAAGAAAAACAGGCATGCAAAGTAGATCGAGATATCGATAGAAGCAATATTGATCCTAACACGTGCATTTTATGCTATGATTTACAACGAGTAATTGGCTTGCCGAAAGGAAATGCATCGTCATTTTATTATAAGCGTAAGCTGAGTTTTTATAACCTGACAGGTACAGCTATAATTCCAAATAAAAAAAATGTTACTTATTGTGCCGTATGGACAGAGGCACATAGTGGCCGTTCTGGTAATGACATCACTAGTGCACTTATAAGAATATTTAAAGAATTAATAAAAGATTCTCCATTAATTAAGAGGATAATATTGTGGAGTGATTCTTGTGTACCACAGAATCGAAACAAAATTAATACAACAGCCATAAAAATATTTTTGGACTCCCACTCGAATTTAGAGTTTATTATCCAAAAGTTTTCAGAACCAGGTCACTCAAACATTCAGGAAGTCGACTGTGTGCACTCTACCATCGATCGGTATCTAAAAAATATTGAAATACATAGTCCTCTTCATTATGACCGGTTGCTACATAACATGAAAGCCACAAAAATTACTTTAGTTATATTACAAATGAAACCAACCGATTTCAAAATATATTCGAATCCTGCCGGAAAGTTGGACTACAGTAGAGTTCCATTTTCTAAAATTAAAAGTATTTTATATGAAAAAGAAGCAATTGGTGTCTTTACGATTAAATATAAAATAACATTCCAAGAAATAAATTACAAAACAATATCGTTGCACAAGAAAGCATCAAAAAAAATTCTCGCTACTCCAAAAAATTTATTTTCAACTGCAATTGCCAAGCTACCAGAACGTCAAATTGCCAGGGAGAAAATATCGGATTTAAAGGACTTATTTCCGTTTTTGCCAACCGAAGATGTAAAATATTTTACAGCCTTATTAAAAATTAACCAAAAATAGTATTAACTTTTAAAGACTAAACATTAAAGTATAAAGTAACGAATATTTTATTTTATAATTATTAGTATAAATAATTTTTTTTTTACTTAATATTTAATAGAAACCTAGCTGTGAAGAAAAGCTGTGAGCAAATTTTGCTCCTTTTTTTTAATTTTAAGTTTTGTTAATTTTTGCTATGAAGTAAAGCTATAAATTTTGTACTTAAGATTTAATATGAAACCTAGCTGTGAAGAAAAGCTGTGAGCAAATTTTGCTCCTTTTTTAATTTTAAGTTTTGTTAATTTTTGCTATGAAGTAAAGCTATAAATTTTGTACTTAAGATTTAATATGAAACCTAGCTGTGAAGAAAAGCTGTGAGCAAATTTTGCTCTTTTTTTTTAAATTTATGTTTTGTTATATTAAGAAGCTATGAAGAAAAGCTATATTACCAAATATTGTTAAATTTATTTTTTATAATAAACTTTGAATTAAAAACTGTACGCATTTTATTTTATAAATATCGGTAGTTATTTAGTTGAAATACAATACTAATATTTATTATATTTAAAATAAATTTATTCGAACTAGATTGTTCCTTATCCAAATCGGGTTGGTCCACCTCCTACAATGTTAACAAAGTTGTAAAAAATGTGTGGATATGGAACAAACTGAAAAATTTCCTTTTCAGAAAAACTTTAATTACTTATTATGTGTTGCCAACACATTCATGAAAAAGTAAATTTAAATTCATTAATATGTATATATTAAACAATTAAAATTTTAAAAATATCTATCGGCTAATTTTAAATTTATTTACCTTCAAACTTAAAAGTCAATTTACTCGAAATAAGGTAAATGGCATATGGACCAAACCAATATTCAGTCGACGATATATATATAAAGTACGTAAAATGCTGAAATAATTTCGGTCGACATTACGTACATAGACATTCCGACCGTTTTTGTCCGTAATCTCGACCGAACTTATTCTCGAAATATTTACGATTTAATGGACTTTTAATTTTCAATATATTTTTAATTCATATCAGATTAGATGTACAAATGTACAAATTCAACCCACCAATTTACCTGACGTAGCAACTCCTTTTACAAAAAATTGTCTATGGCCGGAACCAAAAACTATTTTTAGGGAAGCAGGAAAATGCATGGCGTCTATAGCATCTTCTGAATCGTGGATAGAATATCAAAAAGCAAAGAAAGAAACAAAAAACTGATGAAATTTTGGAACGCAAAAAGAATCGTGAATGCAAAAATCTTTTTCGTAAATCTGCTGCAATGGAGTTAAAGAGACTAAAAAGGCAAATATTGATAAAAAATATTGCAAAAAAATATCGTATTAATCAATAAATTTGTATGGTATTTATTTAATTTAGTGTAATACAAAATAATGATTTAATATAAATAAAATAATTTTTATCTAAAGTATATATGAAATGAATTTGTATACTATATTCAACAAATACATGGAAATATACATTTGAGTATTTCACATGTACTTTTAAGTACTCAATTATTTTAGGAAATATTTGCTTTACCTCTCGCGCTTGAATTCAATGGTGCCTATAACTGTAAGTTTATAACTGTAAAATCCTACATTATAGAATAGAATAGAGAATATTTTTTCTCATTCATGTTTTGAATTCTGAATGAATTGGTATTTTAAAAAATATAAACATTGTTTAAATTATAATTTTGGTTCTATCTTTTTCATAATTATTTTTATAAAATTTTCTCATAATGTCTCAAAAGTATATCATTTTAATTCCATACTGTGTTGACATTAAATTTAATAATATTAGAATTCATTCAATAAATCGTTTAATAAAAGACATCACTATGAATAATCATAAAAAAATAGATAAAAACCAACAATATTATAATTTTTTAACGATAAATTAAAAATTCAAAATTTCCCCGTTTTTAATAAATTACATGATTTAGATTCAATTTCAAATACTATTAGTGTTCAATTCAATTTTTATGATTATGTATTTTTTAAGAACTTGGTCTATATTAAATTCAAAAAAAAATCAATAGGCAATACACTAATGAACATTTTATAAATAACGATTTCAGAGACATTTTTCGGATAACATAACAGAAGATAAAGAAGATAATTTCAATAGTGTATTTTTTAAATTCTTTTCAATAGCCACCTACAAAATTAAAATAAATACTTCATATATTAAATTTAATATCAAAAGATTATTTACATATGATTTCGAATATTTTTATGCAAATGATTTGGCGACATTTGAATATAGAAATGTTTATTTATTGAAATATGTAAATACTAAAGATTTTCAACCGTTTAATAATTCTTACATTAATAAAATTTTTATTATGGATTTAATTGCTCTAAACTTTTTAATTTTATCTGAAGTAAATTTTAATAGTATTCATGGTAAATATATTTAAATATTTAATTTGACTAATTTATTTTTTTCAATTTATTTAGATTCTTACATTTACGGAACATGTTGGTAATAACCAAAATTTAACATACTATAATAATCAAGATGATAATACATATCTACTTCTATTCAATCTGAAACTATACATCACACATCAAATGCATCATTTCGTTCATCAATTCATTCCAGTATTAATAATACATCAGCTCAATCAGATTTTTGCGGATTTAATGAGTTTGAAATGCATACTGTTGAAATTTTTTCAAATATTTTTTTTACATAACAACAGATATTTATGTGGTAAAATAGTGGATAAACCAGATAATATTTTTAAAATTCAATATTGGCTAAAAACATTTAAACCAAAATTTTATTATTCAAATGCTGTATTTAATATCAATAATATTTGTTTTCCTTTCCAATTAGAAAATAATCATAAAAATTTCATTACATTTTGTAGAACTAGTTATTCAATTCATTCATAACATTTTATTTTATTTTTAAATTTTTTAAATTTTCTCATTGTGTATTATTTTCAAATAATACCAAAATATAGTAGAATAATCAGAGAGAAACAACACAATACAAAAATGCACCCAATTACAGAATTCACCCAACATCAGAACAACACACACACATAACAACAACTAATATAAAATCAATACACACAATCAAATAAGAATATGAAAGCACTAACTAACCGTATGGAAAATTAATATAACCCTTAACCAATATAATAATAAAACACAATAAACACATCAATAGAAACAACACTAACAAGAACCAAAATCATAAACCAAATCCCAATAATACACATTAACAATACTATATAACCTAACAAACATATATCACGCACTTAACCAAAGTTAATTAACCAAAAACAATGATAATAATTATACATTACCATTCATAGATGATCAAAACCACCAAGAAGATTAGAATAGAAAACTCAACAATTTACATGCCAGAGGCGTCACAGATTCCAAGACAAAAATATTATTGAAGAACCTACATCACATATACAAGGCATTTGAACACAACAAAGAAATAGAAACAGTCATCTACAAATAAGAACAAAACGTACTCAACACTAAAATCAAAATACTCAAAATAATGTCCAAAAATATGAACAAACAACTTGAAAATAAACACCAAAAGCATACAATACCCATCATTTTCAAAAATAACACCAGATCAACATAATAACACAACCTTCAATGACAAGCACCATAGATAATAATGAGACACAACAAGAAACAACCACATATGGAAACATCACAGCAATAGATAGCACCATAACACAATACAACAACTACGAAGAAACTTCAATAGCGACCATACCGGAAGAAAATATAATAACGAAAATCCAAACACAAGAAAACAACGGTAACCGACGAGTTCATCGAAAACGAGTTCATCGAAAACAAGTTCATCGAATACAAGTTCATCGAATGCAAGTTCATCGAAAACGAGTTCATCGAATGATCAATTCATCGAATTACAAGTTCATCGAAAAAAAAAAATATTTTTTAACTATATATTATTTTTTCTGATTATAGGTAATGAAAAATACATGTTCCATGACTAAACAGCAAATGATATAACAGTACCTCGCAAGTTTTACTTGAAATTTTTATAATTCTTCTTTTTTATTTTTTATTCTTTTCGTAGGCTTTTCCCTGATTATTTCCCTTATTAATGAAAATAAAAAAAATTTTACACTTACTGACAACTTATTACCTTCTTATTTATTACATATTTATTAAATTTATAGATTTTACGCCCGCTGTTACTGAGGTCATAGTTTAAGTTTACCTACTTAATAATGCAAACTTATACTTATTAATGAAAACAGTACTAATTAATGAAAACTTTCCCAGTAATCATTTTCCATTTATTGTTTTCAAATAAATAAGAAATAAAATAAAATAAATATTTAATGCTGGGAATTCCCTGTTCATAACTTTATGAATGTGAAAATTATTTTTTTGCAGTTTTAAAAATTAATAAGTGTTCAATTATCGATTAGTACTGTTCGTTAGCTGTGGAATAAAAAAAGTAATTTAAAAAAACAAAAATTAAAAAATTAAAAGTGAAAATAATAAGTTTAAAAACATGGATTTGAAATTTGTGAATTGTGAAAAGGGTAAAGAAAAACTATTATTTAATGGATGTTTATTGCGAGACATTGTATTTAGTGTTGAATATACAAAAACCGAAAAAAATTAAGATTTTTGTTGTATGATTCCGGAGCTGAAGATGACAATCGAATTCTAATTTTTCCCACTCAAGCTAATTTGGAAATTTTACGGCGTTCTAATCATTGGCATGGCGATGGTACTTTTAAAACAGTTCCAACTTTATTTGATCAGTTGTACACTCTACATGGATTAGAAGGTAACAGATCCATTCCATTAGTGTTTGGTTTACTTCCAAACAAACGGCAGGAAACTTATGTTCGTTTTTTTAAAGGAAGTAAAACAATTAACTGGCCAGTGCAAAGCTCAAACTATCATGACGGATTTTGAACTAGCAATGATCAACTCATTTGAAAGAGAGTTTCCGTCAGCTAAACTTTCACTTTAGTCAATGTATTTGGCGTAAAATTCAATCAAGTGGACTATAAAACAGCAATACGAAAGCGATCCAGAAATCGCATTAAAATTTCCTTTGCTCGTTTGCTCGCTTTTGTTCCAGCAAATGAGGTTGTACATTCATTTGAATTAATGTGCGAAAATAATATTTTTCCTGATAATATGTTACCAGTGCTAGATTATTTTGAGGATACATGGATTGGCCGACCTGATCGTCTAAGAGGTCGCCGTGCACCAGAGATTGATGAACTCGCTTCATCCAGGTATCTGGAAATTTATTAACTTTATCAAACAGCAACAAAGTTTAAACGAATTACGTATAGAACAATATTTAAGTGGACAGGCAGCTCCTCAAAAGAAAAAAAATATCGTGATATTGAAGCAAAGTTGTTACGTGTCGTCAGTCGTTGGCATCCAGATATAAATGTTTGTGATTATTTAAGATCAATAGCAACATAATGTATCATACTAAATTTTTTTCATTTAAATTTCATTTAAAAATTAATGTATATTTTTATTAAATAAATATCTATAAGTACTTGAAATAAAATTTTATTTTTGTTGATCATTGCAACTTGAAAATCTCTCATGATATTAGTTTATAGTTAAAAAATATTTTTTTTTTTCGATGAACTTGTAATTCGATGAACTAGTTTTCGATGAACTTGCATTCGATGAACTTGCATTCGATGAACTCGTTTTCGATGAACTCGTTTTCGATGAACTCGACGGGAATCGAAAACAACAACACAACCATAAATTCAATAAACACATCAGCTCAACGACACCTGAAAACAAAGAGATTTCAATAGGAACATACACACTAGAAAATTCAACACAAGAATGGCCAAACGCAACAAATGAAAACTACATAATACACAGTCAAGATAAACAATCCTCAGACACAAGCAACGAGAATACACCACATAATCAAGATAAGAAATCCTCAGACACATGCAACAAGAGTATTCCATGTAATCAGAAGGGCTTAACAATACACAAATGTACAATCAAACCAAAACACCACAAAATCAATCAAAAATACAATACTGGAAAATTAATCAAGAAACTCAAACCAAAAAACTAACTAACAATTACGAGAAATATACAAAAGATTTATCAACATGACTGACATAGAAATAACAACAATACTATCATACGGACCCAAATATGCCGTACCGACAATTAACAAAAACTTCCCAAGACAAACAACCATAGAAACTCTTGAACGTATACTAGACTACACACTTAGATGAACACACAAATACATATACAGGCAATAAAAAATCAACAGCTTCAAAGAATCGAACCCCAGAAACAGCATCAACATCACAATCAACAAATATGCAGATACAGCAATGAAATTCATCAAGAAACACAAGAAAGACATAATAATCCTAGACACAGATAAAGGAAAAACAACATGTCTAATAAAAGCTGATGAATACTGGAACAAAATGGACAACATGATAAACGAAGGAACCAAAGACAACACATACAAACTCCTAGCATCGGAAACAATAACCAAAGCAATAAAACAATGTTTCGAACACAGACTCAACAACTTAATCAACAACAACGAAGATATGTCAACCACCCTCAAACAAATCACTAACAAAATCTTTTGCACAAATAATCACAAACACTTCAACCTAGGAAGAATATATGGCACCATCAAACATCATAAAGATGACATGCCAATGTGACCAGTAGTCTCCACCATCGACACATTAGCACACAGACTCGACAAACACATAAGCAACAAACTCATAATCCTCAAAGACATAAGATACAATATAAGAAACAGCAACGATATAAAGAACGAACTACAAGACATTGGCATGAAAAAAGATGACAGCATAGTGAAATTTGATATGGTGAACATATTCACCAACATCCCAGTACCTAAAGTACTAGATATTCTCAATTATAAATTCAGAAAACAGATTGAAGATATATTCGGAGTCAAAGCCAACAACATCATCATGCTCATAGAATTTTTGCTGAACATCAACAATGTCTTCAAATATAAAGACCAAACATATAGGTAACTAAAAGGAATCGCGATAGGATCAACACTAGCAGACATCTACATTGGCCACAAGATAAACATTAACAACATCTTTATCAAATACGACATCAAACTTCAGAAAATATGTCGATGACAACATCGTCATCATCAAACAAGATCAGATAAACGCACAGAAGAAGAACCAACAGAAGGTATCAGTTACTTCATTCA
Source organism: Rhamphomyia laevipes (assembly GCA_963920725.1). Taxonomy (NCBI): domain Eukaryota; kingdom Metazoa; phylum Arthropoda; class Insecta; order Diptera; family Empididae; genus Rhamphomyia; species Rhamphomyia laevipes. The sequence goes on along the minus strand of OY987255.1, from coordinate 128,239,355 downwards.
TTTTCATTCATTATTACTTTATTTTCTTTATTAATTCTCTTAAAACTACAAAACAATAATATCTTCAAAGGAATTCAAATACAAACTTTAAGTACAATAAAAAATTTTTTAAAGAATTGAAAATACCATATTACCTTGACTTGAATCTACATAAACTAGACTTGAATCTATATAAATATTTCATTAAAACAGAATGGTACAACAAGCCAATGGCTGAAAATAGATTATTGCATCAGACATCACAACATCATCCGACACAAAAACACAACGTGATCTACCAACATCTACAAAAAATCATCGAATATACAGACAGAGAATACTTCACAAACACATTCAAAAATGCGTCGCTAGAATTAACAACAATGGATACGACAACAAAATCATCCTTCAGGCCAATTTCGCTGTTATCCCCTGTTACCAAAACGTTGGAGCTACTTCTGCTCCCTCTGCTCCAACATCACATCATTCTGGCAGATTCTGGCATGGCTTCAGGAAACAGCGAAGCACAACAACTGCCTCAGCCGAGCTTACCACACAAATTGCCGATGGCTTGAACCATCGTCGGCCGCACTGGTGTACTGTTGTAGTGGCACTGGACCTGTCAAAAACTTTCGACACGGTTACTCACTGAACTCTGTTAAACGACATCTTGAATTCATCATTTCCCGACTCCATCAAAAGGTTCCTATCAGCTTACATCAATGGTAGGAATGTCTATGTTGAATTCAGGAATTCATCTTCTAAGCATCTCAAACTCAAGATGGGAGTTCCACAAGGAGGGGTCCTCTCTCCCATTCTGATCAATCTATATATTTCGATGCTACCTACACCACCACCCGGCGTTAAGTTGATCACTTACGCTGATGACTGCTCTGTCATTGCGTCCGGCGCAGATGTAGAAGAGGTCACTGAAAGGTTAAATGCCTATCTGACAGATATAGCAGTATTTTTAAGAAGTAGGAATCTCAATCTCGTCTCTCATAAATCATCCGCAACACTGTTCACCTCTTGGACCAAGGAAGTAAATGTTGTCCTTGACATCATGATTGATGGACAAATAATTCCAACCATCAACATGAAGTGACTACTCCAGAAATGGTCGATAAAATCCATGATATCGTACTAGATGACCGAAGAGTGAAATTGCGGGAAATTGTTGACATCGTGAACATCTCATCGGAACGTGTTTTTAATATTTTACATCAATATTTGGATATGAAAAAGGTATCTGCAAGATGGGTGCCGCGTTTGCTTACAATTGATCAAAAACGCAATCGTGTGACAACATCAAAGCAAGTTTTGGAGTTATTACAACGTAATCCAGTCGATTTTTGGCGTCGATTCATAACCGTTGATGAAACATGGATACACTACTACACACCAGAGACAAAAGAACAATCAAAACAGTGGATTTCTACAGGTGAAAAGGCTCCAAAGAAGGCAAAAACAGTTCCATCAGCTGGCAAGATTATGGCCACTGTTTTTTGGGATGCTCATGGTATAATCCATGTCGATTATTTACAAAAAGGAAGAACAATCACAGGACAATATTATGCAACATTATTGGATCGTTTGAATGAAGAGATTATAATAAAACGACCACATTTAGCAAAGAAAAAAGTTCTTTTTCATCAAGACAATGCACCAGTTCACAAATCAGGAATTGCAACAGCAAAATTATTAGAATTGAGATATGAATTGGTTCCTCATCCACCATATTCTCCAGATTTGGCCCCTTCTGACTTTTTCCTGTTTCCAAATATGAAAAAATGGCTTGCAGGAAAGAGATTTGGGTCAAATGCTGAGGTCTTCGACGAAACAAATGGCTATTTTGAAGGGTTGGAGAAATCATATTTTTTGGAAGGCATCAAAAAACTGGAACATCGTCTAACTAAGTGTATCGTCCTAAAAGGTGACTACGTTGAAAAATAAAAAAAAAAAACTGAAAAAAACTGTGTCTTCTGTGTCAGTCCACGTAATTATCAATCAGCCCTCGTAGATAAGTATATGAAATAAATGTAGTTGTATTGTATCGTTTGTATGTATAAGTTTGTTTTGTCCCATTTACTGACCTTGAGTTGCTACAACAACAACAAAATCATAATGCAAAATCTGGTGAGAAAGCCCTTCGTGAAGCAATCATTAGTGCAACCAAAAGATTCATTCCATGGGTAGAATCAAGAAAATGATACCAAACTTCCCGCCTGCTGCCTCACAACTAGCAGAACAACGTGACCACCTTCGTGCTACTGACCCAAGCGATGCGCGTATAGCTCAACTCAAACAGGGAATCCACAAGCTGGTAGCCGATCACGGGCTATCCAAGTGGTTGAGCCACCTTGAACAATGCTCGCCTGGGTCCAGAAAATTTTGGTCAACGATAAGCGGTTTTTCTGGCAAACATCAGCCACAAAATAAATCAGCTATCACTTTCAACCAAGATCAATTTGATAACCCTAGGAAGTGCGCCACCCAATTTTGCAGAGTTTGTTGAGCATCCACCGACTCAAGATAAGACCACTCGTCCTGTCTTGCGTAAACTAAAAGCAATGAAACTAGATAATAACTTCGGCTCCTTCAATGCTTCAGACATACGCGAAGCCATAAGGAAAGCCAAGCCTTCCAAGGCACTAGGTCCAGATGGCATCTCGATGGTCATGTTAAAACACCTAAACCTAAATAGCCTCGAGTTCCTAGCAAAAATCATCAACCTTACGCTAGTGAATCTATCCATACCTAATGTATGGAAAGTAGCCAGAATAATTCCCATCCTCAAACCTGGCAAGCCATCTCATGAAGGTTCTTCATATAGACGTATTTCATTGCTTTCCCCTGTAGCTAAAATTCTAGAGGGCCTCCTTCTACCACAGCTACAGCGCCAGTTTGCTTTAGCCTCACACCAACATGGTTTCAGGAAATGTCGAAGCACAAAAACTGCCTTAACTGAAATAACAACTACAATTGCGGACGGTCTATCTAAACCATCGTAGACCGCACTGGCGCACTGTTGTCGGTGCACTTGATCTATCCAAAGCTTTTGACACGGTCTCTCATTCGGTTCTTCTCAACGATATTCTGAACTCTACTTTGTCAAATTCCACCAAAAGATTCATGTCAGCATACATTCATGGCAGGTCGGCGTATGTGGAGTTCAGAAACTCACGTTAAAGTATAGAAAATTGAAAATGAGGGTACAAGGCGGTGTTCTTTCTGCAATTCTCTTTAATTTATATTTATCAACGATCCCAACTCCACCTACTGGCGTAAAATTGATAACATATGCCGATGACTGCTCTGTTGCAGCTACCAGGGTAGACGTAAATGCTGCTCTGTTGCAGCTATCAGGGTAGAGCTACCAGGCTAGACGTAATTGAACACTGTGCATAATCAATATGGAAAAGAAAAATATCGATAAAACCTCCTTCCGTTTCTTATATGAAAAAAAAACCCTCAAGCACACCGATGATATGAAAATATAAATTTGTCTTTATACTCTTCTTCATACAAATTTCTCACAAAAAAAATAACTTAATATAATAAAGTTTCTCTTAAAAAAGAGAAATATAAAAATTGTTCTCGGTGCACAGTATTTGAACACAGTATTTGAACATAGTCAATATGGAAAAGAAAAATATCGATAACACCCCCTTCCGTTTCTTATATGAAAAAAAGCCCACAAGCACAGTACATATATTTTTACTGTTCATTAAGAAATCTTCAACCGATGATATGAAAATATAAATTTGTCTTTATACTCTTTCTTCATACAAATTTCCCTTCCGTTTCTTATATAAAAAAAAATGTATGTATTTTTATGAACAGAAACAATATACTGTTCTTGAGAGCTTTTTTTCATATAAGAAACGGCATGAAATAAAAATATATTTTTATCTAAATTTTCGATAAAAATTTTTGTCTAATAAGAACTTTCAGTGGTGCAAGTGCAATTTATATGTGTTTTTTTGGTAGTTAAAAAGTTATAAAATAAATAATTTTATATTTAACTATAAATATTTGATTTTTAATTTCTAATTAAAGAATTATTAATTTTAAAACTTTGAATTGTTTTTGTTGTGTTTCTTGCTTTTTTTTTTTTTTGCTGCTTTAAAATAAAATTTATTTTAATTTATATTTGTATTTGATAATACATATTTGTGTTTGATTTCTTTTTCGACGAAAATTTTTCGTTGGTACGGTAAATATATAATATAAAATTAAAATTTTAACATAGCAATTGTACTATATTATATTTTATATACATTTTATTTAAATTATTAAATTAAATTATTTATATTTTATACCTAAATTAATATAATGTCGCCAAAGCGAAAATTGTCTGGTCACGCTTTCAGACAAAAAAGAAAGCAAATGTTGCTTTCTGCCAAAAAACAACAAAATGCTCTGCATAAGTTTTTTATTGGTGAAAACGTAAACCAACAACAACAAATCACAACGAACCAAATCAACATTTCCAATAACATGGAAAGAATCAATGTTATTGATGATACACCACCACAAAATAATCCAGGTTGTGATGAAAACACATCTGTGTTAGGTGGATTTGCGCAGGCTGGGGTTTCATTTTCTGAAACGATTTCAAAAACTGTTCCAATTAGTTTAGAAATAGATTTAGATGATCCGGCTGTCTGGCCAGATTTAAATGATAGACTTTAAACCCTCATTGTAGAAAAAGGCCCCAAACAAAACAAAAATATTTGCTATCCCGAAACAATTGTAAGATCGTGGTTAGTATATTCGGTTTCAATTGATTCCATTTTTTGTTTTTGCTGTAAGTTATTTATGCAAAATTCTCAAATTCCGATTAGTAGTATAGGATTTAACAATTGGAATCATATAGGTAAGGTTCTTTTGGAACATGAAAAGGGGGCCGTTCACGTAGACTGTTTTAAAAAGTGGAAAGAATTTGAATTAAGACTTTCCAAAAATTCCACAATTGATTGCATTCTTCAAAATACAATGTTTAAAGAAGTTCAACATTGGAGAGATGTGTTGAAACGACTTATTATTCTTGTAAAATTTCTTTCAGTGCAATCTTTGGCATTCAGGGGTTGGTCAGACAGGTTATACGAGAAAAATAATGGTAATTTTCTCAAATTAGTAGAAGCCATTGCTGAATTTGACAATGTTCTGTCAGAACACCTAAGACGCATTACTAATACTGAGACGCAAAACAAATATTTGCATAACAGCATTCAGAATGAGCTAATTTCTATCGTTTCTAAAGTAATTCAAAATAAAATCAATGATATTATAAAAAGAGCAAAATATTTTTCGATAATTGTTGATTGTACTCCAGATCAGAGCCGCAATGAACAATTATCACTTATTGTTAGAGTTCTTCATAGAAATAAAAACACAAATGAAATTAAGGAGCTTTTTATGGGTTTTTTAAAAGCTACAGATACGACGGGTAAGGGCTTAACGGATTTAGTTTTAGACCGACTATCTTCCCTAGGATTTTCAATTAGTGATTGCAGGGGGCAAGGCTATGATAATGGCTCAAATATGAAGGGAAAAAACATTGGTATGCAAGCTCAGATTAAACATTTAGAACCCCGAGCATTTTTTGTGCCATGCGCATCACATTCAGCTAACCTGGTCCTTCTGGATTCAGTTCAATGTTCACTTCAAGCTGTAAATTTTTTTGATACTGTCCAATGTTTATATGTATTTTTTTCTAGTTCTGTTTCAAGATGGGATATTTTGAAAAAGAATGTGAAAACACTAACTCTGAAACCACTCTGTACGACAAGATGGGAAAGCTGTATAGAAGCATTAAAACCCTTAATGTGTAGTTTAGGTAATATTTATGACGCTTTAGATGACAAGGATAAGAACGGAATAACTAGAAATAAAGCGAATAGTTTATCTCTCAAAATTATTTAATTTGAATTCATTTGTTCATTAATTATTTGGTATAATATTTTAGATAAAATTAATATATTTAGTAAATATTTGCAAAGTCCTGCTATTTGTTTAACGACGGCAGTAAATTTGTTAGAGGGTACAAAACAGTTTTTGACAGACTTAAGAAATGACGAAAAATTTCAGGGGTTTATCAAGCTTAATTAATTTTTTAATATGTTTTACAATTTAAAATAGCACGCTTGAATTTTATTGCTTTTTATTTATATTTTATTAATATTTTTTGTTATTGAAATTCGTACGATACCAATATTTATTAGTACGATAGCAATATTTATTTATTTTTATTTATTTTTGAGGACTATACCTACGTGGGATACCTCGTTAAAAAAAAGCATTGGAAATCCTACCTCTTGGATGATGTGGAAACGGCAAATGGGCGTTTTTTTTTTTTTGGGGCGGCAATTTTGAAAACTGCACCAGGCGCCAAAATCGTTGGCGACGGCGCTGAGTCTTTCTTAATATATTTTCAGACCTGGAGACGCTACAACAAGGCTCCGTGAAATAATCTACTTAAATTAACATCACATAATGTGTACTATGTTAGCTTTTAGAATATCAAAAATGACAACCAAAAGAAAGGAACAAAATAGATATGAAAGATCGGGCATTAAAAATTTTTAAAATTGAAATAATAACTTCTGCACATATACTCAGATTAACAGATTACACAAAAAAAAAATTAAACAAAACATCTAACTACGAACTTGGAGCGATATTGTCAAGTAGAACGTTATATGCTTATGAAATTAATTATTCGACAATCGAGAAAGATTTAACTTTATATAGTAATCAGTCAAATAATTTAGGAGATTATAAATGATAAAATAATTTAAAATTAAATGGTAAAATAATTTAAAATTCCAGCTCAATTTTCGGTGAAGAATTCGTTCCAAATATTCAATCGACAATTGAAAACGCATTTGTTTGCAAATCCGAAAGACGACCGAAGCTATATATTTTCGAAGATGGATATGGTTTTATATTAAAAGAAATATACTAAATTAACACATTATTCTTTTTATATTTCTAAACATAGTTTTTCCTATTGGCGGCCAATTGCATATTTTGTTATACATTCCGAATTTGTTTAAATTAATGATATACATATATACCTATTTTTTATAATATTTAGTTTGGGAGATATAGGTTGGGATATACAGCTGAAACTATATTTTTAGTATCTAAGAAATATTTGTGTGGCAAACCAAATTTCAAATCAGAAGCATTCATACTCCGTGTACACGTACATTACACACCATTTACATGGAAGGAGATTCTCGTCATTATGACGTATGGTAAGAACTTAATATTAATTTTATGTTTTTTATAATTTTGAAAAATTCATAATTGTGTTGTATTACCACCATATTAAAAAGAACTCTTATAATATAACAAAAAAAAAAAAAAAAACGTTAAAAACAACATCATTTCATAATAATATTTTTTTGACGTGAGTAAAGAATATTATATAATGTTTGATACTTAATATTGTTATTATTTTTATCTCATTCTAAATTTAGTTTTAATTTGTTTAAAAAAAATTAATTATGTAATATTAGTTGATGCTTAAGTAGCAAACAATACAACGTAGTTATTTTAGACCAACTACTCTTTAATAATTTGTATTACTTTCAGTATAATTGCACATATTAAAATATACTGGCGGTATAGTAGCGCATTGATAAGATCAATTAATTAGATTGTTTCCAAAAAATCTCATTATATGCTGCAAAATAATATCTTTATATGAAGCATAAATTAAATGTAAGTTTTGTTTATTACAATTTCGTTATCATCTAAAAATTTAGTATTTCAATTTATTTCTACCCGATTTTTAAAATTTGACCTACATATTTGTATTAATTTTTGGGACACACAACACAACTGTAAAGAATTTGAGCAGTTGCGTTGTGTCCTAAAATTTTGTTTAAAAATATTTCATGTATATTTTCATGCGCACAATTAAATAACTTAAAAATGATTTATCAAATTACAATAATCTATATTATTAAGATCCGGTTGAAATTGTCGATATTATTATTTTAACTGTCATACCTTTATTACTATTTAAATGTTTCCTAACAAATATCATTGTTAATGTTTCACTGAGGAAATATCTATTGTACTGCAAATATGATTTGTTCCTTTTTTATTTTGTATGTTGTATGTTATATGTTAACTATTAATTCAAAGATTCTCGACAGCTTTTGTTAACTTGACTATTTTTGACTTGAATAGTATTAAATCGACGGTTATGCTCCGCATTGTTGCCACGGAACTATCGATAAAGTATCATTATGTTCTATACTTGATTTATTTCCACAAACAATTACAAAACAAATGGGTCAAAAACCTGTAAATTTTTATATAAAATTTTAAACAATATTTTATATTTTAATTAATATAAAATATTACTATGCAAATAGCAAAATTTTAAAAGATATTTTAATGAGTAATGAAAATAACATAAAAAAACTAGAACATTTTTTAGTATTAACAGTTTAATAAAAAATGTATACATACATTCCTATTTTTTAGTTAGTATAATACAAATAAAATTAAGAAGTTCTAAAAAATCAATAGGGATTAACCAGTTTTTTAAAAAATATATTTTTTTTTGCTTATCATTCTTAAAATCTCTTTTGATTACGTATTTTTGTTATTAAAGGATGGAATTCTTTTTTAACTCGTCAAATAATAAATTTATTATTGGGATTGAGACTATTAATATAACAATAGTAACGAACAAAATTTTAATATAGGTATTACTAATATAAATTTAACCAATATAAGATGTAATACGGTTTAAATTTAGATTAATAATCTTTATGAATCATAAAAATTTAAATTTATGTAGTAAATCGGAAAATTTTAAGTTGACAAGCCTAAACTTATAGGACAATTTCAACCACTTCATAATTATTCCATAACCAATTTTAAAATAAGGTTTGATCAGCAGTACATGATTTTCGGTTGCACAATTTACAAAATATAGGCAAGCAAATTTGCAAATATTAAGGGTCTACAACCTATATAATATGCAGCTATGAAAATATATCTATATATTCTAAAGGTTCTTAGTTTTTAAATTTTATTAATTACATGACAAAATTTATGATATTACTAAACAAATTAATAGTATGTATTACCTCGATGAATCCGTATATAATGTAAATATGTTCACAAAATTTGATTATAGTTTATATTTATACCAACAAAACAAGTTACATGTAGTTTAAGTTTGGCTGTCCCTCTTTACATGCCTTTTGAATATGAATATCATATATTTTGGAAGTTTGCTAGGCATTAATCGTAGATAGATTTCATAAAAGATGAATGATGAACCTTTAATGTGAGCAAACTCATATAAAATAAAGCTATTCATTCTTCTTTACTTTTCCAAACATTTTGCTTTTAAACAAATTCGTGTAAGCAGACAGAGCAAATAGTGCGTACCTAATTGAATTTTATTAATTTAAATATTTAAGATTACTATTTATATATATTTTACCTTAATCTGATTATAGTTCATACCAGCAAAAAATAAAAATATGACGCAAATTATATCAATCATGATCATCATGACACGTTGACGTCCCGTTTTAGTATTACATATTAGTATTACATATTGATATTTTCTTATTATTCTCCCCAACCAAATCAAAAATAACGGCATTCGAGTTGTTTTTGTTTGTTATTTATTAAAATTTTTTAGTAAAATATACAACGGAACTAATGGAAATGGTCTATGGTGAAAAAATTAAAAAAATATGCGACTATATTACCCAGTGTGCGAATTTCCGAAGGTGTCTTAAGATACTGTAATTTTCTTTCCCTTAAAATTTTTCTTATTAAATATTTTCCAAAAAAAACTTAAAACCAAACACTGAAACGCATTTTTTAATTTTACATAGCAAAAATATTTAGTTTTAGTTTACGAAAGGCGGAATAGAACTTAATGACGGTTATTCCAAACTCCGTCGTAATCGAAATGTTCAGTGGAATTGAAATCGTTATTCTGAAGTCGGAACTGCGGCGGAATTCCGAAAATAGTTCCGTCGGAATTTTGTTATTCCATATAGCACCCCAGCAGACAGAAAATGTGATCACAGTTTTTGATGGATTTTTTGTGACATTTTTGTTAGTAATTTTGTGAATAATTTTTGTGACCTTTATATGTGACAATAATGTGATAAAAAAAATTCACAAAAAAATGTCCACATTTATTTGTCATATTATTGTGAAATTTTTGTGACATCAATATTGGGAATTTTTTTCCTGAACTAATTGGTCACAAAAAGTTCACAAAATATCGACAACAAAAGAGTAATAAAAAATACTTGTGAAATTATATCTTCGTTTAAATTGGATTTGTGTTTTTGATGTAAGTAAAAGTAAGCAGGGTAAGGTAAGTAAAATAAAAGAAAATATTTTAATTTAGCTGTGAAATTTTAATTAAGAAAAAAATTAAACTCATATAATTAAATTTCTTAATCTTCTTTATTTTTTTAATTTCAGACACATTAAAGATAATAATTAGGCAAAAAGTTTTTTCGGAAGATGACGCCTTATGTGAAATAAAATCTTTTTTGCAAAGGGATGAGAAGGAACGCTTTCAAAAATATTTGAAGAAGAAGCATTAGAATTTAATTTACATTTTATTTATTATATTTAAGCAACTTGAATTAATAATTTTAATTTTTAATTTTTTTATCTTTAATTTAAAATATAATATATAAAATACATAATGTAATTTTTCATTTTAGCATAAGAAAATAAAGTAATAAATTATAAATATCTACAATATGTAACAAAATTATGATAAAAATCTCCACAAAACTGTAACAATATTTCCAGTATTAATGTGACAATTTTTCCCACATTAATGTGACAATTTTGTCCACATTTTTATCACAATTTTACCACCAAAAATGTGACCCAGGTGTGACAATAAGCGCCAACTAGACTGCCATATTTTCAACAATTTTGTGACAATTTTTTGTGATACAATCACAATACAAGTGCAAATGCAGCGTTTTTATTAATTTAATAGGCAAATGCGTTGAATTTAGTTCAAAAAACGTTGCAATTAATCTGAAAATAGTGTAAATATCTACAACAATATATTACCTTATATTACCATGTTTTATATTTAAAAACAAATGCGGTAAATTGCCGAATAATTTCAAATTAAATGTTAAATAAATTAACTGTATTTTTTCCTTTTAAGTACTATATTTATTTTTTTATGAATTGTGCCGTACTTCTTATACCTGCAGTTTTTCCGTAAAAACTAAAAAAGATAAGGTATTTTGGAAAATCCTAAAAAATTGTGTAAGTACAATTTAATAGTAAATATATCATTGTTTACTTACAATGAACTTTTTTTTACCTTCTATATATTTACTAATTAATATGTATTTTAGGTCATTCTGCAGATGACGATTTATTTGAGGATCATAGAGCGTTCCTAATCAAAGCTATAATCACTGAATATCGAAATAAGATTAAATTACGCGGCAAAATGTACAACTTTAAGTTTTCAAAACCAAAATATTAGGCAAAAATTAACTATTTTTCTGGTTTATAAGTAAATTTTTGTATGGTTGCATTATTATTTAAGCTTACGTTTAATTTTTTATAATTATAAAATAATTCTTATGAATAAAATAAATACTTTTCATTAAATATTACAATTTTCATATTCTTTACATAAACTTGAAAAAATATCCCAGAAAAAGGGAACAACATAAGGAAATTGAGTTTGCGTTAATATTACTTTTTATGTTGCAACATAAAAAGCATATTCAATGCTGGCTTCACTTTTGAGATTTCAGATTCTGTCTATATAATATTATATGTCTAGTCTATGAGACAAAACTAATTTGAATGCATATGATTTAGTGAGCCGATGTTAGCAATTTTAATTTCCAATTGTTTATTGGGATAATATTTTATGTTAAAACCATAGACATATAATATATATATAGACAGAATCTCAAATCTCAAAAGTGAAGCCAGCATTGAATATGCTTTTTATGTTGCAACATAAAAAGTAATATTAACGCAAACTCAATTTCCTTATGTTGTTCCCTTTTTCTGGGATATTTTTTCAAGTTTATATAAAGAATAAGAAAATTGTAATATTTAATGAAAAGTATTTATTTTATTCATAAGGATTATTTTATAATTATAAAAAATTAAACGTAAGCTTAAATAATAATGCAACCATACAAAAATTTACTTATAAACCAGAAAAATAGTTAATTTTTGCCTAATATTTTGGTTTTTAAAACTTAAAGTTGTACGTGATTATAGCTTTGATTAGGAACGCTCTATGATCCTTAAATAAATCGTCATCTGCAGAATGACCTAAAATACATATTAATTAGTAAATATATAGAAGGTAAAAGTTCATTGTAAGTAAACAAGTAAACAAAACAATGAACTTTTTACCTTCTATATATTTACTCTTAAATTGTACTTACACAATTTTTTAGGATTTTCCAAAATACCTTATCTTTTTTAGTTCTTATGGAAAAACTGCAGGTATAAGAAGTACGGCACAATTCATAAAAAAATAAATAGTACCACAGACAATCTATATAACAGACCCACAAGTCTTATATAAGAAAAACGACATTTTCATATTTTACTTGAATAAAAATTCATTTCTAATGGCTCGGCATCTATATGTGTCTGTTTCTATTATGTTACTCTCCAATTTATCGCATAAGTTTTTTTTCATTTTCTATTCTCTTTTTCGTATTATTCTCAATTTGGTGAATGAAAATTATTTTTGAAAATGAATGTAAAAAATCGAAAAAAAACCATGGGTAATAAATGCGCGGTTGGTTCTTGTAGAATTTTATGTTGAATAAAGTTATTTTATTAAATTTTTGCTGTGAAATTCGTACACTGAATTGAATTAGTACGATTGCAATATTTTTTTTTTAAATATATATTTTTGAGGATTAGACCTACGTGGGATACCTCGTTAAAAAAAGTGCATTGGTTATCCTACCTCTTAGGTGATGTGAAAACGGACGACAAACGGTTTTTAGCGCATTTTTTAAAAGTGCACCATCCACCAGGTGCAAAAATTGATAGCGCTGGTGCTTTTTCTTAAATAATAAAATGAAAATCTTGAAAAAAGGTTTCAGAAATAGAACTTATTGAGTATTTTGAAGAAAAAAGTTTACATCGGACGGACAGACAGACAAAACGATAACATAACTGATTTTTTATCTAAAAAAAATCGTATAAACTGATGATAAATATAAAAAACATCAAATGTTATGACCGACTTTTATTTTTTATTAGTTCAAAACTAAAAAATTATTGCATTTTATATTTTGTAATTCGTTTAAGAAAATTTATCCAGTAACAGAACAGAAATTAAAATTATGCAATATAAATACAACAACAATACATAATTTCTCTCCTCAGTATAGAAAAAAAATTCTCTATACTCATTCTCAATTTTCGTGTTTTTATTGTCGAACTAATGTATTAGTGGCCGAGCCATTAGAAAATTTGTTCTGTATATGGGGTAGAATAACGACAATTTTTTTGTTAGGAGTTATTTCTCTGTATGAATCTGTTCTCTGTGATAGTACTTAATAGGAAAAATTACAGTTAATTTATTTAACATTTAATTTGAAATTATTCGGCAATTTACTGCATTTGTTTTTAAATATAAAACATGGTAATATAAGGTAATATATACACTATTTTCAGAATAAATAAAGGGTTTTCAGATTAATTGCAACGTTTTTGGAACTAAATTCAACGCATTTGCCTATTAAATTAATAAAAAAGCTGAATTTGCATTGAACAATGTTGCACATATTCAATCTCAAAATCGTATATCACTACTTACAGATTTTAATTTTATTAAATATGTTCCTAAATTTAAATTTTCATTCATAATTTCTAAAATTTTGTTGAAATAAATTCATTTAAAATCATAATTTGACAAATTATTGAATGGGACTTTTTTTATATAGCTACCAACACTATGTTCAAATATCCCATTTTTTATGTCAAATAGCTGTCAGTGCCCCTCCAAGAGGGGCTCAATGCTGGCTTCACTTTTTATTAGAACAACATATATTGGACATTCAGTCTATATATATTATACGTCTATGGTTAAAACTTAATTTATTTGTAATTTTGCTACTGCTATTAAATTTTCAAATATAGTTTTTCTTTCATATATTAAATTTTAACGTTACCATATTTAATTTAAATTTAAATGATTTCAATAAAATTTCTCTTTGCCCTACATTAGTAGTTACATTAAAACATTTAGCGACTGTTGTTTGTTCTATAGTGTGACACAAAACAAAAAACACGCTGCAATTTATAGTATATTTCAATTTAAATCTGCATCTTTTTTCGTTATGAAAAATTTAAATTTAATTTATAAATTTCAAAATTCGATACTTACTTCATATTCGACAGTCTGATTGTCACAATAATACCATACCAACACTCTCGGAAATAATTACAACTACATGATTCAAAACTAAATATGTATATTAACTTTTGTAAAATTTTACGAAACATTTTGTGGTATTGGGAAATTATTTCATAATAATTTCCCAATATTTTCAAAATCCAATTACCAATAACAATCTCCATTATTATAATTACATGTTTTAAGGCTTCCCCAAACCGGCGCGTTTTTTTTGCGGCAGCGGCGCGAATAAAAAAACCGCGCGGAAATCGCGCGAATATCTCATAGTAGGCCACACCGAAGCGGCGAAAAATCGCTCTTAAATTTCAATATAAATATGTCATAAGTCATAACGCGTTGGTTTGGGGCAGCCTTTATGGGGCAATTTGTCAATGTCAATCAACAAATATGTTTTGTTATTATTGATTAATTGATTCACTATACTACTAATTAATTAATAATTATCGCAAATTAAAATTAGGCGGCAAAATTAATTCTAGTTTATTTATATTATTAAAATTCCAATAGCAAACATTAGTGAAAATATTCATAGATTACTATAAAACAAGAAGAAATTATATTATCTTTACCATTTCAATTGCTGGATATCTATTTTTGATATTTTTATCTATTCGTTTCTTTTATCTTCTATCTCTATCAGTTTCATACTTTTTTTTCAGAATTTTCTTTAACTTTCAATAAAATATAATATGTATTTAGAATTTAATTTATTACTATAATTTAGAATTTAATCGATATTTACATAAAAATAGTATTTATTTATTTAATGGCTTACTGCTTACTTACCAATTAATACCTGAAACCAAGAATTAGAATATGTTTGATACAGAAATGAAATCAATATACAATATGAAGTCCCACACATGAAATCAATTTGTGTATAAAATAGAATAATATCAAACCATTTTCATCGAAAAAATCTAAATCCTTTTCGGAATTATATATTTAAATTAGGTTCCCTGGTTTGTTTGCATATTTCACCCTCTTTATCTAATTCTTTCCTTAAAAAGCGTTGTAAAGCACATTATGTTTTCATGGTTATATTTACGGAATAAAAAATGAAATATTAGGGGAATTGGGGTCAATCATTTCAGTATAGAATATAAATCAATATCCAACATTTTCTTCATTATATCAAAGAATCAAACATTTTTCTACATTTCCATCGTCCAGCCAATCAAGTTTTATGCCATATGTTTGATTTTTCAAACTTATTATGTCAGTGCAGTGTGTAAGTCAGTGAATTCATTTTTAAGATATGTTTACAAGAAACTAGAAAGTAATGCAAATAGCAGTTTTATGAGAGACACCTTGTAACCCGTCTTTTAATGAATAAAATTTTACTAAATTACCTGCTATAAAAAGGGAATTACGTTTATATTTATAGTATATTGCTGTTTTGCTGTTTTACACTGTCTTCTAGTTCGTTGTTTGCTGGTAAGAAAATTCTATAGCTGTCTTCCTTTTATCCCCGATAAATCAAACAAATTTGATAATTTTTTTCCCACTAAAACGCACCTTATAATATGAATCAATTTAAACGACACTAACGTCTGATTTGTGGCAACTTGTTATTTTTGTGTATGTGGGACATTAATATGTTGCATCAAAATGTTGAAATATTCTTTCTATTTGGATGCATTTTGGTGCTGTAGGTATTTTAATATTTATTTATATTTATTTTGTGCCAGTTTTATGCACCTGATGCTAAAGATTAGTGAAATCTCTAAATTAATCCGTCCGCAGTGATTAGTGCAAAGCAGCCATTAATGTACATATCATACTGAATAAGAAAATAGAATATAGAATATTATTAAAAATGTAATAAAATGTAATAAAAAAACACGTTAACTCGTTTCTTTAAAAAAATATATATTGTTTTGATTATTTATTTATATTATATTATTTATTCATATTCATTTATATTATATTATTTTAAAATTTATATATCTATTTCTAAAATCAATGATAACAAATTAGCTATGAAATCGAAATGTTTAAAAGAAATGCATATAGCAATTTTCAAACTACATTTTTTTTTTTGGATTATTTCAATTACCATATAATTATTTTTCTTTATATTTAACATAATCTTAACTATTGACTTAATTATTTCTATTTTATTCATTTTAATTGAAATTAATATTATATTTTTACAAAATTTAATTAAACTTTTATAATTTTTAAATTATATGAGTTTTTTACATATTTAATTTGACTTGTAATTTAAATTTGATATAATAGTTTTTCTTAAATTTATAATTAAATAAATGACTTCTATAAATTTAATTTTAAATTCGTTTAATTCATTTGTAATTAATTATATTATATTTTCAATAAGAAGTCCGATTTTTATTAATATTTATTTATTATTCACTGTTTATAAAACAATGTTCTTTGAAATAGAATCAATAGTTTTCCTTAAAAAAAAAAAAATATAAGAAAATAATTGAATTTATTTGGTTAATTTTTAAGTTAATATTATAATAAATTTGATAATTTAGTTTTTTATTATAACTAGTTTTTTATTATAAAATTAAACAAAGTAAATATTTTTAAAGTATATATAAATATTAAAGATTTTTTTTTTGTTTTTTAAAAAAAAGATCCTAATTATAGAGACTATTTTGAAATACAATAAAGCCATTTTCGATAACAATTTTTTTTTTTTTTAATATGATCCCGAAATATAAGAGACAACTCTCGTTATAATGTACAACTAAAATAATAAAACAAACGGTTAAAGGAACTTTGGTAGAAATTCTAAATTGCTTTTTTTTTGAATTTTAGGACTAACTACAATAAAGTTAATTTTGTGCAAAATTTGTGTGAACAACTTTCCGACTTAGCAAGAAATAGTATACCGAATTGTTCATAAGGACGTGCTACCATGGATAGATTATGAAGAACGGTAGCAAATAAGTTAAATCGGAAAAAATGTGGCGAAAGGTAAACATTTTTTAAGTTAACAAAAATCTAATTAAAATTACGTATCAAAAATACAAAGCAAAAAAAAAATTAACCTACAACAAGAGATAATTAAAAAAGACTGGTGAAGAAAAAATAATATACGCAGGGATCTATTATATCCAATAACCACATTGAACATCTCCATACCCATAGTGAATCCAAATCTAGCAATCCTCATATACAAGTAGTTATTGTGAAAAATTATTATTGTAAAAATTCAAATTTACTTTTGTGAAAAATTAATATTGTAAAAATTCAAATTTTAAAAATTCAAATTTACTTTTTGTTTAAAAATTGAAGTTTTTAACTTTTTTGTGTAAAGTTAACTTTTGAAAAATTATTAGAGTAAAAATTAAAATTAAATTTTCTTGTTTAAAAATTAAAATGGTTTCAATAATTATAATTATATTTTGTTGTATTTTGGTAGGAGGCCTACCTATCAAAGAAAATGGACGAGCTAAAGACTCCTTCATTTTTAACTTTAATAACACTAGTATGACATTTAATAGTCATGTGGTAGGCCATGTACTTTTTAATGATAATGTAACTTTTAACAATTATTTGAGAGAAGAACAGTTGATACCTGTGACAACGAAAAAATCACCGGTTATCAATGTGACATATCATAGGACGTCGTATAACCAGTCCAGAAACGAAGTAATATAAAAAAATTATTAAATTTGTTAAAATTATTTTTCTATTTTTATTTATCTTTTTAATTTCAGTCCGACAATCCAAATCTACATGGTAGCGGGGATACGATGGATGGTGAGTTTTCCGGAAACTTCAGAGTCCACGGATAAAGATCATAGTAGTTATTGGGCCACTTGGTGCTGGGAACCAATTTGATTGATGGTGTTGACAGGTGTGAATAATTAGGTAATCATATGTACTTAGTGTTTTTTGTTTGTGGGAGTAATTAGGTAATCATATGTAATTAATTTTTTTTTTTGCTTTGTCATCCATGCACAGATGAAATGTTGTTGACCTTTATAATATTTATAAGTATGTCGCAAAACAAGAAAATATGAATAAGTATTACGAACTTGAACTTGGTAATTTTTGTTATTATTATTTTATTGAACTTGAAAAACATGATTTTTGCATTCTTATGTCTTTCTGATTCGTAATGATAAGAGTGTTAGGCGCTTACAAATTTTGTATGCATGGTGTGACGATTCTATCTAGACCACATATAAAGTGTGTAGGTGTAATTGACTTATCTTTACTACCTTTTTTTTTGTATACTTTATCGGTGTATTAAAGTTAGTGTTAATAAAAACACGATCAATTAAAATCATATTCGAATATAATAATTTATTTTTGAATATAAAATTAGTTGAAAGTATATATAATTCCATTTTCCTGTTCTGAAAAAATATTTTATAATACAATATTATTTAATTCCTATATATTCTAAAATTGATCTTTCACAAATTTCGGTGCATATGTTCTGAACATGATTCTTACATAAGAATTACATACATATTGATCTAGTTTTACAATAGTAAAAAAATAATTTTGTAAAACTAGATTAAATATGTTTTCTAAAAATATTAATTATAATAAATATTTTTGCTATAAAAAATTCCAATAACAAAAAAAGTTCAGACATAGTTCAAAGATAAAATTAAATAAATTAATTTGTGCTTATTTTTGAATAATCAGCAATTTTCTAATAAATTTTTTAAAATATATTTCTGAAAATATCTGATTACAAATGCATTATTTATTAAATTATTGCATATTATTGCCATTATTAAAATTGACGTTCAAGAGTTTAAAAACGTTTTATTTTGTTTTAATTAAATTTTGTTTGAATTTTTTATATAAAAAAAATGAATTTTTTAAATTATTTATTGTTGTGCGTGATTGTATGCAGTTGTTTAGGGGCACCAACAGCCCCAACATCGGGTGACATCCATGTCACCCTAAATAATAATTCGTTTACGTTTAATTTAAGTGGTCCTACGGGGCATATGGTTGGTTTTAATTATATTAATTCAGTAATCAACCATAATAACCATAGGCTGAACAGTGTAAGTAACATAAATATTTAAAAAACATATATTATATTTCTCTAACGAGGCTAATGGATTGTAGACTACTTCATCAGTTCGTAAAATACTCGTCTGTATTGGTGGTGTTGTGAAAAGATCTAACTCTGACTTCATGCATTCTACAATATTTAGTTTTATACTAACGTTCAAAATGTCAAGTTTTATAATTGTAAACGATTCAGTTTTAAATGTTAGACGTTTTAATTTGCGTGGACGTCGTGTAGAATTTTCTATAAAACAAGTGCCTGAAAACCAGGAACCCACAAGCTGGATTAAAAACGCTATTGAGGAAATTATTTCATATGTAACAAGTGGTTTATTACCTACCGATCAGGTAGGAATCACATTTTGTGACAGCAGTGTATTGGAACGCGCTCCTGGGTGGATTAATTTTAAAGAAGCATCTTTGATTAACATTGAAGAAGTCTGGGGCCTTATATCAAAAATATTTCAGAGCAATTCCGAAGGTCTCAGCACAGACAACTTTTGCTTACAGGTAACATCTGTTAGAATACCAAGAGGTAGGGGACGTGGTAAAAATTATAACTCTTTTGATGAAGAAAGTGCTAAGCGAAAAGGCATACTCACAATTAAAAATAGCGATTATATTTGCTTGCCTAGAGCTTTAGTTGTAGCTATAGCCTTAGTGGAAAATGAGTCTGTTTACAAAAATAAACATATTTTGAAAGATGTACATAAAATTCAAACTATTAGGGGTATGGATTTACTACAGACAGCCAAAATAAAAATACTATCGGAGGGGGCTGGTACTTCAGAACTTCAACAGTTTCAACAATATTTTGCTGAAAAGTACAATATTATTGTATATAAATATGGAGCAAAAGGTAGAGATGTAATATACGAGGGCAAAACAGGTGGTAAAAATTTAAATTTGTTGTATCACAAAAATCATTATAACGTTATATCATCACTAACATCAGCTTTCTGTTGTCGGTATTTTTGTCAGACATGTCATGTAGCGTATAATAACAGAAATTCTCATCACTGCGGAGGAAAATGTCCTTGCTGTCAAAAAACACCAGTTTGTCAAAGAGTTGTACCTGAAATACCATGCACAAATTGCAACAGACTATTTAGAGGCCAAAGTTGCTATAACAACCATCTTATTACAACAGGATCTCAAAAAATCAGTATTTGTGCGTACATTAAAAGGTGCTTAAGCTGTTTAAAAACTACCCGCTTAAACAGAATACACATTTGTGGTGAATTTTTCTGTACAACCTGCCAAAAATTTGTTTTAAAAGAACATTTGTGTTTCATACAACAAAACACAAATACACCAGATCTGAAAAATAAATTATTTATTTTTTACGATTTGGAAACACGGCAGGAAAAAGTAATTGAAGAAAAATCATCAAATACGTCTATTACATTACACGAACCAAACTTGTGTGTATTTAATAAACGCTGCGAAACGTGTATTGACGAAAATAATTTACTATTTTGTCAAAATTGTGGTTTTAGACAGACTGTATACAATGAAAATGTAATAGATCTTTTCTTTAAAACCCTATTGACAATGCGTAAAAAATTTAAAAATATTATAGTAATTGCGCATAATGGAAAAGCGTTTGATCATCAGTTTATATTAAATTATATAATTACAAAAACTGATTTCACACCCGATTTAATTATGCAGGGTACAAAAATTATTATGATGAAAATTCAAAACATAAAATTTATAGATTCCATAAATTATTTTCCTATGGCTCTGTCTAAACTGCCAAAAGCTTTTGATTTGCCAGGCACGTTTAAAAAAGGGTATTTTCCACATTTTTTTAATACTCTAGAAAATAAAAATTATATTGGTTGCCTACCTTCTACAGAATACTATGGCTGTGATCAAATGAAAACAGATGAACGCGAAACGTTTTTAAAATGGCATGACTTGAACAAAAACCAAGAATTCAATATTCAGACTGAAATAAAAGAGTACTGTAAGAGCGATGTAAATATTTTAACAGAAGCGTGCATAAAATTTAGAAAATTAATGCTTACAGAATGCAATGTATGTCCTTTTACCGAGGCAATAACAATAGCATCGGCGTGTAATTTGGTTTTTAGACGTAATTTTTTACAACCAAATACAATTGCAGTTATACCTATGGGAGGGTATAGAAATCGTGACATTCAGTCAAAAATAGCTACGCAGTGGTTATTGTATGAAGAAAAAAATAGAAATATTACCATACAGTTTGCAGCAAAACAAAAAGAGGCAGTCATAAATGGTGTTAAAGTAGATGGATATTGCTAAGAGACAAAGCAAATTTTTGAATTTCATGGTTGTTATTATCATGGTCATCCTGTATGCATAAAACACAATAGAAACAAGTCGATAAATAATCAATCTAATGAAACATTTGAGTTACGTTATGAAAATAAACAAATAGACTGCAATCTTTTGGTTATGAAGTAATAGAAATGTGGGAATGCGAGTTTTACAAAAAACTGCAACAAAATAAACAGATGACAGAATATCTGAAAAATCATCCTGTTTTGAATAATTTGCCACTTAATCCTCGTGATTCGTTTTTTGGCGGAAGAACAGGTAACACACGAATGCATTACAAATGTAAAAATTCAGAAAAAATCAAATACATTGACGTGTGTTCATTATATCCGTGGGTTTGCAAATATGGAAAATTTCCAATTGGTCACCCTAAAATATATATAGGCAATCAAGATTGTCAACAGGTGGATATAAAATCAAAAAATGGATTAATAAAGTGTAAAATACTTCCCCCACAAAATCTATATCACCCTGTTTTGCCTATCAAACAAAACAATAAACTAATGTTTTCACTGTGCCGAACATGTTCCGAAAATTTATCTCAATCAGACTGTTCTCATAACGGGGATGAGAAAGCTTTAATTGGTACCTGGATTTTTAATGAGGTAGTTAAAGCAGTAGAAAAAGGATATAAAATTTTAGAAATTTTGGAAATATGGGAGTATGAAATTGCACAGTATGACAAAATTTCAAATTTATCAGGTTTGTTCACGGAAATGATGAATAAATTTTTAAAAATGAAGCAATCTACCAGTGGTTTCCCCACATGGTGTCAAACTCGAGAACAAATGGAAGAATATATTGTGGATTTTTTAAAAAATGTAAATATTCAACTTGATTTTGCAGAAATAACTAAAAATGTTGGTTTAAGATCTCTGGCCAAATTAATGCTAAACTCTTTCTGGGGAAAATTTGGTCAAAGAGAAAATCAGCCAAAAACAACAATAGTAAATAAACCTGATGTTTTGTATGAACTTATAACAGATGCGTCTATTAGTGTAAACCACATTTTACCAATTAATGAGGACACATTAATTGTGAACTATGAAAATGTAGATGAGGCATGTACACCACTGTCAACTGTAAATGTGTGTATTGCTTCATATACGACTGCACAAGCGCGCCTTAAACTTTATGAGTATTTGGAAAAATTGGATAACAGAGTTTTGTATTATGATACAGACTCTGTTATATACATAAGTCATGAAAATGAATATGAACCAGCAACGGGGGACTTAATTGGTTGCATGACCGATGAATTAGAAGGAGAATTTGGTGTCGGAAGCTATATAACAGAGTTTGCTTGACCAAAAAATTATGCATATCAAATATATAGTACAAAAGACAACAATTTACAAACTCGGTGCAAAGTAAAAGCTATCTGTTTAAATTACAAAAACGCAAATTTAATAAATTTTGATACTATAAAACAAATGATACTGCATGAAGACGCTGACTCTGTTGAACCAATATCAATTTTTTCAAAAAATATACGACGTACAAAAGATCATCAGGTAATTTCTGTCCCCGAAACTAAACTGTACAAACCATCATCAACAAAAAGAAAATTTCTTGATAATTTTGACTCTGTGCCTTATGGCTATCTAAAAAAAACTTAAATTTTATATAATAAAAGTTTTGTATATTTTTGTTGAAAATGTATAAAATAAAATGATTTAATTTGATGCAAAGAAATAAAACTTTTTAAAATAAATAAAAGTTGGTATTATTGAATTTATGGTAAATTAATCCTTATGTCAATTATTATTACCTGAATGCAGAAGTCCCATCTTTTAATTTTAATATAGCAGGATATCAATCCGCTATTTATGATAGTTATGCATATCATGTATTTTTCGCAAAAATTGAATAAAGGATTTGCATAATTTATAAAAAATAAAATTATTTTTTGCAGAAATAAACAAACAGAAGCAATTAGAATTAAATTCAGGTACATTGATCTTTATATAGCAATCATTATTATTCGAGTGCATAGGTCCTACCTTTTTAAGTGTCTGGAATTTTTATATAGCAGGATAAAAATATAAGAATAAATGACAAAGATAAAGTAATCGAAATAAATTTTAAGTTTTATTTATTACTTTGTTTCTAAGAAAATCACAAATATGTACCTTTAGTTTTTGTGTATATAATGAATATCGAATTCAATTAAACTGTCAGAAATATACATATCATCAATTATATTTAGCGTAAAAAATAAAATGTAAATCTAATTATAAACAAAAAAAATAGTTTTTATCTTGTCATAAATAAGTAACAGCGATATAATAATATATATATATATATATATATATATATATATATATATATATATATACATATATATATATTGAATATAAAAGGACACGATGTTTCTGAAATAAATATACAATCAATATGGATCTACAACAGGATAGCCACCAAAGGCGAACCTAGCATTACGGACTGCTTTTAACGCCCGAGTGTGCAGTTGGGACTGCTGGTGGGAGATACTTGAGCACAAAAGTCTACAAAAGCGGTATTTGATGGACGAACAGAAGTATTTCGTTAATTACCCAAGCGGATGCTTACTATTTTCCAGTCAAAAGTACTATTTTCAAAGGTTCACTATACGGCAGCTTTTAAACTGCTGTGAAAATAGTGAATGTTTTGAATTAATGAACATCAAGTTAGAACCTGGTTTTTAACAAAAAAAAGCCTTCAACATATACTAACGCAAAATATATGTAGCAATTATTATTGCAAAAAAAAGTTTTAATTTTCTGGAAAAATAGTATAAATATCCTAAAAAAATCCAAACAATTATCAGTTTTGATTTTACAGTTATTACGTTAACAATATGGTAAGATAATTGTTAATATATTTATTATTAAAATTTTATATTAATTTTTCCTGTTTTTTTTATCTTAGAGTTTTTTAGATTTTTTTGAGGCTTCAGCAGCAGGAGTAGACACAGTCTACACAAAAATTGATCATCATAGTCATGTGGTAGGCCATGTACTTTTTAATAATAAAGTAACTTTAAACAATTATTGGAGAGAAGAACAGTTGATACCTGTGACAACGAAAAAATCACCGGTTATCAATGTGACATATCATAGGACGTCGTATAACCAGTCCAGAAACGAAGTAATATAAAAAAATTATTAAATTTGTTAAAATTATTTTTCTATTTTTATTTATCTTTTTAATTTCAGTCCGACAATCCAAATCTACATGGTAGCGGGGATACGATGGATGGTGAGTTTTCCGGAAACTTCAGAGTCCACGGATAAAGATCATCATAGTCATGTGGTAGGCCATGTATTTTTTAATGATAAAGTAACTTTTAACAATTATTGGAGAGAAGAACAGTTGATACCTGTGACAACGAAAAAATCACCGGTTATCAATGTGACATATCATAGGACGTCGTATAACCAGTCCAGAAACGAAGTAATATAAAAAAATTATTAAATTTGTTAAAATTATTTTTCTATTTTTATTTATCTTTTTAATTTCAGTCCGACAATCCAAATCTACATGGTAGCGGGGATACGATGGATGGTGAGTTTTCCGGAAACTTCAGAGTCCACGGATAAAGATCATCATAGTCATGTGGTAGGCCATGTACTTTTTAATGATAAAGTAACTTTTAACAATTATTGGAGAAGAACAGATTGTTCGCGTAGGCGTTGCTATAGAGAAGACAAATTTTTTATGTGTAGTATTCTATATTATTGTATAGTTTGTGACGATTTAGACTTTCAGATAATATGATTTTACTCTGGTTGGTATAGTATTTAAGAAATATTTTTTTATAAACAGTTTAGTCGACAAGTTTAAAGCGAACAGACTAGAAAAAAATGGAACCACCGAGCGAAGATGAGTTTGAGGATGATGACGGCATAAGGGTGCACCCCGATGCGGATTATGCCTTACCAGATAATAAGAAGAGATTTCCAAATTGGCCCATACCATGGCCTAGACATTTATGGTTTTATGAAGGTATGTTGTTATTATCTCTTTTTTATTATAATCATTCAGTTTATAGAAGTGATGAGGTAACGATCAGTTATTATCTTAACACATGATGATATTAGATCATTTACCGAGTTTGATTTTGAGAATGAATCATCATCATCTATAATGCATAGTATTATTCTTAAAATAAGAATTCTAAATAATTTTTTAAATGAATATAAATACTTTATATTCTGTAGAAACAAAACAAACTTTTGAATTTCATGGCTGTTTTTATCATGGCCATCCTGTATGTATAAAACACAATAGAGTAAAGCCGATATTTAATCAATCTGCTGAAACATTTGAGCTTCGATATGAAAACACAATAGCAAAAACAAATTGAAATCTTTTGGATATGATGTAATAGAAATGTGAGAATGCGAATTTTTGAAACAACTCCATCAGAATAAACAAATAATCGAATATGTAAATAATCATCCGCTCTTAGATAAACTATCAGTTAATGTTCGAGATTCATTTTTTGGTGGTAGAACAGGTAATACAAGAACGTATTATAAATGTGAACAAGACGAGAAAATTAAATGGCAATCATCATGGATATGCAGGAGGATAGGCAACAAGTTCCAACAATACTTAGCACTAGGAGCTGTTTTTAACGCTCAAGTATACAACTGGGACTGCTGGTGGGAATTCCTCACGCACCCAAATCTGCAAAACAGATATTTGATGGATGAACAGAAGTATTTTGTTAATTATGCAAGTGGATGCATACTTTTTTCAATTTAAAAACACTATTTCAAAAGGTTTACTATGCGACAACTTTTAAGTTGTTGTTAAAATAGTGAATTTTTTGATTTAATGAACATCAAATTAGACCCTAGTTAGTGTATAAATATATAAAGAATTTTTTTCAAGAAACCGTTTTTTTTTTTTTTTTTTGCATTTTTTTTTTTATGCAAGTAAAAAAACATTATAAATATAGTAGTAAAGGCTAAGAGAGATCCAGCTCAACTAATATAGTTAATATAGTTACATTAATATAGTTAATGTATATAATTTTCATGATTCACATGAACATGTTTCAACATGCGCTTCAACATGTTGGATAATTGGTCATTTTTTGCAATGTTAGAGTTTATGAATTTTTTTATTTTTTATTAGGTTTGCTGATAGGAATATTTTAATTGTACAATATGTGTGGGCGTTGTAGTTGTTGTGGTTGTTCCTGTTATACAAAGCGCTCATTATTATTGTATATGTAGTTTGTGACGATTTACATTTTCAGATAATATAATTTTTTTCTTTCGTTGATATAGAAAATATTAAATCTAAGAAATATTTTAGAAACAGCTTAGTTATAAACTTAACTTAAAAGTGTAAACATGGAGCCACCAAGCGAAGATGAGATTGAAAATGATGATGGAATTAGGGTGCATCCAGATGCAGACTATACGCTACCAGACAATAAAAGAAGGTTTCCAATGAGACCAATGGGCATACCAAGACCAGATCCGGATGAAGAAAACTGGGACGATTAGAATTCCCCAATTTAATAATAATAATAATAAAAGAAAAATTAAATTTTACATATTAAATATTTACGATCTATTAGTAGAGCTTTGGGCAATGGCAACATGTAAAAATAGAAGTGGAGACATAAGAATAGTTGGTGAAATAAAAAATAGACCCGGCAAATATTGTGATGTATGCACACAAAACATATAATGAATTAATCATCATATGTTTTGTGTAGGTCAGGGTTATATTTAATTTCCAAAAATATAATTATAGATGACTAACCTAAGCATACAAATATTTCATACATGCACTGACTGCATGTATATTCTTATTAAATATTATGCATATTTTTATGTATGCATATATTACTATATGCATATATGGTAAATGCAATGACCGAAAATAGATGGGTCAATTTACAATATAGAATATTTACGAAATTCCTAAGAATTCCAATAAGGGATCAATACACTAGCGTTAGCAAATAATTATTCTAATAATTATTTATGTAGTAGTTAAATTTTAGGGTATATAAGAAGCAAAATCAAATTAATAAAGTTACTTTTTACTTTCGAGTTCAAAGTCAGTGTTTTATTTAAATTATACGCTATTCGCTTAAATTAAAATGAAACTCTCCTTCCTTCAAACCAAATGAACTAAGCTCTTTAGCCAATTCATTTTAAACCAGCGGCTTTATTGCTAAGGTTTTTGGTTAAAGATAATATTTATATATATCGCTATAGGAGCGTATATATATATATATCAACAGATTAGGTTGCACCTGGACATCGTTGGATGGAACCATCAAGCAATTCACCAGCCAACATTACATGGCGATCCTGCCAGGAGAAGCAACAACATCAACAACAGCAACACCAATTGAAGGACGAGTTAAAACAAATTTTAAAAGAAGACAATAAAGTCGGCCCAAGACCAATATCGATAGCAGAGTATTTCATTTACAATATATATTTTATATAGAAATATACATTTAAAAAAAAAACATTTTTCAAAAAATATATACACATATATGATATGAAATAACAAATAAAATATATAATATAGTATTTTATACTATTTTCTTTTTTTGTATGCAAGAAAAACAAAAAAAAAAACAAACATTATATGTCATAATATAAAGAAATAAAAATAAATACAAAAATAATATAATCTACTTTAATAATTTCATATACGCATTCTTAGAAAATGCAATAAATTAAAAGAAAAGAATTTGTTTTACTTTCTCTTCACATAATTTTGTTGGACCACACTTATCGGATCTTATATAGTTATATACAGGCATAAGAGTAATGCTAACCATATGTAACAAAAAAAAAAAAAAAAAGGTCGAAAAAAAGATATCGCTATTTTTACCTAACACGAAGAAAAAAAATATATATACAAAAAATTGATTAGGGTTTTAGTAATTTCTGTACTATTTAGCACTTTTAATTTATTTTTAGATTAAACACTTATGTATTTAGGTTTAAAAATTAGAAATCCATAAATAGATAATTGTAAGAACATTCAAGAGATATATACATATATATATATATGACATTTCTTGGCTTCATATGTATATAAATATAAATATTTTAAAATCATTAATATAAATATAAATATACAAATATTGTTTTGACTTTAATTTTTCTAAATGGGTGACACAGCCTCAAAGGAATAGGAAATCCTTATTAATAATAATACTGGAGTGTCCAACAATACTGACATTACCAGAAGGTCATATAGTGACGTACAGTTAATAATAATAATATTAGCACTGGTAATAGTCATTTATTTCATTATGTATAAAGCAAAGCAATATTTGAATGATAAAATTAAACGGCAAATCACAATTGCCGCTGTTTAGAAATTATCCAAAAAAAAATTTCATAATTATATCATTACTTTCCATAGGAAAACAAATCAGTTTCCATAGGATTGTCCATTCACAATGCGAGATGATTGGGAGCATATTGCTAAGAGCAAATCAGGAGAAGAAATAGAATCATTATCTCTTACTACATCCATATATCGGAGAATAGAAGAATATGTATCTGTTAAAAATTCTGAATTAAAAGAGGATGCAGAAAAATTTTAGATTACATTTTTTTTTTGTTCTAACATTGAAATTATTGTATGTTTTAAGCTAAGATAACATTCGTTTTGGGTTATATTATTGCATGGGACAGAAATATTTCTAATGTTGATGTACTGGAAATTTACTATATAAATAGCATTTTTAAATTTTAAATATTATATTCAAAGTTTGAAGTTTCAACATGTATCAATATTTAATTGACGCAGAATATTTTACATTACTAAACGATTTGAGGGTTATTTGCTTAAAATGTAAAAGACTATCAACAAATAGATGGAATATCGGCGAGAATAAATATCGCTCAATCGGTCCACACAATAATCTGGAGGACACATTGCATGAGTTGATTATATGGAGGCTGCAACAGATGTGGAGTATCAATTTCACATATAAAAATTTTAGATGCAACAGATATGTGTTATAATTTTCAAATATAAATATAAATACTTTTGTTATAAATTAAAATAATAAGTAAAATTACGTCAAACGAAATGTACAAATATCATTCAAAATGTTTGGGGACAATATTTCAAACAAGATTTAACTAATGATGTAGGAAGTTCACCATTTAGCGTTTTGATTGATGAATCAAACGACATAAGTGTCCTAAAAATGTTAGGTGTAGATATTATTTATTATTCAAAAAAAACAATCTAGAATATTGTCAACATATTTGGGCCTGTGCGCCTGTGCCAATTAACTAAATGTGATGCTCAATCTATTGTTGATTCCCTAAAAGAATTGTTATTTAACTTCAAAATAGATATAAAAAAAATGCTTGGTATTGGGACCAATAATGCATCTGTTATGATTGGCAGTAGTAAAGGCTAAGAGAGATCCAGACCAACTTCTAGCAAACCCCTAAATTTGTTAAGTTTAGCACATTTAGCATGGTGTTGAGTTTGTAATAATGTGCTAATAAATAATGTGTGTGTCGGTCGTTTTGTTGGTTAGTCGGTTTGTGGGTGTGTGGTGGTGTTCGCGTGTGATTGTGGGTGATGAGGAGTGGTGTTCGCGTGTGTTCCTGTCACGTGGTGTGTTTATGTGTGTGTGTGTGTGTTGTTTATTATGTGGGTGGGGGTGGGGGTATGGATTAGTAATATAATTAATGCATATATGATTTCATGATTCACATAAACATGTTTCAACATGCTTCAAAACATGTTGTATAATTTTATTAGGTCATTTTTTCAATGTTAAAGTTTATGAATAAATAATTTTTTTATGTTTGCTGATATGATAAGAATATTTTAATTGTACAATATGTATGGGCGCTGTTGTTGTTGTGGTTTTTAAATTTTTAGATTTGTGTTATGTTATGAATTTTTCGCGTAGGCGTTGCAATAGAGAAGACGAATTTTTTATATGTAGTATTCTATATTATTGTATAGTTTGTGACGATTTAGACTTTCAGATAATATGATTTTACTCTGGTTGGTATAGTATTTAAGAAATATTTTATAAACAGTTTAGTCGACAAGTTTAAAGCGAACAGACTAGAAAAAAATGGAACCACCGAGCGAAGATGAGTTTGAGGATGATGACGGCATAAGGGTGCACCCCGATGCGGATTATGCCTTACCAGATAATAAGAAGAGATTTCCAAATTGGCCCATACCATGGCCTAGACATTTATGGTTTTATGAAGGTATGTTGTTATTATCTCTTTTTTATTATAATCATTCAGTTTATAGAAGTGATGAGGTAACGATCAGTTATTATGTTAACACATGATGATATTAGATCATTTACCGAGTTTGATTTTGAGAATGAATCATCATCATCTATAATGCATAATATTATTCTTAAAATAAGAATTCTAAATAATTTTTTAAATGAATATAAATATTTTATACTCGATAATCATAAAGAGAAATTTGAAAAATATTATTTTTTATTGAAGAAATAAAATATTCAATACATAGCCATCAGTAGTATAGATATAGGGCTTCTAGCTCAATTTGAGCTAGAAGCCCTATATATATATCTGTATGATATAGAAATGTTAAAAAGATTTGAGCTAGAAGCCCTATATATATATCTGTATGATATAGAAATGTTAAAAAGATTTGAGCTAGAAGCCCTATATATATATCTGTATGATATAGAAATGTTAAAAAGATTTTATCATTTCTAGACCAATTTTATCCATACAAGTCTCAATTTTTTACTAAATTTTTTCATGAATAATTTTCCATATATAAAAAATATATATATGGTTTTTATATAATAATACGCACTAAATAATAATACAGAGTAGGTTGAAAGGTCAAGCAAACTAATAAATAAATAAATAATAATACAGAAGAAGTTTTTTGCTTCTTCGATTTCTTATCGTGTTATTTTTTAGGTCGTGCAAATATTAATATTAATATATGATAATTAAGTTGTTCGATTTGTAATCGATTTTTTTGTGTTTGATTGTAATAATAAAATTTTAATACAAATCTTTTTATTACAAATTTTATTTGAAAAATGCATACATTGTACTTTTATTTAATTCTAAATTTATCATGCATAATATAAAAATTATTATAGTGTCGTATTACTGCACTCATTTATTATCAAATGCATTTTGTAATTTTTCTAACTTATTAAAGATTTTAATATGCTTTAAAAATTAGTTTCATTTAAAAACTTGAGTGTTAAGTTCAGAAAATATTATTTAGCAAAAATGAATAAATTAGTTTTGTTAACCATTTTAATTTTAATAGAAAAAAGTTCATCTAAACCATTATTAAATGAGTTTTTTAAACATGGAACAAACATAACATTCAACCTATCCGGAAATGCAATTGCATTTCAAAATAACGTAAATATGAAAAAAACATGGGTAAGTGAAAAACAAAAATTTTTTTTGGTAATTATTCATTTTTTAAAGTGTTTTACGGATCAGTTAACCCTTTTAGGATTTATCAGACCCTATATATAAACAAAATTAATATTTTTCTTTTTGTAATTATATAAATTTTTTTAGATGGAGAATGATGAAATAATTGAGATTAAAAAAAAAGATGAAATAATGTCGGTAAGGGTTATTATTATTTTTTTAAAAATAAATAAAAAAAATTAAATGGTTGTTAATTATAGGAAAATATTTATACCGGTAGCGGAGATAATCCTTCAAGCAATGATATCAAAGACAGCAACAACAACAACAACAACGGCAACAACAACAACAATGACAATAACAGCATTAACCGCAAGAACAAATATAGCGGTAAGTTTCAAGGTGTTTTCAACTTCGATAAATAATATTAGTTTAATTTTTAATTATTTACACAAAAAATAATGTATGCAAATATAAATTTTTTATACTATCAACAGAAGATGCAACATTAAATTTAAATAATATTAAAATAATTATAATCATTATTATCATATTATTATTTGTAGAATTATTTTGGAATTAAAAAAATAAATGTAATTTAGATAATATATATATAATAAAATTTTTGTAAACAGCATTAAAAATATTTTGTTTTCTATATTTTAATGGATAAATGTAGTGACTTTGTTTGATATTATAAATAATTTTTTATTAAATTATTATTATTATTATTATATATATATATATATTATTTTTGATACTATATAATAAAAAAATGATAGCTTATTAATAAAAAATAATTAAATTTTCGTTTCAATTATTGTTTCAGTCAATATGTTTATATTTTCCGAAACTATTATATTGTATTGAGGACAATAATTCCGGGAGATATTTTGAAAGGATAGAATCCTATCATAAACATATTGTTGATGGGTATAGGTTGAAAATTCGATATCAAAAGTTGATAGTTCTCTCGATGTTCTTAAGTCTAACGGGGTAGTTTGTTCCTCAATAATGTGATCTTCTGGTTCTTCGTCACTTGTTAAGTCGATGAAATCATGACGTATGTATTCTTCTAGCGCCAAATCAATAGTTTGGATTATTTCATGAATTTCATCGTCATCGCTGATTAAATCGATTTCATTATCTGAATCTATATAATTCAGAATATTGAACTGTGTATTATTCATTTCAAAGTACTTTGAGAAAATATAATTTTGTACTTGCTTATATATACAAAAACAATGAAAGGAAAATGTTTAATAACATTGACAATTAGTAATTTTTAAATAAGGTTATTATTATTAACACTTTTACATTTATTCTTTACTAATTTATTATCTAGTAATTTTAATTAATATTATAAACAAGATCATTCACCTTTTAGAGCATTTCCTTCGAATTTTAAATAATATTACATACAAAAAAAAAAATTTCTTGGATTAATTAAATTTTATTAGTTGAGGAAATCATTAATTGCATTATACTTTGTATGTTACCTTTTAAAATATATGATAATTACTTTGATTTATATAGTACCCCTATTATGCGATATAATTTATAAGATTACAATTAGGATTAATTAAAATGTATGATTAAAAAAGACTGTTTTTATGCATAAATTACTTTTTATGATAATTTTAAAGTAAGTAATAAATAATAAATTTAAACTGATATTTAAATTAATGAAGCAGAAATTTAATAAATATTCCTAGGAAATTAAAATTTTTACAGTAGAATTTTTCAAAAAATTTAGTATAAAAAGTCTAGAATTTTTGAAAATATTTACAGTCTTAAAGTCTTCTTTATTAATAAAACATTCCTACTAAAAAATTCTAAATGGATAAAAATTTAGTTATTAAACTAAACCACATTGGAACTTATATTAATACTAATGAACTTGTGCTTAATACAAGTCAGTTAGAAATTAATAAAATCTATAAAATTATTAATTTATCGGTTAAAAATGTGAAAATATCAAACATTGGTAAAAGTATTTTGCTAGATCTTGAAGGAGGCTTTAAATATTGGTTACCTACAAAATTTAATCGAATAATAGAGGAGTTGAATATACCTGATAATTATAAAATAAATTTAAATATGAAATTTTTAGGACGTGATAGTTTTAACTCACCTATGTTTAAATTTTCTTTGTGTGAATAAAAAATTATAATGTGGGTTGCATATGCCGCAGAATCATGGACTCGGGCTGTAGACTTAGAAACTTGTATAGAAAGATTACAAGAACAATTTGAATGTTATAAATTTGACATTATGTTAAATTTAAATAAATTTTATTGTGATTTTGAATTGGAACAGTTAAATAAAAAACTTGAATATTATGAAAGTGGTCTTGAATTTATAGAACAATATAAAAATAAAGTAATAAATATTGAAGATTTTATAAAATTTATAAATCGCATTAAGTTTTTACGTGGTTTTTTGGAAAGTTTAAAACAATTTGTACCAAAAGAAATTTTTGATGAATGTGTTAAAATTCTCAATTAACAATGTTTTTATGTGAAAATTGTGGTCTTCGATTTTATAAATCTGAAAATTTTGAAAAGCATGTAAATAAATGTAAAAAAAAAAAAAAAAATGTAAAATTAAAAACTGATAAACTATTTTTGTGCGAAAAGTGCGGTAAAATTTTTTTATCATTTAATAATTTGACTAAACATATAACTGATTATCATTTTGATGATACAAATGTACCACCGATTACTAAAGCAACAACATCTGGTCTAGGAGCATCAGCAATCAATCCAAATGTAAAATTTTGTGAAGATTGTAAACAAAATGTAGATCAATCAAGATGGTCTTCACATCTTAAAACAAATGTTCACAAAAAAAATACTATGGTAATATTAAATGGAGTTGTAAAATATATAAAATCTTGTTTTAAAAAAAGAATTATTACATATTCTATAGAAAATGTACAAAAAGAAAATTTAGATATAAGTAACTTTTTTAAAATAATTAATAATAAGATCTTAGAATTATTGAAAAATTGTTTAAATGAACATAAAGCTTTTAAATTTAATTTAGATTTATATGCAGAATATGTAAAACCTCAAACCATAATAAAAGAAGAAGAGTTAGATTTAGATATTAAATCTTTTAATTCACATATGATACTAGTAGAAAATGAACAAAATATAATAGACTCATTAGATGCAATGTATAATCTTATCGCATCTAAAGCAGATGAATTTCAGGAAAAAGATTCTGGGTGGTCATTAATACAAATTGATCATCTCGAAATTAATATTAATAAATATTGTCCAATTCGAGGTTCAACTTATATAAAGTTACCAAAAAAAATTGAATTAAAGAAAGCGTGCATAAATATTAAAAATAATGACATTTATTGTTTTAAATGGTGCATAATCGCTGCTTTAAAACCGCAAACAGTTAATGGTGATAGAACAAGTTCATATAAATTTTTGTCCAATATAGAAGATATTGAAATTAACTTAGAAAATATAACGGTTAAATTTTCAGGGTTGGAATTTCCACTTAAACTTAAAGACATTGCCGAATTTGAAAATTTAAATCCCGAAATAAGTTGTAATGTTTATGGTTTTGAGATAATAAAACAAAAATTACAAATTGTTGGACCTTTCTATCACACTACTCATGAAAACAGAAAATATCATATTAATTTACTCTTATTACAAGAAAACGAAAATTATCATTATGTGTTAATAAAAAATATATCAAGACTTATGCGTTCACAGATTACTAAATATAAACATAAAATATATATGTGTTCAGTTTGTTTACAACATTTTCATACTGACGACAAATTAAAACAACATATTCCTTATTGTAATAAAATTGTTGTTAAAATGCCTGATAATGATGATAAATTTTTAAAGTTTAAAAATATTAAATTACAAGCAACTGCTCCATTTGTTATATATGCAGATTCGGAATCAATGTTGCAGCCGTATGACACTTGTATTCCAAGTCCAAATCAATCGTCAACTACTAATATACAAAAACATAAACCAGTTGCATTTGCCTATTATATAAGTTGTTCATTTGATACTAGTTTAAATAAATATATTGTGTTTACTGGCGAAAATTGCTCTAAGGATTTTATTCTATCTTTAGCAAATGAATGCAAAGAATTGTATTTAAAATACTTTTTAAATCCTAAACCAATGGATCCTCTAACTTTTGATGAAAATGTACGACAATGTACTAGTAGAATTTGTCACATTTGTAAAAATCAATTAGATTTTTTCTCGGACATCAGAGTTCGAGATCACTGCCATTTTACTGGCAAATATCGCGGTCCTGCACATTCAAATTGTAATTTAAATTATAAGGATTGTAATTTTTTTCCAATTTTTTTTCATAATTTTTCAAAATATGATTGTCATCTTTTTTTTAAAGAATTAAATGAAATACCAGGGCCAATTAATGTTATACCAATTAACAAGGAAATATATATTTCTCTTAACAAGCGAATTTGTGTAGGTGAAGGGGTATGCTTTAACATACGATTTTTAGATTCTTTTCGTTTTATGGCATCAAGTTTAGAAAAGTTGGCTGAAAACTTAGATTTGGATAGTTTTATAAATATTAAAAAACATTTTTCAACCGATATAGAATTTGAACTAACAAGACGAAAAGGTATCTTTCCTTATGATTATTTGAACAGTTGGGAGAAATTAAAAGAAACTTGTTTACCACCACAAAATTTTTTTTTTAACAATTTAACAAATACCGCTTGTACTGATGATGAATATAAACACGCTTTAAGTGTTTGGCAAACATTTAATTGTCGAAATTTAGAAGATTATTTAAATTTATATTTAAAAATTGATGTTTTGATATTTGCGGACGTTTATGAAAACTTTAGGAAAACATGTAAGCAAATATACGATTTAGATAGCGCCCAATTTTATACAACTCCTGGTCTAGCTTGGCAAGCTATGCTCAAATTTACCAAAATTGAATTAGAATTATTAACAGATTCAGATATGTATAATTTCATTACACACGGTATTAGAGGTGGTATAAGTCAATGTTCTTTACGAAATACAGTTGCTAATAATAAATATATGGGAGACCAATATAAACCTGAAGAGACAAGTACATTTTTAATGTATTATGATTGTAATAATTTGTACGCATATGCGTTAAAAGAATGTTTACCTTACAAAGATTTTAAATGGATAGAAAATCCTGACAGTATTAAAAGTATAATAGAAAACATTAACAATGATGCTGAAATAGGGTATATTCTTGAGGTAGATTTGGATTATCCATATAATTTACATGATAAACATAACGATTTACCTTTTTGCGCTGAAAATAAATTAACACCAAATTGTAAAAATAAAAAATTAATATTGGACTTACATGATAAGAAAAATTATATTATACACTATAGAAATTTAAAGCAATGTTTAAAAAATGGTCTGCAATTAAAAAAAATTCATAG